>BSCZ01003033.1:849280-1312065 GCA_027924225.1 Bjerkandera adusta
GTGCCCGTACTCGTCAAGACCGTCGCCCTCACCCTACAGCAGGACTGCACCCGCGTACTCGCGTCCGCGACACCTATTAATCGCTAGCTTACTCCGACCGTGGACACCAATAATACTGTACGCAATAACTACGCTGGGATTCCTGGCTGCCATCGGCTTCTGGCGAGAAGAAGTATTTGAAGGTGTGTTGCCATCTTGGCCGATCCTATCTCTCCGCCCTGCTCACGTCCTCGCCTGCAGCCCTGGACGAGCTGTCACGCTGGCTCAAGGCTGACGAGTATGTCGGTTATGCTGCTATCTTTATGTTAATATTCCTGACTACCTTCCGTGAGTCGCCCCATCTTCGCTTTGATGACCTGATCTGCTTACCGCGAGGCTGTCCAGCTCCCGTCCCGCTCTACTCTACGCTCGTTGTTCTGTCAGGCTACACGTTTGGGACATGGACAGGCCTCGTAATATCGTACGCCGCCTCCCTCGCCGGCGCGCTCACCGTCTTTCTGCTCTCGCGCGCGTTCTTCCGCGAGTGCATATCGCGGTGGCTATCATGCACGCTTACAATCAAGCGCGTCGTCCGTGCCATCGAGAAGCGCCCTAAGCTTCTCTTCCTCATCCGTCTGGCGCCCTACCCGTACAATGTGATGAACTGCCTCTTGGCCGCGTCACCCACCCTCACCCTCCGGACCTACACCGTCTGCACCGCCCTCTCCCTCTTCAAACTGATCATCCACACAAGCATCGGCGCCTCCATCCGCTCGTTCGCGCAGTATCATGTCGTGAAACCCGGCCAGGCGGATGTCCCCGCTGAGGAGAATATGCTCGGGCACTACTCCACTGTTGTCGGCATCGCGCTCTGCGTCGCTATTTTCGTCTATCTGTCCTACGTCGCGCGCCGGGCCGTCGACGACGAGCTCGAGGACGATCCCTACTCGGCGCGCGACTCTGAAGAGACCGCGTCGTTCCTCGCGCACCAGGAGGGCGAGATGGAGGAGGTTTCCACAACACGCCCACCATCCCGGGTAGATGACCGGTTCATATATGCCGGACGGGAAGAAGCGAGCATAGGACTCTGAACACTTCCCTGCCCCTCTCACCCGCACATGGACTGAAATATCTTCGCGCCCTGGACCCTCTTTCTGTACAAAGTACGTTCGTATGTAAGATCTTGGAGTTGTAGGAGTCGGATTCTATTACACTAGTTGGAGCTATCGCGATCCATTCGTTTAGTTACACCCCTGTCGTTTACTCAATCGCTTTCGTTGCTAGTGTCGAACAAAGATGATGCTTGATCGTCTTGGATGGAGATGCTGTTGGGAGGAGTGTGTCCACTCGTTGCTCAGGTACGTTTCTCCTCTTCCGATCATTCTGATCAAAGCAGGTTCAAGTTACAGCCCGCGATCACGAGAAAAGGCGCATACAAATACCCAGCGGCGTTTCACCACACCGTCGCCCGCCCAAAAATACACCCAGAACAGATTCCCGCCAGCAGGACACCCGGAGCACACCCCATCTGGCCCGAACCCAAGACGCTCCCTCCCGCCGCCACAACTCCACCGCCGTTGCTAGAACGACGTGCGGGCAGGGGTGCCCCTCCGCCGTCCATGAGAGTCGTCGACGGTGGCTTCGTCCCCGACGTCCCCGAGGCTCGACCGGTCGCCGTCCTCGACGTCCGAGTCAGATACATACACCGACCCATACGACGTGCTCGTCCCAGAGCGCCGCGGCGTCGGCGACGACGACATCCCCACAGGGCTGTCCGTCTGCCGGCGTCCCGCCATCAGAACAGACACCGAGCGCGAGCCCGCGCTGGCGCGGCGCGCGGTCTGCAACGGGCTCAGGGCCAGCGTCTGGGACGCGGACGCGGAGGTGGGCGAGCGGGAATAGGATTCCGAACGCGACGAAGCGCGCTTTTTCGCATCCTCGTCGCGTCGCTTCTCGTCTTGGATGGTCCAGAGGAAGACCCGCCCGTCGTGCGTGCCGGTCGCGAACATCCACTCTTCGGCCCCGCGGTTCCATGCGAGCGCGGTGAGGTGCCCGATGTGCGCGGGCATCTGGATCGCGTACAGGAACGCGGTCGTCTCGCGGTCCCAGATGTTGATATCCCCGGCTGGTCGTAATTGTACGTTCAATAAAAATAGACTTTCGGTGAAGATTGGGTAGAAGGGGACGAACCTGTGCCTGCGCGGAGGATCAACTCGTCTTGTGTTCCACCGAAAATGCTGGGGAGCCCTGCGAAGGTCATGGGTGTGCGCGGCATGTATGTGTGTCGCAGGAACAGCCGGAGCGTGTTCTTGCCGACGTAGAACTGCCATAGTTGTGGTGGAGCCTGGAACGGGGCCGATGAACATTAGCTTTGCAAAGTATGCTTGACGGCGTACCTTATTCTCGAAGCTGACCAGAGCAGATCTGTCGTCGCTGGCAAGGGTGATATCACACATCTCGTGGAACACCGGTGCACGTCTAGAGGGTTGTGTCAAATAGGCTATTGCAAAGCGTAGACCCGTACGCACTGAACGACTTGACGGCGGTCCATGCTATAGACTAGGATAGCATCACCCTTCAGTCGCAGCGAGCCGCCACAAAACGAGATGACTGACCGACTATCTGATGCACCTTGCGATCCGTCTTTGACTTCGCTGAATCTTCATCGTCGTATTTGCCCACGCAGAACAGCCACTTCAGATCTTTAGTAATTGCAATATCTCGAACAAGAAGATGCTCAATGCGATGGCGTCCGGTTTCCTATGTCAAAGTTGGCTCGACATGAAATGACAAACGATGAATGAACAGTCTGGACTGACCTCGCCCGACAGATCCTTTGCGAGGAATCAGTACATGGTCATTTTTGGGGAGATTTAGATGACCTACCATCGAAAAGATATCGTTTCCCTCAGCAGATAGACACGCTTTGAATTAGGAAGGTAAGCACACGCGTGTGGCGCATCTCTGATACTTACCTTGCTCTCCAAACCAAGCAACGGAACGAATTCCTTGGGCATTCGGGTTGTCTACCTTCCGGTTGAACGAACACCGGCCATCCTGCGTATCCGGTGTGAATGATCAGAGGAATTTGGAGCAGCGTGTTAACGCACCTCCGCACTCACGAGCGCCATCGAGCGACTATGGCACATCAATATCATCTTTCCGTCGGGAGACCTTGCCTATGATGAATATTTGACCTAGATAAACAAGCCTGCTAGCGTACCATTTCAATTGACGAGCGAGGTCTTTCCCTTTGGGATGGTCGAAGCTGTGGGTCTCAATATGGCCTCCCTGTCAATAAGAAACTGTTTGAGAAATAGGCCGGCGTCCAGCCCTAACGAAGGCCCACCTTCAAGCCGATGGTCACCACGAAAGATTTCCTATCATAGCTGAGAACATATGATCAACTACGGGAACTTACAAAAGACCCGAAGAAACCCACCTCGACGTAACAAGTTGCTTTCCATCCGGCGAGAACTTGACAGATCGGACCAACGCGGTGTGGACATCTTCTCCTACCAACGGTTCCGACATGATCCCCATCCTCTTCAACTTAGGGACGACCTTTTCCTCTCTCGAGCGGCGGAACATGTCGTTAAGTTGGAACATACCGCTTGCCTTGCTGCTCGCCGATCCGGAGGGGTTCTCATCGTATGGTGGCGGGGGAGAGTCCGGGGGAGGGTCGTCCCGTACCAATTCTCGAACACGTCTGATGGCCTCGCGCCACCAGTGGCGGGCGACCGCGGGTGGGTCGAGTACGGATTTGTCGACTGTGAGCCAGAATGAGACGTTGGTGGACTCTCGCACAACGTGCCGCATTCCGATAGTGATGGGCTCATCCTGGGCTTCTGGGTCATCAATCGGGCCTATAAATGCGGTTAAGCGAGAGGGGAAAAGGCGGAAATGTGGCGCATAATTATACCTGGTTGTTTGAATAATCTGTCCACTTCGCTTCGCCCCCTCTGCCACACTGTCCGCGGATGGATATACGACCACAGCGCCCAGAGTTGGGCAATGACATCGCGTTTGGCTTCGACCAACACGTCCGAGAGCCACTTGTGCCCTTCAAAACGCACGTATGTCCACTGTTCGAACACAAACCAGGTGGACAGCACCGCCAGGCCGAAACAACATATAGCCGACAAGACCGTGGTCAGGACGGTGACGACTCTCGCCTAAAACAAGTTAGTTGAGCGTATAGCCGAGGGATGCCGGTGCTTACTTGGCTAGACGAGTATGTGAACATCACGAGGCCAATAAAGAAGCATGCCACAGAAAGGACCAGCAAAGCGAGCGGAGACCGCTTGATCCAAATACGCACCCACCAGGGTACACGATGGTCCGGAGATCGACTGTATCACATGAGTATCACTTCGTGAGGGAACATGTCATAAGCCACTCACAAGATAGCCTGCATCCAAGTAAGCCCTAGTAGGCTGTTGACGGCAGCGCTGGTGCTGAACACAAGGGAGACAAACCAGAAGGCATTGACGGCGATGTCGAGCCTGGTTTCTGCGACGTTGTAGGAGAATTGAAGCATTGTCGCTGTTACTCCCGAAAAGAACGTCGCCACGGTCGATTGATTGACCAGGATGGCGACTGAGTGCTCTTGAGAGGAGCGAACAGTCGGTATTCCTGAGAAGATAGTATGCTGGGTCACAATCAAGTTCTAGACGCTTCATACGAACGACGCACCGATGCTGTTGAAGACAGGAATGAATTTGGTCGCCATCGTGTCCACTATGTCTCCGATGTCCACCATTGAGTCATGAAGATATCGCTGCACTGCAAGGCTGCGGAGGTCGCCCTGAAAGGTATCGAGCATCTTGGCCCAACGCTGTTGTAGCTCAGGTATGAGGCGGGGAAATGTAAAGGGAGTATGGAACACGTACGGTCAGCTCAGCACCGAGAGACTGGTCGGGAATCTCGTCCACAAATTCGGGAAACTGACTGAAGCACTCAAGCAAGTTGGAAATGTCCTGTGAAAACAGCTGGAGCTCCGAAGAGAAGTATTCACGTGCTAGATTAGCTGTGTCGGTGTTGTTCAGTGTGCGGTGTCTTCGGTTGAGACGACGATAAGTAGACACTTCATTGTGTTGTCGCTGGATTTTCTGCGGAAACAAGTCCGAAGAGTTCTCCTGGAACAGGTAGAGCACTCGTCCTAGACGTTCGCGAAGGCGAGAGGAGGCGGAGAGGATGCCCACAGAACTTCCTAATTGGCGCGCTTTATTGCACAGCTTCCGCAGCTATGCCTCGCGTAAGCTGCCGGTCGCTCAGCACTTAGGTGTCGACTCACCTGGGTATCCAAAGCAATGATTTGACTGTGGCAGTAGGTATATTAGCCTTGAACACTATGCATTCTGAGGACTTACTCTTGGAACTTGAAGAATCCTTCCGGGCCAGCGAGATTTGGCCCCTCGTCAAGGTGTTCTGGGGGATTCAGAGTGAGAATGGAGCTCGTAACGCGAGATGATACTCAACTTGTCTTCTTCTTCGGAGTAGAGTGAGGTGGCTCGCGCTCGCCCTTCTCAAACTGAGTGGAAGACTCGACATACACACCGTCTAGGGGTGTAGCACCGGGAGATGATACAGAGCCTGCGTCGTCAGGCCGACTGAGGGCGGAATTGTCGCGCTCCATGGGAGAAAGAGAAGGCGATTGAGAGGGCTGGCGGCTGGGCGGCACCGTCTTATGACTTATCGAAGGCCTCACACGCGAAATACAGCTGGCTCCCCGACGATAGGTGCATGCATAGAGCGTTTGACAGGGATCTAGATGTTCTGACAATCCCTGTCAAGTGGCTGTAGGTCGTGTGAGAGATATTTCAAGCAAAGAATACGGATAGCCATACCTGCCAGCGAAGCAGTGATACCGTGTTTGTTGACACGGAATGGAATCCCTGAATGAGGCTAGACACGCATGTTTGGCGTGGGTTGGCAAATAGAAGAGTCATTAAGAACGTCTCTGGAGATCCCTATCAACTTGCGAGTTCGTCAGCACCCTCCGCGGGCTTTTACTTCGCAGCTGTCTGGTATACATTTTCGCCTACTCGCATCGATGCCTGAGGGAGCGATACGTATCAGGAAATTAATTTGGGTAGAGAATGACGAAGAGAATGACGCACACCGGGCCCGTAATATCATGGCGAGAAGTACAGACTACATACACACATAGCCCATTTCCGACGGGAGCTCTCGGGTTCGAACTTCGGGGCGCAGAGTTCGTGATTATGTAATACATAAACGCCGGATCTCAAATCTCGATGACCACGCCACCGTCAACGGCAAGCTTGAGCTCTGGGCTGGACCAAAGCCAAAGGGGCATGCAATGCGGAGATCTGCAGCGAGGGCGGAGGAAGGTTGGGCCTCACAGCGTGGCTTGACATGTGATAGAAGAAAAATCCACCAAACGCGCTTGCTAAGGAAAGCATCAACAACGTGTGCTGTAGCTGGTACGCCACCCGCGCCCGGTGGGGAGGAATGTCGTTATGATCGGTGGAAGCGAAGAGGAGCCTGCTACACGGCGAAGGGTCAATATTTTGAAATTTTAACAGCTCAGAGTAGGCAAAACACATACCACTGGTATCTCACAGCTCCAAGAGCGAGAAGCCCACAAACGGTGCTGGCGAAAGCAAAGAACGGGGCCACAAATGGCAGCCACAACCAGCTCGAGCTGTGTGGCATGGTCCGCGCATTCGAGCGGTTCAGGAACTCGAGTTCGAAGACCGAGACGGCGACCATGTAAAGTGACGTCGACAGCATCGAGACACATGCCTCGACGAGATCGCGACGCGCCGCCTCTCGTAGCACGCGTAGCACTTTGGTTGGGGTCAGTACAGATTTTGCCCAGGCGACTTGTGACTCAACTATCAAAGGCAGAGCCGCTCGTAGAACACAACGACTGCCGAGGGCTGTTGATGGGTCGCATGTTCCTGCTGAGGCCTTGACGGTGTGCATTCTGCTGCAGGGTAGCAGCCTTCTTATCCAACCACCAAGCGCGGTACCTATGTCATCCGCTCTCATTTGCGCGCGGCGATGTCGTGCAACGAGGATGAATGCAGCTACGGGTATGATGTGGGAACCGGGTGCGTTCAACCTAGCGGTGAGCATGCTTGAAGATAAAACGGTTCGTACGCTCGGAAAGTCAATTGAGTTACCATGGAGAGTGTTAGAGGACCCTAGGCGGAACGTAAGGCACGAGGCTAATGGACGCTAAAAACTCTTGACAGGAAGCATGGAGGCGCGTCTGGACGGCAGACACATGCCCCTGGGGGAGCAGTGATGTGCGGCATACTTGTCGGATCCCCGTGGGCGAACCGTAAGGGGTAAAATTGTGGGAGGAGGACCCTAGCTGGAGCGTAAAAGCGACAAATCTTCAATCAAGAGTCCACGGAAGCATGGTGGACCAATATACAGGGCGGATGCAATCAGCCAATCTTCCCACTCAACAATGAGGCCTAAGGGAGTGAGACGTGGGCGGTAGCCGTGCCGAGAGCCAGTGATGTTCGTTGGCCTCGAGTCCCAGAGGAAGGCGGACGTGTCGCGTGTTTTATCGCCCCATGAGCCTGACCACCGGCAGTTTCATCTAGAAGCCAGCTCCTCTCGAACATAGAGTCTATCGCATTCGCATTCACGAAATGGCTGCGGTCATCTGTGGCTTGGGTTGAATAAGCTACTAGTAGGAGGTTGTGATGGGTGGATTAGTACGCGCCAGAGACTGCCTTTCGTGCTCACGTACTCGGAGGCTGACTGGGATAATAATTATGATGGCACTTACATGGAAAACTCCTGTTATTGCATGCGGTTCAAGGTCGTAAGGTTGGTAGAGGCGGCCTACGGTTGCGATTGCTGTGCGGTGAGCCCGAGGAGGTTGTAGAATGCAAACACGTCGAGTAGACTCGGGCGTCTATCACGATGTCACGTCAACACTATGACGATATACACAAGGCCGGGCTCGTTACGCTGCGCCCGTTGAACATTTCAGATACGTTAATGCAACTACAAAGAGAGCGTCAGCTAGAAAATACCAGCTTGGCTCTGAAATGCAGGAACTCCAAGCAAATACAACGAATCCTTGGAAAGACAATTCGGTGAGTATTAATTGCAGTTCCCTAACAGAAGGCTTTGACTGGACTAAGAAATTCCAACAAGCCGCTAGGCACTCTAAAACTCGCCTAAGACATCCCAAAATGTTGATTTGACCCTATCATCATCGCACAGCATGTAGGTATAGATCCGTAATACGGAGGAGCTAGACTCGATAACAAACACAAAAAAGCCACTATGGACTTTATGACGCACTGTTTACTGGAGCGGAACGAAACATAAATAGACTCCGGTCAAGTCCTGAATGGGCCACACATCAAACCTATAGACGGTAGCAGTAAGCGGCACTAGTCGCCCGCCTTGGGCTGTTCTCCCTCGTTCTTCTGGTCTCCCGCCGTCCAGATCTGTACTCTACCGTCCTGGGTTCCCGTCGCAAACATCCAACCTGGTTCTTCATGATTCCAAGAGAGGGCTGTGAGGTGAACGATCCCAGAGGGAAGTTCTATGCTTCGCAAGTATTCTGCCGTTGAGCGGTCCCATATGTGAATGGCCTTATCTGCTGGAGTTGCTAAGTATTGAATGTTGATGCACTAAGCAAGACGAACCTAGACCCGCGCGTAGAACAAGCTCGCAACCAGGTCCTCCAAAAACGCTAGGGAGCTTTTCAAACCCGACGACTGTTCTTGTCCGGTACGTGTGACGCAAGAAACATCTCTTCGGAGAGGTCTCAGTATTGAGCTGCCATAACTGGGGCGCCGACTGTAGGGACTGGGATTAGTCTTTGTATGAGATAAGGAATATGACATACCTCATCCTTGAAGCTCAACAGAGCAGCATATCCATCACCATCCGGGGTCAGAGCTACGTGAGACGTCTCACGGAACATGGATGCCCTCCTGCCCGGATCCACGCTTGGCCTCAATGTCTGACGCCTCATACCGAAGAAATTGACACTCACAACACTACGCGGTGAGTCTCCAAGCAGTACACTACACGTGAATTAGAAATGGAATGAGATTTTGCGAAACAATTTGAGGACGCTGCACTCACATGCCAATTGATGCATTTGATGTTGAGCCGGAGCATCCCCATGCGCCGTACCAGCGCCCCAAAAGAAGGACGCAAAACGTGTGAAGATATGCCACGCTTTGATGTTAGAGGATGGTTCCGATTCGGAAGCCCCAATGCAAACCATCCACTTCGAGTCTTCTGTGACAGCAATATCCTGAATATGTATGCCCCCGATGTGGTATTGCTATAATGATTATATGAGTACAGACCATTTCAGGCGACGATGCATACGTGCGTTCGTGCCAGTGTTCACGTTCTGTGAGAGTCAGTTGGATGAGTACGAGTTGGTGTGTAAGTTGTTTGCAGTAACGTACGGTGCTACTAGTGCGTAGATCCTGGGGAGATGAGATGAGCAATCAACTCTATGCTCTCGGTATACCATACTCACTTTGACAACTAGATCTTGCTCTATGACCGAAAGGATAGCTGGAGTGGAAGTCAGAAAGTAGCCCCAAACCGTACGGAAGGTGTCGTACTATCATTTCCGGCCCACGCAATCGCCCGAATCTTGCCTTCTTTGTGTTGGTCCAGGAGTGCTCTGAATTCGGTCTCCAGAGATCCACCATCCTTGAGAACATCAGCGGCCTTGAGCTTTTGAACGCCACAAGATAACACAAACTTTGATGGCCACGACGGTCACGGATTTACCACTGTAGCCCGAAAGCAGTATTCTACGCCCATCGGGCGACCTGTATAATCCCAGCATAAGCTTACATACACGATCGTAGTAAATAACTCACCACCGAAACCGGCGAGCCGGATTAGGCTTGTCAGGATGGTCGAATATTTGATCTGATGCGAATGCAGTCTATGCCGGATGTGTTGAACTATCTTGAGTCATACCATGAAGGTGCACTCACGGTGGATGTGGAGTCTTTGGTGAAGACATGGGCCTTCTTGTCGAATCTGTAATTTAGCACCATGCACATTTCAGCGTGACCGTTACTACGTCGATGTCTGCCGGTAGGAGATTGCTACCTTGAGACAAGAAGAGATTTGCCGTCGGGCGAAAATCTCACAACGTGGACTAGAGCCAAGTTGTCTGTTGATTCCGCCAACAGCTCGTGGGAGATATGCATCTGATCCAGTTTCGGGAGGATATTTTGTTTGTTGCGTTGGTGCATGATATCATTCACATTGGCGATGCGCTGTCCAGGTTCCTTATTTTCATGTGTATCAGGCGTATCAGCTTTCCGTCGCCGCAGAGCCTCGCATATTCTTCGATACGCCTCTCGCCAACGATGACGAGTGCGCTTTCGTCTATTCGTTTTCTTCGCCTTGTTCTGTCCTGACCAGAACGGTAGTTTCAGGTCAGCTGGAACTGGCAGATTGCATATGAGAAGCACGGGACTCTTTTCCGCATCTTGTGTTCCTTCTGTTGCTCCTTTCAGGTTCTGTTGTCCTGAGTGAAAACGTACGTCGAAGCTGAACTCACCGGCCGGCTGGAGAATCCAAGTCATCACCCCATCCTTGCTGTGACGCCAAACTTCGCCTGGTTCAACCAAGGTCCTGCGGCTGATAGCTTGCCTCCATTCTGCTAAGACCTCGGCCAGCCATTTGTGACCATGATAATGGCTATACGTCCATTGTTCGAAGGCGAACCATAACGATAGCACCACCAGGCCGACGCAACATAGCGAAGAGAGAACGAGGGTGATTGAAGATTCAACGGTGGCCTGTGAATGCAGGATCAGAAGGAAAGTGTACAATATAGTACGATATAATTTACCTGTCGTGTTGTATACGTGAATAACACCAGACCGACGAAGAAGCAAGCCATAGAGAGGACTAGCAAGAATAACGGCGAGCGTCTCATCCATATGCCCACCCACCAGGGAACGTGATGATCAGGCGACCGGCTACACTCATAAGTGAAAGTAGATTATGGCAATGAGCCACTTACAAGATGGCTTGGGTCCATGCAAGCCCCAGTAAGCTATAGACCGCTGAGCTGGTACTCAGAACCAACGAGACAAGCCAAAAGGTATTGGTTGCGGTATTCAGCATTGTGTTGTCGGGTCCCCATGTAAGCTGTAGCATGGAGGCAGTGACGCCAGAAAAGAATGTTGACACCGTAGTAAGATTGCTCAGTGTCGCCACTGAGTGATCTTGGGAGTTCTTGACGGTCGGGATACCTGGAAGCCAACCTGCTATGTAACTCCGTACGCCCAAATTCAAATACGGACGTACCGATCTCTATGAAAACTGGAATGATCTTCGTCGATAGCATACGGATTTGCGGTATGAGGTCGATTTCCAGCGATTCGTGAAGGAATACTTGCACTCCCGTTCGGCTGTATTCATCTTACAAGCCAATACGGTGGCGTCAGAGAGCAATCGACATGGTGGGGCGAGATACACTTACCACGAAAGTTTTCTAGATACTCTGCCCATAGCTAGCGACGTGGTGGTCTCAGTAAGGGCATGCGGCGGGGCGCTTTCACGACGTACCCTAAGTCTGACCCACGATGGCGGATCGGGAATCGCGGCTCTGAACTGTGAAAAGTGACTAAAACATTCCAGCAAAGTTGCGATATCTTGTGCAAAACCTTGAAGTTCTGGCAACAAGTCGTCGCTATCAGGGTCTCCAGATACTACCCTTTCCACGGGCCTGTGTTTTTTATCGAAGGCTAGACGATTTCTAGAGAGCTTCCTGCGCCCGGGCTGGAACTGGCGTGGGAACAGCATCGTGGCGTTGTCATCGAGGTGGTACAGCACATTGGCGAGCCTGTCGTTCAAGCGCGTCGATGCGGACAAGATTCCGACGGAGCTGCCGATCTCGCGCGCTTTATTGGATAGCTTATGAAGCTAGACCGCCTTCAGAAGGCGTTCCTGTCGCATAAATGAACTGAGATCCAAACCTCTTCGTCGAGCTTTATGATTTCGCTGTGTAGTTACGTCTCGTTTAGTTTTTATTGCTGATCGAGCACTCGTCAAGACGTACTCTTCGAATTCTAGGTATGCTGCATATTCCTTGGACTTGGTTTTCACTTCAGGGTTTTTTTGATCGGTACCATCTGTGCAGTGCGGTGAAAATTTGGCCATAAAGTTACAGACGGCAGTGCTCACTTGTGCATATGGTGGTATCGTCATTTGGAGGCTGCTCTTGCTGCGGGCGAAGGTTCCCACGCCCAGAGTTACCGTCCATTGGTACGCGGTTGTGTGAGACTGAGAGTTGACCGGTGAGAAGAAAGCAGTGGCCAGAGGGATTTGTGTGATAATTGCGGCCCTTACGGGCGATATATATATATACCTTCCCCCAGGAAGTGCAATATAAGATACTGATACATGCAGCTATTGTCATGGACCAGCTGACGACGTACTAGCAGTGTTTGGGTTTCATCAGAGAATATCTGCGAAGAAGTTCTCGGAGCCTCGCCCGACCGGGGAGTTTAGGGCCAGGCTGAGGAAGGGTGAAATCAAGTAGGGCGATTGTAACAGTTCTTCCGTCTGAGCCCTGCACCGGTGCCAGCATTTGATCGGAGAGCAACCTAAGCTTACGGGTTATACACGAGCGATAAATATTGTGCATTGCTAACGCGGGTTGGCAGATGACTGGCGGGAACTCGAGAAGACACGATGCACCCGCAACACATCCATCGCGAGGGGCACAAAAATTAGATGTGGTATGGGAGCGCGTTGCGCGGGTGGAACCATGGGCTCTCGCAAACTATTCGAAAAGACGGATATCAGGTGGAGAAGCATTGGAAGGGCAACTCGACTGGCAATTTTGGCACTACGTCCCCGGCTTCGGGCTTGCTGCCTCGTTTTATCCGTTATGCACTGAAGGGTCGTGAGGTGAGAAACGCCTGGAGAAGACCCTGACCGGAACGCATGAAACGTGCTTGCCATCGATCATCCATGGCTACGTGTGTCTGCACAGCAGATACGTATAACGTAGCACGCCACTCTAGTATGATGCCCAGGAGTATCGAAGCGCACCAGTCGTAATTAATGCGAGCCTTTGTGGGGGCGGCAGGCAACAGGCACATTGTGAGCCTTGAATCGCATTGCTATGCTTCCCTAGTACACAACACGGGTCACGAGAACGTAGTCGATCTTCGCATCCTACGGGAGAGAGAACGCGTATCAATAATTTCGGAGTGTTCGTCATCCTCCGCAAACTGCATGGTTGGGCTTTCCGAGCGATACCCTATATTGAAGGGTGAAGGAGATGCCATGTGCCGGTAACTCGACGTTATGGACGTAGGTGAGTGGGTAAGGTCCATAGTAGGCGTGTGATGTCCACGGGAAACCGCTTCCCGGGTTGGCGCTGGGTTCACCGTCCAGATGTTTACCGCGCCGTCATGGCTTCCTGTGGCAAACATGAGGGTGGAAGTCGACGCATTCCAGGCCAACGAGGTGAGGTGCCCAATACCAGGAGGTCCGTGCACAATGTGGAGTAACGTAGCCGTATCGCGATCCCAGATATGCACGTTTCCCCCTAACACAATCAGCGCGGCATTTGACAGATCCCATCGCGAACGCACCTATTTCCGCTCGGAGCACTAGGGTGTCATCCTCCCCACCGAAGATGCTGGGGAGCATGGCGAACTCTGGTCTTCCAGAAGAGGGGAAAGAATGGCGAAGCACGAGAGGGGCCTTCTCATTTTCCGTGTGTAATTTCCATAATTGTGGTGCCGCCTGGGGTAAAGACGCTCAGAGGACCCTACATGGAAACGCCACCATAGCTGCGCACCTTATTTTCGAAGCTGACCAAGACTGACTGGTCGTCAGACGACAGACTAATATCCGCTGCTTCGAAGAATACGGGGGCTCGCCTGAGCAGTAAGGTCAGAACGCACAACGCACGAACATAAGGAAACCTTACTTCTCCGCGGTGCATGTCCGGAGGGAGTACACTGGGGAGGCATGAGCTCGAAGGAAACGTGCGGTCGAAAGCAAACTTACGGATGATTTGGTTCATACCGACGACCTCCTCGGAAGGTGGCTTGGACTCTGTGTCGAGGATGGAGCCAACACAAACCATCCACTTCAGATCCCGCGTAACAGCGACATCGCTCACGTCCATCCCCTCGAGCGTGTACCGAATCATTATCTGTGACGCAAATGAGAATACGGGGCTATTCGGAAGCCCAAGGACACGTACGTTGCCTTGTAAATCCTGAGTCACTCGCGGTCATCGACTAATCTCCACCCAATATAACGACCATCGCTCACCATTTTTACGATATTGTCTTCCTCGATTGACAGGAAAGCTGACCATGGAAATCATCGATATATGCTCGCCGAGTGAAACCGGGAGAACATACCTTCGCTATTGGGCAACCACTTAATAGACTCCACCGGAAGTTTTCGAACGAACGACCTCTTCATAATGTCAGACTAGACGAGAGATTTAGTATACAGCCAAGAGTGGACAGAATTAGGGTTGACTCTCACCTCTATCCCCGCCCACAGCCTGATAACATGATTCGTCTTGATAAGAAGCATTTTACCACACGGCGACCTGCTCACATTCGTGTGAAACTGGAAGCTATGTGGAGCAAGCTACGTACCATTCTATTTGACTCACGAAGCCAGCAGTATGGGGGAGGCTGCGTTGCAGAGAAAAATTATCCTAGATACTCTATCAGCTAGAGGGACTATGCATACGACTGACCAGTAGGTCTTACCTCGACCTTGAATATCTTGGTCTGTTTGTCCCAACTATAGGGTTCCGATGAGTCGCCTTACTTCGCAGCCAATAATGCACCACGTACCTTGTTGTAGCCAACAGCTGACCGTCCGGAGAGAACTGCAGGTCCCTCACGAGGGCGATGTGTGAATCAAGTTGCTTCACAGCTCCCAAGTCCTTCAATTTCGGGAGCAAGGTCTCCTTTGTGGCAACCGGGAGCGTCGCGCTAACGTCGGAGACCCCGGATATTTGACGGCGAGATATACGAGGCACTGTACGAATAGGTAGCCTCCTCGGGACTGTACCCTGCTGCATCGCGATTACTCTTCGTACAATTTCCACGAAACGGTCACGGCCAGTCAATGTCCCCCTTCTGACGCCAGGTGGTGGCCGGCGGGGTAACTCGCCAGGGGTATCCTGCGCCTCTAGGTCTTGGGGGCTAGGATTTGGGTCCATGATGTAAGCGGGGAGGTCCAAGTCGTCGTTGATGCTTGTCGGGTCGCTGTGAGAGGGCGCTCTGTACACGAGCTTTGACATTCTTCGTTTGAATAACCGCCAAGCAGGTGCGCCCTTCATCATGAGACGCCTGTTCCAGCGTATCGCGGTGTATAGGCCCGAGAGCGACCAAGAAATGAAACGAATGTCCATGATGTTCTCGTGCAAGTCGTGGAGCACGTCGGAGAGAAGCTTGTTTCCCCTGTGCCAATCGAAAATCCATCGCTCGAATGCGAACCAAACAGACAGTGCTGCTAGACCAAAGCAACATGCCGCGGAAAGTACGGCAGTCAATATCGCAGTGACACGGTTCTGTTCGTAAAAAGTCAGTCAAGACCTATAGTCGAACCGGATTCAATTCACCTGCTCTGAGGCATAGGCGAAGAGGACCAGCCCGATGAAGAAACAGGCCACTGAGAGCACGAGGAAGACTAGTGGTGACCGTTTAATCCATATGAGGACCCACCAGGGTACGCGGTGTTCAGGTGAACGGCTGTTAAAGTCCGTGAGCGTCTGCTCGAATGGTTGGCTGTGACGACTTACAATGCCGCCTGCATCCACGATAGCCCCAGAAGACTGTTTACGGCAGCACTGATACTGAACACCAGCGATGTGAACCAGAACGCATTCACGGCGTCTTCGGTCAAGTTGGAGTTCGATTCGAATGAAAACTGTATCATGGTGGCAGTGACTCCTGAGAACAAGGTCGCCACCGTAGACAGGTTCAGGAGGTTTCCAGCTGAGTGCTTCTGAGCTGCCCGAATCGTTGGTATCCCTAGCAATGTCAACGGTCAGGTCTCGTACGTAGCCCCCAGGAAGAAGCTTGGACTCACCGACTTTGATGAAGGACGGAATGAAGTTGGTGATCCTCTGCAGACGATTACCAACTTTGGCGGACAGATCATGAGCATATCTGCGGACCGCAGGAGTCTCAATGTCATCTGCCGGCGGAAAGGTCAAAATCTTCATCTCGTGGCTCCCGCTGATGATACCTACCGGAGAAGTCGCTCAGGTATTCTGCCCAACTCTAGCGCGAATATAAGCACGATGCCGCAGTTGAAATCGAAGGACGATGTAAACACTCACCTTCAAATCATCTTCCAGCTTCTGCTCTGGGACTTCATCCACGAATTCAGGGAATTGACCAAAGCAGTCGAGAAGGTCGGCAATATCCCTTGCTAGAGCGCTCAGTTCGTCCGGAAGTTCGTCAGGCGTCGGTTGGTCCTGACTCGTACTGAGACGCGCCACCATACTGAGTAGCCGGTTGCGTTTAATCCGCCTCTGGCGTTTGAAGTTCCAGTAGCGGTCTACCGGAAGTTCTCGGGTCCTCCTAAGGACCTTGTGCGGGAAGAGTACGATGGCATTCTCGCGGAACAGGAATAATATCCGTCCTAGTCTCTCGCAAAGACGGAAGGAAGCGGACAGAATACCCACGGAGCTGCCCAGTTGGCGCGTCGCATTGGAGAGCTCTCGCAGCTATTCAGAGGAATTCAGCTTCAAAAGACTGGGGAGATCTTGACATGATATATGGCACACCTCTCTATCCAACTCGATGATTTGTCTATAAATTCGTGAGCACAGCCATCCGAGGACGAAATACACAGCTCGACTGACTTTTCAAACCGATAGAAAGCAGAGGCATCTGCGACGGTCTCTATCTCCTCAGGAGGGACTGTACAGACATCAACATCGAGTATACGGCAAGTGTGGCGAGCGGGGACTTACGAACAGGTTGCTCGCCCTGAGCCGGAGGGGCTTGTTCATCTACCAACATAGCCTTATGGGTATCGCGACCGCGGTGATGTCTTGGCACGTCGTGTTGAAGCCAGAGGAACTCAGCGAGAGGCGCAGCCGGCGAGCCGTAGACGATGGGAGCAGGGAGAAGACGAAATTGAAGCCCCGAACACCCCGGGGAATAGGCTCTGGGCTAGACGATCCAGGGAGTGCTGTTGATGCAAATGTTCGACGAAGAACAAAGTGAGAAAGCGAGGTGCAAAACGGGGCCTATCGCCCGTCCATCAACAAGGGAAAGTTCAAGGCCAGCGAGCCTATGAGGAGATGCCATCATGTAGCCAAGCGCGAGCCAATTTCGGACAAGATGAAGCAGTGCCTCATGTTGACTGACGCTACGATCTGCGCCAAACATTTTGCGAAACTCTTGTAGACGGAGGCGTCGAGAAAGACCTGCACAATGCGACCGCAGCGGACGATCTTTAGAGATTTAGGGCGACATAGCCGTCGGGGCATAACATTACAACTTAACATAGCACATACAAATGGATATATGGATACATGCGCGATGCATAATCGAAATCGGCTTTCGAGGATCTTCATTTCTTATCGGAATGGCCCAGGGACTTTCCTGGTTGTATGTGATCTCGTATACGCTGTTTCTGTTTGTAACGGTCAGTGATCGACTATATGCGATGACGGGGCGACGTACCAACGCTTTAAGCTCTGGGAAACCACCTTCCACCTTTCTATCCCAGATCAACTTCGGCTGCCCTGTAAGAAACAGCCAAACACGAAACCGACCGCCCGTCTCCTCCGTGTTCTGGGGGATAATGGTAATAGATTTGATTACGGGTGTGGGGAATGTGAGCATCAGCTCAGTTGAGACCCATGTGGCTCGATGCTGCCTATCAGTTGACCACTGGTTTGAACTCTGTATGAGGACAATTGGCTGCGAAGGGCTTACCACCGGCACTGTCCGTAGATGATTCAGTGACGTGAGAGGTTCGCGTACAGATAGAAACGCACGCGGTCACAAAACTCGATCGTTTTGCTAGGAGACGGAAGAGGCGAGGGCGGTACGAAGGTATCTGGGTTCATGGGATCCTCCTTCAGGACCTGTGCGTCTTTAGCAGACGCTTCACCAGGTTCCTCGGTTTTGGGAGTTGCTTCGGTCGTAACTGGCTGGATCGACGACTGCTCAGACGTGGAGGCAGGTACGGTGTTGTCTGGTGGACAATCAGGGCATGACACTGCGTCTGAAGACATGGTGGGAAGTGTGAGAGGCAGGCCTAAGTGAGAGTCTGGGAAAGAGGCAAAGAGCTACCACCTCCTTTGCGGAGATGCGTGATGACTAAGACGTGTTACACGCAAACACGGTCATGCCACGCGACGCGTGCTTTACAATTGACGCGTTTCGCATCTTCGCCTCGTTCCTCCACCTCACAGTCTCCTCGCAGCCTCCTCTATTTCTCATGCAGCGCGAACAAGACGTTTCAATGCTTCCAGATAATCAAGCACTCGACCAAGGTCCTATGTGGCCTGTACACAGTCAGTCACGTCCTGTCAAGCATCATTAGTCTCTGACATTCCTCTCAGTCGAAGTCCGCGTAAAGCAGACCGCGACAGCACGCTTCGACACCATCCGCAACAATGTCTACCAATATATACTATCCTCGCTGTCTCACATATATCTACCATCGACGCTCCAGGGATGGGAGGATATCCCTCTGCTTGCGACCTCCGTCGACCGCATCACAGCATGCGAGTCGTCATGCCCGTCGCCTTCACTGCCCATAGAACAAGCTTCGCTTCACATATATGTCTACCAGCCATCTGAAACAGACGCGTTTGATGAGCTCGCGACGGGTTCTGGTCGAGGAGAGGGCGAAGAAGTCATGGCAGCAAGTGTCTGCGAACTGCCTAGTTTGAGCTGGGAAGGACTCTGGGAGAGCCTGATTTACTCAGACGACATCAAGTTTAAGCTGCTGGACTACATATATGCTACTGTAGTCTTCAGCGACGCAGACGTGGACTGTGAGTTCTGGTTCTTTGTCCTCAGACTATCGACGCTCACGTGATCTACTCAGTCAATGTGGTTTCGTGGAACCGCGTAGTGCTTTTGCACGGCCCACCAGGCACTGGAAAAACTTCTTTGTGTCGGGCTTTGGCGCAGAAGCTGTCCATTCGACTTTCAGATCGGTATGTTCGTGTCTGATTCGGCTAGCCCAATCCATTGAACAAGCGGCGCAGATACCCGCATTCGCGTCTTTTAGAGATAAATTCGCATTCTTTGTTCTCGAAGTGGTTCTCAGAGTCGGGGAAGTTGGTGCAACGCCTCTTCAGTACTGTCAACGAGATGGTGGACGACGAGGACACTTTCGTCGTCGTCCTGATAGGTGCGTCCAAACTTTGCCTCCCTTAGAAAGGATCTGAACGCCTGCAGATGAGGTCGAGTCCCTAACGTCCGCCCGAGCCGGCGCTATGGCGGGAACAGAGCCGTCTGACGCGCTGCGAGTGAGTTCACAGCGCATATATACTGTCGTATAAACTTATTTTGTGTGGTTCAGGTTGTCAATGCTTTGCTGACACAGTTGGACAAGCTAAAACATCGCAAGAACGTTCTCGTAATGTCTACTAGCAATCTTGCGAAGGCTATCGGTACGTATGATCCAGTCTTACTAAGATGCTTCGCTCATTGGGCGTATTGGTAGACTCTGCGTTCGTCGACAGAGCGGACATCATTCAATATGTCGATCTTCCGCCGCGAGATGCCATTTATGAGATACTGCGAAGCTGTCTGCTCGAACTAGCAACAAAAGGTATCGTCGCTCAAGTGGTAAGTGTTTTGCGCGATTAAACACTGCCTTCAACTCTTACATTGCCACGTACAAGGATGTTCCAAGCTTGACCCAGGCGATACTCTACGAAAGAACCGCAAACTTCTCTCCGCCAGCTACCGTCGCCCCCTCTCCTTCTCTCGTTCCTGTTCCCAACTTCATACACAACGACAATCAGGTCGATGCAAACGCAAATTCGCAGCCAATCGCGAACGGCACCGGAGCGACAAACATTGTCAATTACCCACCTGGTTTTGATCAACGAGAAAAGTCGAAGGTTGTTGCTTTGAAACTACTAGGGTTGGCCGAGAAATGCAGGGTATATTCGCTCTATGTCCCGATCACAGACTGAGTGCTGATGCATTCTCTTAGACGCAAAAAATGTCCGGCCGCTCCCTTCGCCGCCTTCCAGTGCTTGCTCACGCACGGCATATTGGGATGCTGTCTGCTCCTGCCCCGAGAACACCGAATGATCCAGTGGCCAACGGGAAGATTGGCCGTCGTGGTGGCGCGAATGTTGCCGTATGGCTGGACGCGATGGAGAGGGTGGTCGATGGGCAGGCGGTACAGCGTGGACATCTTGACCACTGAGCACAGGGATGTGCTACTTGTAGATAGTGTAGCTGTGCGTATGCAAGTTGGCATTCAGAACTTTGGACTTCTGAGCCTCGTCTCCGGCGTCTGCTTCCACGTGGCAGCACTCATACGTCTGCGATCACGATTCGGTCGAGCACTCAACTCACTCTTTCGTCTATTGCTATTCGCTCATAATTCTTGTCCGCGGCCAACCATGGCATATGTCTCAATCGAATCTGACGACGTATGTGCTTCAGTCTACGACATCTACTCTTAATGACGGTGGGGGTATGCAGCGTATGGAAGAAGGTCCTCAGGGCCTGCAGTTCCAATGTACGCGACCACTTGGCTTTGGACGAGCATCAGAACACCAACTGACGAGTTTCTAAAGCGTTTCTAGGAACAGATGCACGCGAGACGACAACAAATACAGGAGGGGGTGCTAACGCTTCGCGAGGTACGTCGCACGCAGCTCTCGGTCCGCGCATGGCCTCACGCTTCCTCCGCCCTAGGATACATCCCAGACCGACCCGCCAAAGGGGGCTTCTGGACCCTAGACTACTACCAGCCCTACTTTGACATCGACACCAAAGTCGTGCGTACCCTTCCTATCTGTTCTGACCGAGATGCCGACGCGCAACATCCTAGGTCCTCCGACGCTGCTACTCTACACTCATCCCCACGAAACCCGACTACATCTCCACATACCTCTCACCACCGGACCTGTACGGACCGTTCTGGACGCTGACGACGCTCATCTTCTGTCTGTTTGTGTTCTCGTCGCTGGCGTCGTCTATTGCGGCATACCTCTCCGACCCGGACGCGTCCTCGCCGACGGACCCGATCGAGTACGACTTCGGGCTGCTCAGCACCGCCGTAGGCCTCGTGTACGCGTACGGCCTCGGGATCCCGATTTTGCTGTGGCTCGGACTGCGGTACCTGGGTGTGGGGGAGTGGAGCATCGTTGAGACCGTGGCGATTTGGGGGTACGGACAGTTTGTCTGGATACCAGTTTCGGTGCGTTCTGCTGCGCGGACGCGTTCTTCCCATGATCATGACAGTCTCTCATCCCATAGGTTCTTTGCGTTATCCCGATCCCGATCGTCAGATGGGTCATCGTGGGCCTCGCCTTCTTGCTCTCTGGATATTTCCTCATCTCAAACACATACCCCATCCTCGCAACGGTCAGTCTCACACGACCCATACAGCGTATCTTTGACTGACGTCGCGATATCTGACAGGCTGACAAGAAGGCCGTCAGATTGGTAGCTGTCTTGCTCGTAATCCTACACGCTGCCCTCGCGCTATGCTTCAAGGTCTTATTCTTCAGCTACTACGCCGTGAAGCAAGTCGGCCCGAAGGACCCCATTCCGGATCCTATCCCTCCTTCAAACGCCCCAACCCTGTAGTAGCCTAGTGGTGTGGCGTATTTATTCACTAGTTCAATTCAAAGCGGGAGAGGCGATCCCATGTCAAGCAATAAGTTTCCAGACCCATGACGGTGGTAACCATGTTGTGCATCTTTAGAATATCCGGAACCTCTTGCCAAGATAGAAGCCAATACCGGCCAGTAAACCTCCGACGTGTCCAGCGGTGTCTGTTTGGGATCGCTGCGAGACATGTCAACATTTGTGCTGTACACCGGAGATGCGATCGGAGCACGTACGAAGTCCTGAAGAGACTGGTAGCCATCGTAGAAGAATATTCCTGTGACGAAGGCCCAGGCTGGGACCGGTATTACACCGAAGATTGCGAACTGAGCTTTCGGGGCTATTACCGCCAAGAATGATATGACGGCGTATACAGCACCTGTAGAAAATGGATCAGGAGGCGCGGGGTATTGGGGTATGTGTAAAC
This sequence comes from Bjerkandera adusta, assembly GCA_027924225.1. Taxonomy (NCBI): domain Eukaryota; kingdom Fungi; phylum Basidiomycota; class Agaricomycetes; order Polyporales; family Phanerochaetaceae; genus Bjerkandera; species Bjerkandera adusta. Next base: position 871,511 of record BSCZ01003033.1, read on the forward strand.
AACTCACCGCTTGCGCCGTGTGACGAATAGTTCGGGTAGTGCTTCACTGCGTTGTTCCACCATAGGCTGGATAGACTGGCGACGATACCGCCTGGAGGCGAAATGAGTTTGTATAATGAAGCGTATAAAAATGAGGGTAGCTGCGCACCTCCGAGATACAGGGCCAAGAACGTGGAGTTTGGCATGATTGAAAGAACCACGGGTGCCATGAAATAAAACGTAAACGCATTTGAAAATAGATGCAGCATTCCATTATGCGAGAAGCATGCTGTGAGAAGCGTCCATCTAGTACACCGGAGATAAGCATGTAGACAGTCGAAGTCGAGATGAGGTGAAATACTCACATTCTCCCGTTCTTGAAATTGGACATGCTCACAGTAAAATTCCGGTCCATCCAAAGGTATAGGCTAGCATCACGATTGGCCTCCTGTGGCGGTATGAGTCACGATACAAGTAACTCGAGCGAAGGATGAGTTTACGCACATACATTGCCGTCGCCATTTGCCACGCGATGAATACCACACCATTGGCAGCCAGAATACCCCAGAAAAAGAAATTTGATGGTAGCCCATCGATCCGTTGTATAAATCTACGCCAGGGTCCCGAGGGGGGCTGAAAGGGATTGTGCGCGCGAGACGAAGACAATGTTCGCGACCTGTGCGTCGCGCGTACCACGCTGTTTGAGATGAAGCGTAACAATGTCGGAAGCTTGACTGTTTCGGGAGCAACCGATGTGTGCTGTTGCCTGAAACTGGGAAAGGATTGCGTTTGAAGACGTGTTCTGGGATGGAGACACGGTGTATGTGTGCCGAGCGTCCTCAGAGGCCCGATGCGACCAAGCTGGAACATATTCTGTTTGCTCAGCATCCTTGAAGATATCATGTAGTGTCTCCCCTGCGAGAGGGCGGAAAACAGGTTCATCGCAGGAGTCGAGAAGAGTGGAAGGTCCGAGGTCGGCGTGAACGCGAATGGAGGCGGGACGCCAGATGCGTCGCGCGCCGGACGCGGACCCCGGAACCGCTGGCATAATTAACGCGCCCTGGGTGTGGTCGTCTTGAGGGACGACGACGATGTCTCACCACCTGTTCCTGCTATCCCCGTCGGACACACCGCTCTACGAGCTCGCGCACTTCTCCTCAAAGCCCGCCCCAAGCACGACATCGCCCCTCGCGGCGAACCTGCCCAGTTGGTCGACCTCTGCATTCGCCGGAACATTGACCGCGCTCTCTGGTGCACCCAGTGCAGCACAAGCATATCATGTGCAGGGCGGTGGGGCGCGCATGGGGGGCGGGAAGGACAGACATGTAATACAGATGGTTGCCAACGCGAGCCTGGACGTGATCGAGGATGTTATGCGCAAGGAGAGTCTAATGTGAGCGGATGCATTGAGCTCTGGGATCGCACATGTTGAAGGCGCGTACAGGTACCTCAAATCGGTGGACAAGTTCAACGAGTGGACGGTGTCTGCGTTTGTGACTCCCGGGAGTACGTTGTGCGCGTGTGGCGTCTGCGGCAGAGCTGATCTCGTTGTGCAGACATGAAGTTTGTCCTGCTGCACGAAGCGCGGAACGACGAGGGCATCCGATCGTTCTTTCTCGATGTGTGGGAGTTGTATGTCAAGGTGTGTTGTGCTGGGATCTACCGCATCGGCCGAGACTAAGCGGTTTGGATGGCAGACAATGTTGAACCCGTTCCACACCGCGCACACTCCGATACGAAGCGCGGTCTTTGACGCGCGGGTACGGGCGAGTGCGAAGAAATACTTGTGAGCCAGGCGGCACGGCCTAGTTTGTTGCGGGCGGTCCAAGTCACACGTGTTGTTTCTTTTGTCTCGGGTGGGGCGGACCCCGGGTGTGTGGGCCGACGGTCGGTGCGGCTCTCGTCGTTGTGGGGGACGGCGTGCGCGTCGGGCGCAACGGTGTGCCCGCGCAGGCATCAAGCGATCACCGACGGGCCTGCAGGGAGACGGGAGCGGTGCTGGTGAAACGCAGCGGGGAGCGGTGGCCGGGGTCGTGTGTGGTGGGCTGTGGCAAGCGCGGGCGTTGTGATCTTTGTCGTCTCTCTCTCCTGACCTTCCACCGGTGGCCCTTCTCGTTTTTCTGTCTCTCTCTCCGTCTCTTTCCACTTTTTAGCATATATAACTCCTATCATCTTTATATACACCGCAAAACACTTCTTCAGCCTCTCCTCTAATCGCCACTCGGCTCGTTTCCGCCTTCAGAGTCTGGTCCCCGCACCCGCACGCCCCTCGACGTCTCCGAGAGAGAGATAGACGGATCCCTTTGCATATTCTACCTGGAACTTACCTCACTTCACCGCCCGGTACGTGCGCGTACTCGTTGTGCCGGCTCCGGCCTGTCTGACAATCGTGTTGTTGTTACCCGACAGCTGTATTTTCATTGCCTATTCTCGAGCCCCTGCTTCACACCTGACTACTCAGTCGACACCTACCGCACCCCGCATCCTTTCAAATGTCTGTCGCTCCCGCCCCCAACTCTCGCGCGTCTCTCCTGGCGGGTCTCCGCACAGGCGGCGTACGCTCCGCGTCGGGCCCTGTCCCGCACACCGCTGCCCCAGCAGGGACCTTCAACATCCCTCGCTACACGCCCCCGGTCCACAGCGAGGCCGTATTCCCGGAAGAGGAAGATGAACTCGCCGACATGGTCTCCCAGAACCTGCATATCCATAACATGAGCCGAATGCAGCAACAGCCACCCATGACCGCGGCCGTCGACGGTGGGGTCAATCGCTTCGCTCAACAGCAGCACCATGGCATGGGCAACCCCTACATGAACGCGCAAACCCAGATGCAGGCCGTGCAACTTCAGATGATGCAGATGGAGATTGCTCGGCTTCAGGTGAGTAGGCTACTTGTATTCAAACAGACATTGTCTAACCCTCATTGATTAATCCCAGGCTCAGCAGTATCAATCAGAACTCCTTGCACAAGCTCAAGCGCAGGTTCAGGCACAACAAGCTCAACGCCAACGCCAGGTTCAGCCCCGTAGGGCCACCGCCGGCTTCATTCCCCCAGCGACCGCGGGCCCTATGAACATGTCCTTCGAGTTCGGCTCCGGCGCTCAATCTCGTGCGAACCAAGCTGATCAGCTCAGGGCTATGCTCGGGGTTGCTGGAGATGAGCACATACCCATGACGGCTGCTATTGGCGGGAGGTTTGGAAGTCGGATGGTATCAGGACAGCATGAAGCTGATGAGGGAGAGTTCGCCGCATACCTTCGGACACCGGCAACGCCAAACTTCACGAACACTATTTCTGGCGGTACCGCCCTCGGGCAAGCCAACGGTATCAGCTCCCCCAATCCGTCCAAGTCCGATTCAGCTGTCTCCTGGAGGCGCGGTGGTAATAACAACTCGGTGCTCAGCGGAAATCGTGCCGTGTCATCCCCATTGGTCAAGGTTACCCCTCCCCCTGTTGAGCGCAACTCCCCTTCCCCTCCCAATCACGCCGTCAGCCCGCTGAAGACCCGTCCTCCGGCTCTTCAGTTCTCATTGGCTACCTCGCAGCCCATGGTCAACACGGTCGCGGTCGCGTCTGACGGCGCTGATGGAGACGATAGTTCGTCCGTATCATCGAAGTCTGGGTCAACACCCAGCACTCCGCGGACCTCTTCTTCTCTTGGAGATGCTCCTCCTCTCTCGCCACGCGAGGAAGCCTCGAAGAAGCTCTATGAAGGACTCGGGATCTCTAAGATCCCCACTATCGCCATCCAGGCTGCTCCTCCCTCCGTGCAACGCCTCGTGTCGCAGCCCCTTCGCCAGCCCCGCGGGCCGCCATCCAACAACGACGAGCTTAAGCCGAAGAACTTTGCCACCCGCGGCAGGCGTAAAGCCATCGGCGCCCTGGGTGCCCTTCTCGATGCACGCGAGAAGCGCGAGGTCGAGGCACTCTGATCAGGCGGTGCCTTGCCGCTAGTGTCGAGGGATTCCCGATGTAATTGTATGATTATCAGCAGGCGCGAAAGGGGTGCACGCACGCACCCCGCACTTCATTCTCGATGGAGTCCATGATTTCCTCCACCCTTTCTTTTTTAACTTATCTATTGACGTGCGCACGTCTGTCCGGGACACTTTGTTGCCTCAGCTAGTCGCAGTCTCTTCCCCTCCTTGAAACCCCCTACCCCCTTCCTCTCTCGCACGCGTTCCAGTGCGTTTGGGTCCGTTATTCCTCTTTCTACGTTTTGTGGTGTTTGTGTGCGGAACCGGTGATGTTTGCGGAGTTGGGTTGTGTACGGCGATTTTGTTAGGGACGGCGCAGGGAAAGCTGAGCTTACCCCAGGTCGACGAAAACCGATTGAAACGGTTGGCACCTCTTGCAGACGGGAAGGTCCTCTCATGTAGGCTGCTGCCTCAGGAATCTAGGATAGTCATGTTGCGTTATTCCCTGTACACTCCACTTTACCCCCAAATACCATGCAAACCGATTCCCTCTCGCCCTCGCCATGCGGAGTGAAGTGCATGTGAGTAATGCCGAGGTGAAACAAACATGGTAAGAGTAGAACAGCTAGCTAGCAATACAACACGGGTATCGTACTCTCTATTTACACCTCTGGCCAACGATGGACTTGCCGTGCTCCTGGAGACAAAGGAAATAAGTGTAGCTCATACGAACTAGTCGGCGCAGTCTACTCACCTGCCACTCCTCGCGGCTTATCCATAACTGGTGGAAGGTGCCCAGGCTAGCAATGATGCTGCCACCCAACCACCCTCCAAAACGGCGCTCAGCGGGGTTCCCTGGTGCATGAACTTTCGTCTATGAATATATTCCTCTTCAGCAAGATAACTCGTTAAAGTAAATGGAAGGACGTACGTGAGCGAGCTGCCGTTGCAGCTCCGCACTGAGGCGGTCGGCGAAACCGGCCAGGAGGCTGCCGCCACCCGTTAGGACGACATTGCTGAGTAGAATCTGCCGCATGTCTGGGTCGCAGGCAGACAGGGCCGACGACACGAGCGCTGGAATCGTCTTTGGTGTCGACGCGTCGACAGACTGAAAATGATTGTATCCGTCAGCAGTGATTGTTACGCAGAAGAATTTGTTACGCACCACAAGCTGGGGGTTATGGGTGAAGTACATTTCGCCTACGAGGTAGCGTTCGGGGCCAAAGTAGTAGTTATAACCTGTGGGGAATTCGTAATGTCGTACACCTCGGTTCATAGCAGCGCTGTATTATCATGTTCGTTCAGTATCTCAATGGGAGGGCTGAAGGTGACGTACTGCTCGTTCCATCCTTGTTCAAGTACACCCCCAACACTCTGAATCCACTCGTCAACTTCTCGAGTTTCGTACCAGTTTTTCCACGAATTCGTCACCCCGGCGATACGGTCTTCGCGAAGGGTGAACCGGGGGGCGACGCCAGGGTCTACGGCCTGTTTGCTGGCGATAAGTTGTTGTGGGTAGAGCTGGATGCCCTGGCGGCCCTGGGCAGGGTTGGTGAGGATGTGTTTTGCGTGGGCGTGTACGAACTGGGGTATCGTAGAGGTGGCAAGGCCTAAGGATTGATATCAGCAACAATGCCCGTTTACATTTCGTATGGTCATACCTTTAGTCAAGACGAAGCCGTCGACAATAGGTGACACGCTCGCGAAGGACTGGCCGACGTCGATACAAAGCGCAGAGCCCTTTCCAGCAGAGAATCTTGTAACATTCAGGACGGCGTGGACAGGTGCAAGAGGGGAAGCATACTTACGCGTTCAAGACACTCGTGTTTGCGACGTAGAATGCAGGCACGTTGAATTCTTCGAAGAGAATTTCGGCCATGCGTTCGCGGTTGGCCTTGTCATTCCATGCTGGTTCGGTGATGAACACTGGGTGCTCTGAGGGGTCGCAGTGCATCATGTCTTTGAGGATGTGCGAGAGGAGGGCGGGGACGGGGGCCATATCTACGACTGGAGCGGGGTGAGCTCGTTCAAATCTACGCAGAAGTTCTGGATTAATGCGTACTCTGGGCGCCCTGTACGGGATGAGCGACCTCCATGCCTGGCCGGTAGACTGAAGGGCCGTTATGTCCAATGTGCAGCTTGGTCTTTTTCTTGGGCCCCTCGCCGCCCTCTCCCTCTTCACCCATACTGACGTCCCCATCTCCACTAGCCTCCTCTGTGTAGCCGTAGCAAGTCGGTATAACGACCTCGGGCGTGTCGTCCCCAGCATACCCCGCACGAATGGAGGACGACCCAATGTCAATTACGATCGCCGAGACCTCATCTAGAGTATGTTCAAGCGACGTTGACGATGCAGACAGAGCGCATAGACACACCTCCGCCGTAAGCTACCATAGTTGCTGCACCGTGAAGGGAGAAAGCGTGTTCGACGCGGTGGTTGAGGACAAGTTGCAGTCCAATCGACACGCGCTTGACAAGGGCGAACCCGATGCGATCTGGCGTTGCGCCCGCGTGAGAAACTCTGCAAGAAATTTCGTAGGCGCCCTCACCCAAGAAGTTCCTCTCTCAACAATCCACCTCCCCGTATTTATCCACCCTCCCCCGGTCGACATGGCGGGCGTAGACGCGAAAAAGTCGAAGAAGAGAAAGGCAGAGGTCAGAGAGGAAGAGCCGGCGCCCCAAGCAGTATTTGCGCAGAATGTGGGTCTAGAGATGCAGAGCGAGGATGAGGGAGAGGATGGAGCTGAGTCGGACGACGGAGAGGTGGACGAGTTCCCGGAAATCGACACGAGGAGTGATAGCGAAGAGGAGGGAGAGGGCTCCGAAGGGGAAGACGAAGACGAGGACGAGGACGAAGAGGACGAGCCAGACGTATCCGACGAGGATGAAAGCGAGGACGCTTCAGACGACGACTTTCACATTTTCCCCAAACCCAAGACCATCATCTCCGATATTACTGGTCAACCAAAACGAGTTTATCCACCCATTGAACCGGATTACGACTCGGACTCGTCCACCGAAGATGTGCGTTTCTCTACTCGAGACTCTCGTATGTGGCGCTAACACGGGCAGTCGCGCAGGCACCAAATCGCGTCGGAGACGTCCCCATGCATTGGTACGACGATCTACCGCATGTGGGATACGATATTAATGGCAAGAAGGTCCTCCGTCCCGCGCGAGGAGACGAGCTCGATAATTTCTTGAAGACTGTCGATGACCCCGAAGCCTGGTAAGTAACTATGTTTAACCGTTGGGAATATTCTCATTAGTGCTCTACAGGACCTCCGCCTTTGATTCGAAGGCGCAAGCGGACAAGCCTCTCACACCAGAGGAGCTTGACATCATCCGTAGACTGCAGGAGAACGAGAATCCCGATTCACAGTACGATCCGTACGAACCCACCATCGAATGGTTCACAGGCAAGGGAAAGGAGGAGGTAATGCCTCTGTCCGCGGCTCCAGAACCCAAGCGGCGGTGGGTACCGAGTAAATGGGAGAAACAGAAGGTAATGCCCTACCCCCGTATTGAGGATATTCTCGCTCACGGAGTGTATAGGTCATGAAGATTGTTCGTGCCATCCGTCAAGGCAGAATTATTCCCAACAAGCCCAAAACTGCGTCGGGCAACCCTCAATTCTATGCCATCTGGAACGAAGTGCCTTCCGACCATGTCGCGCCCTGGCCCGCTCCCAAACCACGCCTCCCCACTCACGCAGAATCCTACAACCCCCCTGCGGAATACCTTCCCACGGAGGAAGAACGGAAACAGTGGGAGGAGACCGACAAGGAGGACCGCGAGCGCGATTTCCTACCTCAAAAATACGCTGCGTTGCGACACGTACCAGCGTACCCTCAGTTCATCCAGGAGAGATTCGGCCGTCAACTGGATCTCTACCTTGCGCCTCGTGTACAGAGGACTAAACTTCAGATCGACCCGAACAGCCTCATTCCGAAGTTGCCCAGTCCAAGCAGTCTGCGGCCATTCCCCGTCTACAAGTCTTTGGATGTTATGCACGACCAAGGTCGCACAAGAAGTGTTAGCGTCAGCCCCGATGGGACTTGGGCTGCAAGCGGAGACGAGAGCGGTGTGGTCAACATGTGGGAGGTTGTTGTGGGCAAGGTCGTCAAGAAGTGGAAGTTCAAAGGGAAGGTGGGCGCTGTGGAATGGTGTCCTCGCACGGACGTGTGCTTCTTGGTTGTCGCGACGTGAGTGAAGATCACCGAACGGTGAATTTCAGACTGACCAATTGCCGTTGTAGCGAGGAGCAGCTGCACTTCCTGATTCCTCCAAACCTTCCCGCCACCATCTTGACGGCCACACAAAATGTACTCGCCCCCGCTAACATGCCGCCACCTCCACCGGTGCCATCCCCTGTGAAATGGCAATCCGTGTCTGCAGCGGCGTCAACTTCCGATTCGCCCATTCTGACTGTCAACATGCCGCCAGGCTCTGGCCTGCCGAAGCAATTGGCATGGCACAGACGAGGGGACTACGTAGCTACAGTCGGTGGGTTTTCATCTCACTTTCACTGGATATACCTTACTTATGGTGTGGTTATGGTAGGCACGGGCGAAGGCCAGGGTGGTGTCTGGATCCACCAGCTGTCACGCCGGCATTCCCAAGCGCCATTCAAGAAGATCAAGGGCACCGTCCAATTGGTTCTCTTCCACCCCACAAAACCGCACTTCTTCGTGGCAGTGAGTGACTTCTTCGTCTTTGATGTCGGCTCCGCCTTACCGTTCTTCAGACCCAACGCTATGTCCGGATATACAATCTTGCCGAGCAGAAGCTGCTCAAGACACTGCTACCTGGCATCAAGTGGATATCGTCCATGGATGTTCATCCACTCGGTGACCACCTTATCGTCGGAGGCTACGATCGTAAGCTTTGCTGGTTCGATTTGGAATTGAGCGACAAGCCATACAAGATCCTCCGGTAAGCTCGGCATAAGACCCTTAGTGGCTTTCATTAGAACGCATCGACTCATCCCCGCATGTCCAGGTATCACACGCGGGCCATCAGGTCATTGCACTTCCACCCCACCTATCCGCTATTTGCCTCGTCGTCCGACGATGGCGCGGTACAGATTTTCCACGCGAGAGTGTTCAACGACCTCATGACCGACCCGTTGATTGTACCACTGAAGATTTTGCGTGGCCACCAGGTCAAGGATGGGCTAGGTGTCCTGCAGGTAAAATGGGTTCCGCGACAGCCGTGGCTCGTGAGTGCGGGCGCGGACGGACGGGTCTCTGTCTGGAGCAGCTAGGGAAGCGAATAGCTGGGTTTCCAATTGTTGTACCTCGCTTTCTGTACATTTATGCACGGCCGTTGCTTGACAGATGGCATGGGCAGCTTGGAAACTGCTGTCCGTCACCGGCTCGGGCTTTCCATCTTTGATGCATGAATTGCCTTTTGTGGATAGTCGCTCCCGCTTTGTGGCGCCAATTGAGTTTCCAACTTTCCCACGCGTCTCTATGGGCGCTCCGGGGCTCGCGAGAAGCGTCGGCGTCGGGATTGGGCGGCACAAGCTCTCTTTGCGCGCGCTCTCACGGCTTTAACGTTACTTGTATCACCCAACTGTCCAACAGTTTCTGACCAGCAATTATCTTCCAAGGTTCCGCGCACATAGGGCATTCTCTTGAGCTGTCGTAGGTTTTCCTATTATTTGGTGTGTATGTTCCGATCACCACGATGCAGGCTGACCCTGACTTCTCTCGCTAGGCGACGCCGCACGCAGTCAAGCGGCGGCTTAGACGTAACCCGCAGCCGCGGGCACCCGCCGGGAATATGCTGCTCTTCGTCGCTACACAACGATTCAGCGCGACGAAGAGGCAAAGCGACTCCCGGAACTCCATACAGGGTTCGGTAGCTGGTATGTCGGCGGCGGTGGCGGCGAGCTAGGATGTGCAAGGCGGAGGGACTACCCCGCGGACCGGATACACGTGTTCCACGAACGGCGTGTCGCGCAAGCCCGGAGATGGACGACGGCCTGCTTTGACAAATTGACGCCCCCGCCAGCGGAGCAAGCATATATATCCCTACCCGCGCGAAGCATGATGTCCTGTATATTCCTTCTCTTCACCCCCCATCCCGACAAAATCGGCCCTTAGGTCGCTGTGGTACCCTCCTTTCTTGAACGGTGCCACAATGGTGCAGTGGAACGATGCCGCAGAGATCGCTAAGGAGTCCCGTATGTCTTTCGCCTTTTTCTTTATTTCGTATCGCTGAACTCTGTCTACGATGTGTAGAGATCTTCACGAAGCTCATCTTCGCCCTCTTTGGTCTTTACCTATGGGAAATATTCCAGACTTCGGACTTCGAGTGGTCTATCATCACGGGCAAGCGGAAGTTTGGATGGCCTCTGGTACGTTGCAAACTATTGCTACCTGTTCTCGCCATCCTGACAATTGGCGTTCACTTCTCAGAGTACGCGCTATCTAATTTCACGCGAAAAACCGTCGCTTACACGTCGCAGTCTTTTTCTTCCTGTGCAGATACTGTATGGGCTTTGCATTCGTCGGACTGTGAGTAAACCATCGTCTCAAGCTCGTAAAATCACTCAACGTTATTCCCTAGCATTATCTCGTTCGAGGTCCATCATTCGGTGCGTCTCGGAATGATTTTTGCTGGGCTTCGCAGTTCTTCGCTAACTAGATCGACGAAGATCAATTGCCAGGCACTGTACACTTTCAACTCAGTACGTGCAATAGCCTCTCGACGGGATCTGGTATATTCTGACTTTTTATCAGTGGACAGGAAACATGGCCATTCTCTGCGCCTCAACTTCGCTGATGATCAGGACGTCGGTAAATCCTTGACGATCTCTGGACGCCACATCTCACACAGCTTGCAGCATGGCTCTCTGGAACCGCTCGATCAAAGTCGTAGTCCCACTCTGTATCCTCGGCCTCGGCCACTGGGCCATCCTTTGGCGGGGAATGTTCATCGTCGACGCCCAGTTCAACGCTGAAGCTGGCCAATGCGTCATCACACAGACAAACCACGTCTTCCTCAACGTCACTTTCTTTACGAGTGCGTCCTTCAGATCATTATAACCCCCACGTCGCGCGTTGATATGCTTCGAACACAGCCATGGCCGTAGACTTCCTCGTGCTCTGCACGACCATCGCCGCACTCATGCGCAAGTCGGTTCACTCCGGCCTCTGGAAGCTGCTCTTCCAAGACGGCCTCATCTACTTCTGCATCACGTTCTTCTGTAACGCGGTGCCTGCCGTATGTCCCCTCCATCTGCACGTTTTTTCGGAAACTCCCTTCTGACCCTATGTTCTCGTTCGTGCTTCGCAGATCCTGAACGTTATCAATTTGAATAGTGAGTTTCTATTACGATCTGCGCGTTCTGTGTAGCATGTTCTGAGTTTCGGACGTTTTATTTTAGTTCTTATGAATGTGTGAGTGGTGGCCGAGACTCTCGGCGTGTTGGCCGCGACTGACATTTGCGTTTGTGATCTTTGCAGCATGGCCACGGTCCGTTCTGTTCCTTGTTTCCTGATCACTGTGGGAGAGATTGCTAACGAGAGAGACAGATCCCTGCAGCTACCGTCTCGTACGCCGACCCCACCTATCTCCCCAGCCGAATATTCCCTGACATTTTCTAACATAGGTCGATCGCAGCATGCCGCCTCGTGATGCGCCTGCAAAACTACTCCGTAGGCTCCGACGTGTACGTTCACCAGGTCTCCGAGACCACGACCCCACCGGCGCACGTCACCTTCGGCACGGCGATGTCGCGGCGGTACACGCCTCGCGCGCCCGAGGTCTGCGTTACGACGGAGGAGATTGTCGTCGAAGACTACCCGTACGCCACTCACCGACGCACGACACGAAACACTCTAATGAATGGGCTCCCGTTGCAGAACGCGTCCCAGCAGCACGCTCTCCGCTAACAAGGTCACCCTGCACGACCTCGAGAGCGGAAACGGCTCATGTGAAAAGATCCACGCGACGTAACGGGAGTGATGGACGAGATATGGATGAGATGGACACGACCTAATTGGCAGGAATCATACCTTAGCCAACAGATAATGCAGAAACAACTTCTGTAGAGATTCGTATATACCCCAGTAGAACAAACAAACAACAGACCGATGTCATTCGTTTTATACAACACGCCGTAACAACACATTGAAAGCTATGGGTGGGATGAGCAGGAATGGGATGGAATTACAGGATAAGCATAGAAAAGATGCAGAGCGAAGGGCGAGAGAAGATTAAGGGAATGGGGACCTCGAAGTACGATCACCGTCTCCGTTGAGAACGCCCTGACTTCCGCCGTGCGGCGGGTATACCTTGCCTATTGATACCACGCGAAGGTGCACGGGCAGGCAGGCCCTTCGACTTCCGCCACTGTTCGCGGCCAGAGTCTCTCGGACCGTGCGTCGATATGCGTTTCGTGGATGCTGCGGCGCCGGAGTCGACTTCCATGCCATCTTCTGCAATAGACGGACAGTCACTGTGAGAAAGGGTGCGCGAAGAGAGTGCGTGGAAGCGGTGTGCGAACCTTGTGGTGTAGTCTGGGCCGCAGTTTCGCCTGTGGTGTAAAAGCGAGGGTGAGCACCGTGCGTGGAACGGACAGGGTGCGAGAACGGGATGGAAAAAGAGGGGAGGTTGTGTTTCGGGACTTGTGAGGACGGTAGATTCGTCCGTAGGTTCAGAGGGGCCTGCGCAAAGCTGGTCGAGCCTTCGCAAAGGCCTCTATCACCTCAGGAGCAACATCTTCGTGGTCCAAGATGCCCAGAAAGAAGTAGAGACACGAACCATCGACAGCGTTGACAGTCCCATCTGTTTCCGCATCCTCTAGCTCAACATCCCCCTCCTTGTCCGCTGCAGCGATGCCCTTTAGCTTCAGATTTAGGCGGTGCAGACGGGCAGCCTCCGTCGCAGCGTAGACACCTTCCTCCCGCTTCTTTGCGCGGAAGTGGCGTTTGACTTTTGAGCGTGTCGATTTTCCCATGGCTTTGAGTTGGTGAATGAGTAAGGGGGTTGGTGAAAGCTGATGAGCGATGAAGAGAGAAAATGCAGAAGGCGCTTAGGTACCCCCGCCGCGCGCCCGTTTTGGAAGGAAAGACTTCCGAGTCGGTCAGTTACTCAGCTTATAATTACGGGAATTGCTGGTATACTGACCAAGGTTCACGACCCAGGCTCCTGGCTTACTTCGCTTTCAAGATCTTGGCGGTTAGTGGTGGTGCACCTACTCATCTTCCTTGAATTCTGGAAATATATTATTAGGGACGTTCAAAGTTGACGCTTAACGCTTACGCCAGCGGCTCAAACGAGCGTTTAAATCCCACCTGCCCGTTTTGGATGTCACATTTGATGGCTTATGAGCATTCAGTTTCGCAGTTCCTTTGACTCGAATAATCCCACAGTGCCTTCAGAGTCTTGTTGAAAGATGTTTCGTAATATAAACCTCTAAAATAAATTGCTGAGGCATGCTGTGGGGCCTAGATTCTGCTGCTGGCTAGTCATGTGTTGACTGAAGTGTTCATACTCCGCAACACTGCCTGCCTATAAGCTAGAAAGTGCGTTGAACGTTCCACGGCACAACAGGTGAAGCTAGATTATGTTCCGCGTGTTGATACGTTCAGATTTTAGTTTACAATCCATGACTTCTCGATGTGCTCTGGGTCTTCTGCATCTCGGAGCATTTCGGAGCGTTACAAGAGCCCCACCACGTATATTTACATACTACATATTATGTCCGTAATACTTAGGCAAGATCATAAGAGTATCGAGGGCGCAGAACACAAAAAGTGCGACCGACTGATGCCGTGGGAAATATGTGACCAGCTGTGACACGCTCCTCCAAGCGCTGGTTTAAGCCGCTGGCGTAAGCGTCAAGCGTCAACTTTGAACGTCCCTATTGAACAGGATCGTAAATCTAAATGGCGCGAGGGATCATCTGGACACGTCGGGCGTGCCTTACTAGCCCCTGCATGGGTCGACCTGGCATTAATCAGGGGAGGACGCTGGTACAATGGCGATGGAAGTTGACCGCCTCTTCCTGTAGAAGGCTCACACCGAATCCTACGAAAACAGGAAATGAAATCGCGGCATTCTAGTGGCCGAACCCTGTTCAAGGGGCCTATCAGTCGAATCTGCAGGGCGTATTCTTCACACCATGAGTACTGGGACGTAATAGATAGCAGAGAGTTCTGCTCACATTTGGGCGAGATGCGCTAGGTTCCCAGGCGTCTCTCACAGACTCCTCCTCCGACGATGGACATCTCAACCTATTAGGCTGTTTCAGCGGGAGCCCGGGTTTTCACGCTACAACGCCTGACAGTCTCGTGGAAGAGCTCAAGGTGGGGTCGTGGTTCACTGGCTCTGGACCTCGTACTGTGCCGCCGTAAGAGGTCTCCCGAAGGACACAATTTAAATATCTCCAGATACAGTACAGATGTGCTAAAATAACAAGTGCTCCGCGCTCGAACAACAGACTCAGAGTTTTGGCTGGAGGTTGTAGATCGCGTACAGCTCCTTTTCGCGCCTCTTCGTGTCCTGGAGGCGCTTGGTGACTGCCGGGGCACGCTTGAGTTCCCGTTGACCGATTTGTTGAATATGGACTGCGTCGGGACCCTAGAAGCAGAAGCAGATACATGATCAGAACACCAGGGCATACCCAGCATAGGGCAAATTTCACGCACATCTGCGAGACGAAGCGTGCGCAGTCCTGCCCAGGCCCGTGCGAGAGGGGTGTCCTGGCTGACACCCTCTGCCCCAAACGATTGAATGGCGCGGTCGATAACCTGCAGGGCCATCGACGGCACGACGAACTTCGCGATCCCAATCTCCTTCAAGGCACCCTTCGCCTTGAACTTGTCGATCTACAAGGGTGCCTTCGTCAGCTTCTTCGCGCTTCGCAAGGTTTGCGGGGGACTCACCTGCAGCGCAGCACTGAGAACCAGGAGGCGTGCACCCTCGATTTCAGCACGCGACTTCGCGATGTCGGAGATAACAGTGCCTGGGGGCCGAGGGATCGTGAGAGGGCGAAGCAAGATGCTTGGGGTAGGTTTACTGACCATGTTCATACAAGTACTTTCCGAATGTCTTACGAGAAGGGTCGGTAACACGCGCGAGGAGCAGGTCCAATGCACTCTGTGCAGCGCCGATGGAGCGCATGCAGTGGTGAATACGGCCAGGTCTGTTAGGGGAAGCTTAGTAGTTGAGCGCAATGAGCCGAAACCTTGTCATACCCGAGTCGGCCTTGAATAATCTTTAGAAATATTAGCATCTTTAATGACGCAGGCGAGGGTCATAAACACACCTCAAAGCCTTTGCCCCACCCCAGAACGAGGTTGCTGAGAGGCACGCGGACGTTCTCATAGATGATCTCGCAATGACCCTCAGGAGCATCGTCATAGCCAAACACCTGCATGGGACGTATGACCTTCACTCCAGGTGCGTTTGCCGGAACAATAACGATGCTTTGCTGAGCATAGCGGTCGGAGTTGTTGGGGTCGCTCTTGCCCAGAACGAGGTGAAGGGCACACCGCGGGTCACCGGCACCACTAATCCACCTGCAAAACGGTGAGGTTATTATGGTTTGCAAGAACCATAAACACGTACCATTTGTGGCCATTGATGACGATCTCGTTGCCCTCCTGGCGGATGGACGTCCGGATGTTAGTGGCGTCCGAAGAAGCGACTAAATAGCTTGTCAGGCGCAGACCTATATGCCCAATAGAACTACGCACCGAAGCGTTCCGTCATGGCGAACGCTGAACGAATCTCGCCGTTCAGCAGCGGAACTAGCCACTTCTGATGTTGCTCAGGCGAGCCATAGCGAGCCAGAACCTCTGAAAACGAACATGAATGACCGAAAGACTTGCTTCAAAGCGCGACGTACCCATGTTTCCCGTGTCAGGGGCCGAGCAGTTCACGACCTCCGACGCGAACTGACCACCACGACCAAGAACCTCTGCCATCACGGCATACTACAACGCGCATAAGCACGCCGAACACTCAGACACAAAACGCGGTACGCACCTCGAGGTTGGTCAGGTCGACGCCAAACTGAGGGTAGTGCGTCTTGCTGAGGAAGAGGTTCCAGAGGCCGAGCTGCTTGGCGCGGATCTTGAGGTCGGCGACGACAGGGACGATGGTCTTCCACCGCTGCTCGTCGTTGGGCACCTGCGCGTACGCGACGCTCAGGGCGGGCCATACCTCCTCCTACACCGGCGTCAGCCTACCCCGCATTACCCCGCAATACGCAATAGACTCACAGTCTGGAACTTGACGAGCTTCGCCAACGTCTCCTTCGCAAACGGCGAGAACTTGTCCTCGATCTATAATGGTAAACGCGCGCGCGTTAGACACCGACACGGGACCTGGAACACCGCACTGACCATTGCCCATGATGAGGGCGAGGTGAGGTCGACGATGGGGTGTGTGGTCATGGTGGTGGGAAGGACGAATGTCTGGTGCAGCGAGAGGCTCGCCGTCGCAGTTCCGAACGTGCATATTATAGCTCTGCACCGGGTCGTATGAAGCCGAGCCGGGCGTCCAGACACAGGAGGTTTCAAGAGGTGCAGTCCCCAACCGCATCACGCGGGGTACCCATTTGATATACCGACGACTTTGCGCCCAACGCCAGGGGAGTTGACGAAAAATAACACTATAATCATAGGATTAGCAGCAGGGCTATAAACTAGGTGTGGAAGCACAGTTATTGATACAGCAAGTAAGACTACGTATATATCTCGATCACATTCACGTACGGGTCGAAAGCAAGAGGCACAAGTACGACATGAAGGTAGAAAGGGTCCGCAATATATCTTCGATCCGTTGGCCCGTGAAAAAACCAGAAAACACCCCCTACAAGTTAACCGACGCCGCCACCGCCAAGCTATTGACTGTGCCCGTCCTGCCATCGCTGCGAGTCCTGCCCATCCACAGACGAATCGTTGAGCGTGAATGGTATTTCCGGGTCAAGACCGAATGCTCCCGGGTCGAACGTCTGCCACAGCGCCTCATCACCAGAGAGGGGGTATCCACCGGGGTTGTAGTTGCGGATGTAGTCGAGGCCCTTGAAGGGCAATCCGGGCCCGTCGAAATTGTTCAGGGGTGGCGTTGTCGTCATTGATATGCCCGCGGACAAATCGGAGGCGTCGTAATTGGGTATGAAGGAAGGACCGGCCTGCGCATTCTGGAGTACATAGTTGCTCGAAGGGTACGAGAGCGTATTGCTCTGCGAATTCCCGTCGAACATGTTCGCCCCGTTCGCGTCGTTACTCGGTCCGGCCCACCTGTTATCTGGTGGACTTTGCGAGGAGGAGAAATCGTAGGAGAAGCGAGAAGATGGGACCTGCACTGTCGGCGATTGCGCCTGCATCCCCATGTTGAAGGAGTTCATCGGCAACATCGTCGGGCTTTGTTCTAAGGTCGTTTCTAGTCTCGAAGGAGGTGAAGGGTGGCTATTCGGGGAGACGGGAGATCCATGTGAGTTGTTGAGTGACGACCTTCCTGAATATGAGCCAGAGAGCACGCTGGTCAGTGACGGGTTTCCGAAATCCTGATAGTCATCGTCGTGTGGACGTTTGCGAGACGTCGATCTTGCCCTTTGACTTAATGCTGAAGAAGGAGAAGGATTAGGACGAGTGCAAAAGAGAAAATTATATCTGCTTACGATCATGACGATGATAACCGGATTGAGGTACCAAGCGGGGAGATAAACGGACATCTCGTGAGCGATTTCGTCTGCTGGGGCGGTTCTTCATCAGTCGTTCCGAGGTAGACATACTCGTCGGCGGAGGCATCGCGGGTGGTGGTAGATTTGCAGGGGATATCGTCCCTGATTGTGGGTTGGACAAGTTCGATTGGTTGAGTCTTGACCCACCGTTCATTGCAGTCTTGATGGCTTCGCCAGCGGTGGCAGTTAAATCTTCCAGGAGTTCCTTGCACTTTCGCGCACCAGGCCAGTATCCTACCCACGACTCCAGGATTCCCAAACAGCTCTTCGCCTCCTCCATGGCAGCTTGAGAAGCGCCCAAATCGGTGGTGTGCATGGCGTATAGCAGGATGATGACGGCAGAGCTGAAGAGATTTTGGATGAAGAACGCAAGATGGTGGCAAGGTGGAACGACGTTCTTTATTGAGGGGGCCAGGCGAATGCATGCACGGGCGGTCGAAACGGCCTTCGCAGTGGAGCGCGGTAGGATGGGCTGATCAGGCTTGACCGGCAAGAAATTCCGGTGAAGCGTGGTGAGTATGGAGTAGTAGTGCGTGCAGAGGACAGCGGCCATCGAGACTTGCTTGTCCGTGATAGGGCTAGACTTGAATACGATGGGGAGGTCGTCACACCACTTGGTAAGCGCTTTATCCAGCGATTCGACAGAGCGATTGAGCTCTGCTCGCTTCTCCGGCTCCAAGTACTCCTTGCACTTGTCCAGAGAGTAGACTTGACGTAACACCTTGCCCGCGATGTTGTAGAGCAGTGTGAGCTCGACGAAGCCTCGCATGAGTGACGGCGAGTTATTGGTCATGTTGGCGCCAGCGAAGTACTCCCGCAGTTGTTCGTCGTCGACGTCAACAGGAACTTCGACATCGCAATCCTTGTCATCGATGCCAAGAGGACGACCCAGCGCGAGCGCAAGCATTCGGTCCAAAATGTAACAGCCCCACCAGACCTTTCTCCGGGTCTCCTTCTCAATGGACGGGATCAAAAGCCGGCGCGGTGATCGCTGTTCCAGTCAGAAGTCAGAAGGTAAAATCCCCATAACCTGAGAAGATGGCTCACGTGAAGACCGATGTCCTGGGCTATCCGAACAGCCTGTCCGACCATTATCCAAGCTTGGGGGAGGCAGTTCACGGAGCAAAGGAACGATGACATGAGCAGGAAGCACTGCACGTGCTCAACCTGCATGGAAGTATGGCTGATGTAGTGCAGAACCAGAGCCCTTTGAAAATCGCATCAGTACTGTGCTTGGACGAATTCAAATTGAAAAAGGTACCTTTCGTAATAGACCATACCCATTCCGGCGTCATCGCTGGTGGATAGACGCGGATCATCAACGAGTTTGGCCCCACAAGCAAAGACAGCATTGACGAGGGAAAGGAATGCTGTTTGGGAACGCGCGATAGTGGCGTCTCCGATGTTCTCCATAACGTGCTGGTAGCGACGCAGGAAATCCGGCTTGTCGATGACGGGCATTAGGAAATGGAAGCGCGAGAAATATGCTTCAACCTAAACGCGGAAATGAGCGTATGAAAAGAACACATAGCGGAATGACACGAACAAGCTTGTCTGCGAGGTCTCGAGGCGGATATTCGACTTCCTCAGGCCCGGGGAGGACGCCTAGCTTGCCGAAGAAGACTGAAGCGGGGAAATAGAGTTTGTTCACGCTCGGGCCGGGCGCGAGGGGGTCGTCCTCCATGGGGGACACACGATGCGTGGGGGAGGTGGTGAGGGTTCGGAACGACTGGATGAGCGACATGGTAGACGAGCTGCCTATCCAGCGCATTTGCCCATGCTCGTCAAGCGCCAGCTGCCCGAACGACTCCGACATATCATCCTCCGCCTTGACCGCAGTCGGAGAGGCGGACTTGTCCCTCTGCTCCTCTTTGTTGTTGTTGTTATTGCTGGCCATGTTCGCATTGTTCAAGAGGTTCTGGATCGCATTTGGCGCCTGGCTGTTTTGTTCAGAGGGGCCGGGAGCAGTGAGACTCGAGACGTCGATGCCCGTAGCTTGGCCGACATGTTCCAGGATGGGCGCGACTTGCTGGAATATTGACTCCATGTGAAGCAGACGTGCCTCCAATTCTTGGACATAGCTGTGGACAGAGATTAGGGTAGCAGGTCGCGCGATGAGTTGTGCTACGCACTGTCTGCTTAACGCCGCGCGATCCTTGGTCTGGAGCCAGGTGCACTGGGACTTGGAGGCGGCGCATTGCGAGCAGGTGGGCTCATTGCCGTCGCACTTGATCTTTTTGCGTCTGGAACAAAGTATGAGGGAGAGGGGGGCGCGACGCTGCGGTCAGTGACGCACCTGCAGCTCTCGCACGCGCGCCAGACTCTCCTGCGCTGGAGCTGGACCGGCTTGAGACCAATGTCGGGGGGCAGCGGGGGGTCGTCTACTTTCTTCTTCTTGGACTGGTGGTTGGAGGAGCCTTCGGTCGACATGGCGGTCGTTTCGGTCATGACGGTTTGGGGGAGAGATGGAGATCTGGTGCCAGATCGCGAGCTTTATAGGGGAGTCTAAACGGAAGCCAAAAGAGGCGAGAGGGGCCTTGGCCGCGACGGCGCCTGGGGAGGGGTGCTGGGGCAAAGGTCGTCGGCCGGACAAGGCAGTCGCTGGGAGAAGACAAGAGTACCTGCCGCACACAGCGCCCGCCGTATATACCTCCTCGGCGTCTCTCCCCCCGCCAGAGCTCGCTGTGTCAACGCGCGCACGTACGGCACACCGCCTCTGTCCCGTTTACGACAGCGGTTACCCTCCGATTACGGTCCCAGCCTCGCTCCGGACGCCACATACTGCCGCAGCCCGCGCAGGCCACTCGACTAGCAAGCGGGTGCCACAAAGCTCAGCCCGACACCCGACGTCAGCGCCGTGCGTTGTGCCTGTCGGGCAGAGCGTCCAAGCCGGTTGTCCCATGCTCGCCTCTGCAGGCACAGGCAGGAGCCAACCCGCCGTCCATGCCGCTGCTCCTCGACATCATTCCGCTCCGAGATCATAGTGTAAAGCCCCCGAAACGCCGCCAGAGGCACACAAGCGTGCAGAGGTCGCAACACAGGACAAACACACACCGCGGGCCTGTTGGCGCAGACGATCCTTTTTACAGACGTCGCTTGCGGACGCGCTCAGCCAAAACATTCCGTGACTCTGGTCCTGTTTCTCTCCCCCACGCAAATTACAGCGCGCAAACTCTATTATACGTAGTCTATGCCCGCCGCCCGCTCTCCAGGCCATTCCGCGCTGTCGCCCTGACCTCTCCTTGTGAACCCCAGATGTCAGATTGTTTGAGCAGGCGCAGATGCGTCGCCGGGTGCAAGAACGTGCGGTCACAGCGCCCGCGCATGACCCATGGGGTCCACTTGGCAGGTAGTCTAGAGCAACAATAAATTTAGGAATGACTCGACAGACGATGTCAGGACAACGGCACACGTACCCGTGACGTCTACCTGCGAACCCCAGACGAAATGGCGGTCATCTTCTCCGGCGAGTCCCGCAAGTAGAACAGTTTCGCCCTGCGCATCCTACGCCCTACCCGTCCGCCGCCGGTTCCTCCTCCTGCTCGCTGGACAATCTTGACATCCTTCACATGCGGCGATGCCACATTGAACTGCATTTCGACACCCGTCCGGTTTATGACATTCCGGAGGACAAACGACGTGTCATTGCCGCGATGGCGAACGCTGAGGAGAACGCCAGAAAATGACAATGGCGCGTGGTTGAGCGAGACAGTGAGCACTGAGCCCGGAAGAATGCGGTCGGGGTGCTTTTTGGAGAACAGTGTCGCGAGCAGCTTTTGCTTCTCGGGTGCTGGAAGCGTCTTGTGGAGATGTGCCATGAGACCTTTGCCTTGCAGCAGCGGTGCTGGCGGCGCGGTAGTGGGCTGCGCCGGTATTATAACGTTTTTAGAGAAGGGATAGTTGGCGGCCGACGTCGCCAGCGAGCGAGCCCATCGTCGTAGGGGATTTAGTGCCATGGGCAGTTGGAGGAGCACGAAGAAGGCTGAAAGAGCGGACGTTCGGCGCCAAACCAATTCACCTGTAAGCGCCCTTGGGAAATGGAACTTCAAGCTGGATTCTGCGATGCACACACAGTGCTGGAGACGTGATCGTTCGGAAACAGAAATACTGTTTACTACAAGGCAAAAATACTATAGCACAGGTCGAATCGAGATGGAATGGAATGTGTCCGAAAATTAATATATGCCACGACCCCGCCCCCTGTGAACGTACACGTTGAGGCTCGAAATATTCACAAGGGAATGGGAAACACGTACCGTCCACGCCCGCGATAGGGGCTGTATCCAGAAGACCCTCCTCGGAATCCACCTCGGTAGCCTCCACGATACCCACCACCGCGCCCACGCCCACGGTTGAAGCCATGGATGTTCGTTCGTTTTGCGGTCACCTGGGTATCGCATTAGTATCAAAGGCGTAGTGTGGTGCCGCAGCAGCGTACCTTGATCAGGCGGCCGCGGAACAAAGAGTCATTCATGGACAAAGAGGTTTCTACAGATTCGGTTTCTGCAAACTCGACGTATGCGTAGCTGACAGGAGTGTGAACAACAAACGCCACAGTCGATCGACGGGGACTCACCCTTTTGGATGCCCTGTGAATTTGTCGCAGAGAATGGTCACTCGGTTGATCGTTCCACATGACTGGAAGTGCTGCTGAATCTCTTCCGGTGTTGCAGCATAGTCGACCTTTGGCTGGGGTCAGGAAAGGGCGGAGGACAGAAAAGCCTCGCTTACATTGCCAATGAAGATACTCCGTGCGTCCGAAGCTGACCTGTCGTCCTCCGTCTCCATAGGCACCGAAGAGTCGCCCTCAGCGGCGTCTCCGTTTTCCTGCTTTTCTGCGGCGGCTTGCAGCTCTCGCAGCTTGCTTGCCTCTCTCTCCATCTCCTCTACACGCTGCTTCATGAGAAGAATCTCCTACATAGGGAAAGATAAACGACGAGTGTGCGGTTAGCTCGAGTAGGTTATTGCTTGACCATGGGACATACCTTGGACTCGGGATCCTCCTCCACGTCATCAATGGAGACATGTTCTGTTGTGTTACTCGGAGTCGTCTCCGGAGCGTCGGACATCGTGCTGTGCGCCGGGGTCGAAGGTGTGAAGGGGAGGTGCGGCACAGGTTCTAGGTCAACGTCAAGGCCACGCTCGGTGGAAAGAACGAAAGCGGGTCACCTGATGCAGACGCCGAAAGCGCCGCTTTCCATGTATGGAATGCGCGCGTACTGGGATGCTGCGACATCACTCCGGCTCGAAGGACCTGGCTTCGTGCCTGGCTCTCGCCGTAACCACTCCTCCACCCTCCGCCGTCCCCCGCCGCCATGCCCCGCGCCCGCTCACTACGCACACTCGCTATCTCACCCAAGCGTACTGCCTCGCCAGGCCCGCCGTCGCCCACATTCTCCGAGACCACCAATGCGTCCGCTATGAACTTCGGCCCAGAGGGGCCTGACAAGATTATCACAAGAGGCGACCTCAAAGCGAGCGTCCATTCATATGGCGAGGTAAGCGACAGCTTAATTGACTATGCTTCCGGCCCATCTTCTCTAACACAGATCCCCTCCTTCGACTCAGCTTCTCAACAAATCCGCGGCTTATCGCGCCGCTCTCTTGGCCATGTCTCGCGCTTCGGCCAACTTCGCGGATGCTATGGAAGCGTGTGCAACGTATGAATAGGTGGTAATAGTCTCGTGCCATCGCTGACGTTGTCTGTGCAGACTCAAGGGACCTAACTACGAGTCAGGTACTCGCATGCAGGCCGCATCAGGTTTGCACCATCTCATGGGCAACCATTGGCATGTCCTCGTAAGTAGTACCCCATTTCCGACACCCCCTTCTCATATGACTCTCATAGGCCGACACCCTTGACAAGCAATTTGAGAAGCCACTCCGCCAACACCTCGATAACTACCGCTCTATCGTCAATGTGAGTCCAATCGTGCAGTCTGACCTGATCGATACGTCAACTTGAAACTCCAGGACCGGTCAGCATCTTACGAGAGAGCTCTCAGAGAAAGGAGCCGCATTATCCGACAAACAGAGCAGGAGAACATGCGGCGGAAGGGGAGGAGTAAGTTCAACTTGTTTGGGGAACGCGCATCCCGCTCACCGTTTCTCTCCCAGACTTGCAGACGTTCCGGGAAGCCTTGACCGTACTACAGCGACAAGTTGACGAGCTAGACGAGCTCAAAGCTCAGCACTACCAGGAGATCATAGAGCATGAAGAGGAAGTTTGGGACGTTGTACAAGGCAAGGTTTGCGTGGTTGTGCGGTCCACACTCGACGTATTTGACAGGTTCACTGCCAAGGCGTGAGTTATCCCCGCATTTACACGCACAATGGCGCGCTAAGAGTCCCCATAGCTCTGACCCGATCATCGAGCCGATGCTGCAAACCGTACCAGACCCTTTCGATTCATACGGCCCACCACCAGCCGAAGACAAAATCTTCAGCATCCTCCCACCATTATCTGTAATCGCGAACACGCCCTCGGCAAGTCCAAGCCCCCTTACATCAACAACACCTGAACTGGAGAGCAGTAGCGACGGGAAGAATTCATGGAGCAATAGCGCTGGTGGGTTCTTCCCAGAGACCACTGCGGCGTGGGCCGAAGTCACGTCTTCGGCGTCCTCATCGATGTCTCCTTCAGCGTCTCCCCTCGTATCACCCTCTGCCTCGCCCCCTGCTGTGAATCGCCGGCACTCCTTCCCCTTCATGCCGGCATCTCCCCAGCATTCCCACCGCAAGTCGGAGTCGAAGCTGCGGAGTGTGCTTTCAGTCATCGACGAAAGCCGCTCGGCGCAACTCAACGGAGAGAGCGGAAGCACGACGCCGGTCTTCAGGAATGCTTCGGACCCTGCTTCCGCAACATCCGGCCCAGCACACCCCAACGGTGTGAACGATCGTCACAGTATGGAATCGCCATGGGCAACGAGGCTCCTGTCTGAACCGCCAGATAGAATGCCGTCAGGCGACGACATCACGCCACGCAATTCCATGTTCAATCCAACACCAACGCCGCCCACACCAGATACCCCTTCGCAGAACCGATCACGCTCGCCCCAGTCAGACGAGACGACCGTTCCGGTTTCATAGCGCGCATGATCCCCTGCACATTACACACGGACTCTTGGACTCTTGTTTCGTTTCGTTTCGCTCTGAGCAGCAGCTTTCCATGCATGCATTCTTCGCTATCCCTATTTATCCTGGCGGGGTTCTACGTAGTATGAGCATGTATATCACGTCTATGATTTGGTTTTTGGTTCGATGCCGTATTGATGCAAGACATCTATATTCGCTGCCGCGGGGCTCTTGAACAGGAGGTCGGTGCCCGCGCCGGTCTTGGGGAACGCGATCACATCTCGAATGGACTCGGTTTTGCACAGGATCGACATGAGGCGGTCGAATCCTGTAGAAGCTTCAGCTTGGGTCAACTGAACAGCCTTCATATGAAGCGTACCGAGTGCAATGCCCCCGTGCGGCGGGGCTCCGCATCGCAACGCATGTAGCAAATGGTCAAAGGAAGACGTCTCCCGTTCGTCCAACTGGCGGATATGATGTAAGAATTCATGTCTCTGCACGAGATTCACGGCGCGTCGATCGGCCGCGACATACCTGGAGGATCTTCGCGAAGATGTATTCCTGCATGTCCGCATCGTGCACGCGTACGGAACCGCCTCCGATCTCCATGCCGTTCAGCACGAGGTCGTAATGCTGGCCACGTACCTGCGCTACGAGTCAGTTCGGCGCGGAGAATGCAGATTACAGATGCGAACCTCGGAGACACGCCCATCGTACATCTTGTCAATGTCTTCCCACATGGGCGCCGTGAAGGGGTGATGCGAGCTGCTCCATCTGCCCTGCGCGAGGAATTCCTTGTCCGGGTCCGCGCGCGTGAAAAGAGGGAACTCGGTGACCCAAAGAAACTGTGGATCGGGCGGCAGGACGAGTTCGCCAGCGGCTTGTGCGTGACCGGAGAGAAGAAGACGGAAGCGACCGAGCGTTGTGGACCCACCCTGCAAAAACCCGTGTCATCATCGGAAGAGATGGCTTAAAGCCTCTCTGAGGAGAAAGTGCTTACCTCGGCAATACGTGAACGCCTTGACAGGAAAGCTGTGTCTCCGGGACGTAGCTCCAGTGCGTTCGAGACGCTATTGGGGGAAGATAGAAAGGCTTTCAAGTCGTCTTGACTCGCACTAACCGCTATTCCATCAGACAAAGCTCTGACAATGCAGACGCCGTCCTGATAAATGGTCAAACGAAGGTAAACGGGAGAAGGCGCCACACACACCTTGGCCGCGGCCTGACTTATTTCTGGCTTCGAAAGGGCGCCCTGGAAATGCTTGTCCACGCCACGAACGACAATTGCCTCTACGATCTCGTCGGACTTGGACAACGTGTCTCGTACCGGTTCAGGGAGCCGTGAAGTGACATCTGCAAGCTAGAAAGCGTGCGAGTAAAATAGGCATGGGATTACCAATCCATGAGAATTTGCATACAAGACTATGAAGCGCAGCGCGACTCACCTCCAAGTCAAAGCGGATGTCCGGCTTGTCGCTGCCAAAGCGGCTCATAGCTTCCCGGTACGTCATGACTTTGAATGCTCGGGGCAGCTCAATCCCCTCCACATTAAACCAGATCTTGCGTATCAGACATTCAATGATCTCCCGGACTTCTCTGCCTCCAATCCGCCATCCGTCATTGTCAGGCCGAGCGGAGAGCTGATCGCCCCAGGATACCCACGCCATCTCCAAATCGACCTGGGTGAACTCCGGCTGTCGGTCCTTGCGCCCATCTTCGTCACGGAAACAGCGCGCGATCTGATAATACCGGTCGACCGCCCCAGATGCGATGAGCAGTTGTTTGGGCTGTTGGGGTGACTGAGGTAGTGCATAAAACAAGGGATGTGTGGTAGCACTGCCTGGCGTTGCGCTGATAGAAGACGTGATGGGCGGCGGAGAGGCGGACAAGCGCGTCGGCACCAGGAACTCGCGAGCACCTTCGGGCGTCGACTTGAGCAAGATAGGCGTCTCCACTTCAACGAAGTCTGCAACGTTGCGGGTGATGTCAACGGCGTTCAGGGACCAAAAGTACGGGGAAGCACCGACCTTGATCGTGTAAAATTGTCCGAATTATATGGGCGACCTTGCTTCTCTTCTGCAGGTTGCCTGACAAGAATGACCGGCGAAGGTCTAGGTAGCGATACCGGAGTCTAAACTCTTCGGAAGGCTATCCGAGATTTGGTCCGGCATCTTGGGATGAGGTGTGTGCACACTTACCAGGTTGGCGATATCAGATGGCACGAACGGCAGGGGCTCTTCCGCGGGATTAAGCAGTGTATATGCAGTCACCGCCACTTCTATATCACCCCCAGGTTGCTGAATGGTGGGAAAGATTAGATGGCGATAAATGAGATGAAATTCGTGGAAAAGCTTACAGGTCGTTTTTGCTTAGCGGGGCGTTCGGAGACAGTGCCCTGTATGAGCACGGTGGACTCGACGGGAATGCTTCGCATGCGCTCGAAAACCTCAGCGTCAACATCGGAGGAGACCACCAATTGAATGGTCCCACGCGAGTCCTTAAGGGGATAGAAATACAGTGTCTTGCCAACTTTACTTCGGAGCCCCGGGAGTGTCATCTGAGATGCAGGGGCGGGAATCATCATGGAAAGTTTACTCACCGGCCAGGCAACAACCACCCCGTCAGCGTGACATTGGAGCCGGCATCTTGGACAGAGAGGGAGCCGCAGTGATGCGTCCTTCGCGGGAAGGGGCCTTGCAAGACTGTCAGTTGCCTGCGTGCACGAACACGATCGAAAACACGAGACTGACCGCTGTGAGCTCGAAATGGCTGAAACTTGAGTGCGGTGGGCTCGCTGTTCTTGGAGGTGGTAACGCCCGGAGATGTCTGCCTGGGTGCTGTCGACGAGGCGAAGGTGCGCAGACCGAGGATCCACGGCTGGGACGCTTTTGGAACGCGGCAGGTATTCTTGAATGCGCGCGTTGCAGATGAGCAGGCTAACCTGCACATAAGCACGCGACAGAGGACGAGCGGCGCACGGTCTTGGCGGGGCAGAAATACGACGCCTCGGGGCAGGAAACTGCTGGGACGCTGCACGCGACGGTGACGAGCGGAAGCAAGGTGCGCGCAGACTTGGCGCAGACGCGACGGACGGATAAATGCGGCTCGCGCATTCACCCTGGAACCCATCCATATTTGGGTATGATAAGGGCAAAACACGGTTACAATTGGTCCGTTGATGGAATATTGGCCCGTTGATGGGAGCGCGTATCAGGACGAGAATACCTCGACCCTAACCCGGATGTCGCCCAGTGCACACTGGACCCTGAACCGTCCCTGAGGGCAACCTTGGTCGTACTCGCGAGCGGCTTGAAGCGACCCACGGCAGCAGAGTTCTGAATGACCAGGAATCGATAGGGACCACGTTTTGATAGAGATCCCCCCGGCCAGGTTGGATCGAGGATGGGAGAGTCAGATGGGCGTCGCGAACACTGCTAGCCCTGTCGAACAACTTGTCCGAACCCCTCATTCTTGGTTCAGCAGACCCATCGAGAAGCGGTGCAGCACATCTTGCGCATTCTGACGGCGGCCGGCTCCTTTCTTACATGAATTCATCTTCTGCCGCACGGTCTTTCTAGGGACATTCCTGTCAATCCACCCTCCGCTCCTCTGCCAAACTGCCGTTTCCTGTCCCCGACTTCACGCGCTCGCTCGACCGCCAAAACGCCCTCTGTTCCGTATGAAATACCGCCCCCTGCTATAAATCTACCCCCTTGACGACCTCCACTCGCAGCCCTCCCGCCAGCAGCGCAGAAACCGCTACCGCCACCATGTCGCTCGCCCTCCTCCCCGCCGAGCTACTCGACACCATCTTCGCGCCCCTCGCGCCCGCCACCCTCGCTGCACTGGCCTGCACAAGTACGAGCCTCTACCCGAGCGCGACTCGTCTGCTCTACCGTCATCTCACTCTGTCCTCGTACGCCCGCAATCTGTCCGCGCTCAATACACTCGCGACGCGATCCCATCTCTGCCTTCTCGTCCGCTCCTTCTCCATTAGTCTCGACGAGCACCTGGAGGAGAGTTCCAGTGCCTTTCCTGCCCTGCTCGGCGCCGCCGTTCGAGGCATGACAAACCTATCGAGTTTGGAGCTGCAAGCCGACCCCGGCCACAGCGGCCTCCTCGCCCCCGCCGCCACCAGCGAGTATCCCAACCTGGAGCACTTCGCCTGCTCCTTTCCACTCGACGTCCATGTCGCCCGCTTCCTCGAGCGTTCTCCCGCCCTGTTGTCCCTGCAGCTCGGGCCCTCACCTGACTCAGCCGAGCTCGGGAGCACTACCATCCCTCGTCTCACCACTTACACCGGACCGCCGTCTCTGCTGGGCACACTCCTACCGTCGCGTCCCATCGCCTCTCTCTTCCTCTCGGGCGACCTCGCGCTCTCGCACGTCGAGCTGCTTAGGCTTGCCAAGCCGTCCGGCGCTCCGACTACGCCCACGCTCAAGCTCCCACATGCCGCCCACGCTGCCCACGACGCGCTCCCAGTGAACGCCACCATTAAGACGCTCAGTGCAATCACGAGTGCACCGCCAGTCGCAGTCATCGAGGCGCTAGCTAACGCTTGCCCGCACTTGGTCTCGCTCAGGCTGATAACGACCTGTGCCTTCTGGGAGACGCCAGACATGGTGCGTTCTTCCCGTCGTTCTTGACCCGTGGATCGTCCGGCTGACTGTCATCTTTCCCCCAGTCGCTCTACGCCCAGATCGCCAACTTTCTGTCTGAGCTGCCGTCCCTCGCCGTCTTCGAACTCTCGGGCATGCACTGGGAGTTCCGCCCCAAGTCTGCGCCCCTCGGGTACCCATCGTGTCCCCAGAAGGAGTGGCTCTCTCCGCCCGTGTCTCCGAGGCCCGTCGACGTCGAAGACGGCGCCCCTCTCGGCACCGACTTTGACTTTGACGACGCGTTCCAAGACTGGGCATACTGAATGCCCGTCCACACTCTCACTCCCCTCGTATTCTCACCAGTCCCCCGATCGTACTCGGCTCGCCTTGAGCAGTCCCCCAATCGTAGTATTGCCCGTCAGCCCCCGATCTACTCGCTGTGAACAGTCCCCCAATCGCTTCCAACTCCACATCTTGTCGCATTCCATTACCAGTTGCACCATTCACGTCGTCATGTGCCGCCTCGTTCTCCGCCACTGTCAGCTATCATACTCGCCAATCTGCTATTCTCACACCATCAGTCCACTAATAGCATTTGCACTTATCCTTATTCCTATGCCATCCCCGTCTGTCTGCCTCAGCTTCCACCCTCGTAGCAGTTCTCATGCTCGTCTTCCCATCACCCCACTGTTTTGATCCTTCGACCGATCCACGCTTCCACGAAGTACTTCGGGTGTGTACTGTAGCTATACTGTCGCCTCTTGCTATCGCGAACACAATTACAATCAGAGGGCTTTGCGCTTTACGTGAAGTCCTTCTATTAGTAGCACACGCCCTTCGCGTGGAACGATCCTGTGTAAACCGGGATAGTCTGAAGTATGTGCCCACGTAGGGTGATCAGCGCGAACCTGCAGGGCCTCACACTCGATGTGGACAGATGAGCTGGTTCGCGAGGGCACGGGAACCCCTGACCCCGCAGAAGGTCGTCGGGCCCTATACGTGGGCGGAGGGCATATGATTATGCGTAGGCGGACACTTTGCAATGACAACCATCCTTCTAACATACTTTCCTAAAACGGCCGCTCCTCCGCTCCTCCGTCGTATAATCTCTCTTTATGGAAATTCCTGGCACAGCATCTACTCGTCCCCGCCGACCGAGGCTCGTTCGAGCGATCCGCGCCGCCCGACGTCGAACGATCCTCCCGCTTTGCGTTGCCTGATACTCACTCGCACGACGCCGCTCGGGCTGCATTACGAGAAGAGAAAGGCTCCCTAGTACAGATTCAGACCACATGAACAGGGCTGTGGTAGGATCCTCAGTGCGTAGAGAGCGTTGTTAGAACAGAATTGCAGCCCTGGAGGCCCAGGACGCTGGTGCGTACGTGAGCGACTACGGCCATTTTGACCTCGTTCCGCGACCTCACGCAATCTCACGCTGACAGCCACAACGCGCGTCCTTGTCGAGTTGTCTTAGAGGTCTCTTGTCGAGGCTGGACGGTGTAGCAGCAGGTGCAGAGAGGGATTATAGCTGGTATTCGCCAAGCGGAGGATGATGGGTGCCTTATTACGCGATCAGGCTGGCCAGGACTCGGAGGGGCGCCTTGCTCGACCTCGTTCCTCACCTCGACAACGACGACCACGACGGCCTGCGCGCGTCGCCCGCCCACGCCAGCGTCGAACCCGCGCGCCGCAGCGATGGCTGATGTCAACGAATTCGCGGCTGGAGGCTCGGCAGCAGCTCTGCCGACTGCGTGCCGAGATTCGGCACAGGGCCCTGCCGAGCACTGCGAGCAGCGACCCGGAGATGCGCCAGCAAACGTGGCCCTCCTCGAGACCATCGACCGGCTCAGTGCGTGCGGCGAGCCTCAGAAGGAGGATAATGAGATGGGAAAACAAGCCGAGGTCGCCGTCTTTCCCGCCGACGGCACTTATGGCTGTAAGTCCTCCGTCTCGATCTAGCACATCCCTCTCATGCCGCTGCACTACTCCAGTCTTTGCCCGCGAACTTGCCCAAGAACGCAAAGGGTACTTCGCCATCGTGATCAAGCCCGTCGTCCTCGTCCTCCTGCTTATGTGGGTCTCCTTGCCCGTGTAAGTCCGCAATTGAGCGCCCCTCTGTTCTCGCTGTTTCGCCGATCGCTCATTGCGGCACAGGTACTGGGGGGCGCTGTTCGACTCCGCCCAACTGACGGACAACTTCGACGCCTGGTTTGTTAATCGCGACGGCGCCCGCATCGGGAACACGCTTTGGCAAACGTTCTCAAACACCACCGCCCCCGGTCAGCACCTGGGATGGCAACTTGTCGACCCCGCCGCCGCAGGCAATGACGACGATATCGTCAACGCCGTGATCGGCGAGCGTGCCTGGGTCATCGTCGTCAGTGAGTACCGCGAACGGTCACACGACCCCACATCGACTAACGGACCGACACCGACACGTTGCCAGTCGAAGCCAATGCCACGATGAACCTCGCGCGAGCCCGCATGAACGGTGACGCCAGTTACGACCCACGCGACGCGATCACTGTATACTACGCCCAAGTAGCTGCCTTCTATTCGCTGCTGCGAACAGCACCCGTGCTAACCCTTGGCTAGGCCCGTCAGGAGACCGCCGTCGGGACGTATGTGCTCCCGATCACGACGCGTCTCCTCACCGCGTCCGCCACCGCATACGCGACCGCGTCGGCGCAGCGGTACTTCGCGCAGATCACCCCAGGCGACACGGTCAACCAAACGGCCGTGCAACTCCTCGCACAAGCGCCGCAGACCATCAGTCCCGGCGTTTCCTGGAACATGGTCAACCTCCGGCCATATACGTGCGCACCCGAATCTCTATGACGAACAGCCAGGGATGCAGATCTGACGTCGTCTTCTTTTTCTCCCGCAGGACGCCAGCTGCCCTGGCTGTGACCCTTGTTGGCAATATTTTCCTGACCATATTCGCGTGAGTCGTCCCCGTGCATGTCGCGCGACGTCACCTAATGAATTGTCTGCAGTTTCGTGATGGTATGGCGCCTGCTCATCTGACATCACAGGGACAATCTCCTCACAATTCCGTAGACAATGGCCCACGCCGCCGCCCGTGCTATTATTGCCCCCAGGCTTCGGTTGTCGTCATACCTGGTCCTCCGCGTGGCAGTTCCGTTTATGACGTATCTCCCGTTGAGTCTTAGCTACACGCTCGTCAACGTGGCCTTCGACATGCCGTTCGACGCAAAGTCGGTGCCTAGATCCTGCTCGCCGCTGCTCTTCTGACGCTTCTTTCAGATACTCATCTGCCGGCGGATTTTTCGTCATGTTCGCATTCGTGTATCTTGGCATGCTCGCGCTCGGCCTCTCTCTGGAAGCGATGATCACACTTCTCACACCAAAATTCGTACCATACTTCCTCTTTATATTGGTACGTGCCTGGGAGTGATTCGTCCGGCCGTCGGTTGACCTTTTGGCAGATTATTTACAATATCTCGCCAACTCTTCTGCCACAAGAGTTGTTGAGTCCGTTTTTTGCTTACGGTGTCGGCTTCCCTGTCTGGTACGTGATCTTCCTAAAGTCTATATTCAGCTACTTACGGAACTCCCGAAATCCAGGAATCTGTAAGTTTGGTTTACCTTTTCTAGGATGTGTGTCTAAACGCTCCCATAGCTCCCAGGCTGTTCGTACTATCCTGTTCAACACCGCCTCTCACTTGGGTCGGAACGCCGGCGTTATGCTAGGTTGGGTGGCGCTCTCTTGCGGAACTACCGTTCTCTTCACATGGTGGATGCACCGCCGAGAACTCGCTGCCCTTCTAGCCGATCAAACTACCTCTCTCGATAGACAAGAGGTGCGATCAAGAGAGCATGTAGCTCACGGTGAAGAAGAGAAACAATAATGTATCCATCCGTGTTGTATTTCGTTTACTCACTGGGACATGCTACAACATTTGTGTTTCGATTTTTTTTAGCATCCATAGGGTCGGATAGCGTCGCCCGAGAGAGGCGAAGCCTTCCTATTGGAGCAAGGAGTGTCTTTTTCAACAGAGCACGATCACCGTCCCCGCCGGAACGGTCACGAGTGGCAGGTTAGTTGCACGCCACGCTCGATTGGACGAAAGTCGGTTCTCCACTTTGCGTATCACTTATCCCCTTCCGTCCAATGCGAAGTGAGGATTGGGGGAGTGAAATGGGGGCCAAGAAAGGTCCGTAGACCCGTGGTGGAAGGTACCAATGACCGGTCCCGTAATATATACGAACGGTGGACATAACGTATAAATAGAGGGAATGATGGCTGCAGACAGAGGGCCAACAGACGTTGGCTATCATGAGCAGTACGGTGATGAGAGTGTGTGAATAAGTACAAGGAAAATAGCCCTCCCAGTAATCATTCGACCAAATTCAACGCAAGAACCGACGTGGCTTTCGCGGGACTTCAACCGGTGGTCCTAGTTGGAGCACCGGATTGCATCTGAGAGGGGCAGTCCTGACTTCTATATGGCGTAAATACGTCCCTGAATGCTCTCAATAACAGCGTTTGCGTTGGGGCCGGAAATAATAACGCTAGCGCATCGACTGAGGGTTGTCGTGTACTGCACCGTGCTATCTTTCATCCAATCCACGACGTCGAGGTAGTTGTTCCGGAAAGAAATACTGCGAACTGCAGGGTTGCATAACCTGATCGTATATACTTCGCCGGACTGATGATAGGAAATGGGAGGGCGGACGAGCTCCTAGCTGTCGAGATCGTACCCGCTTTTATTGATCAGAGCAAGGGAAGTTGTGTAGCGGTACGACCGACGGAAGCCAGAAATCGTGCCCATCGTAATAGACTATCCACCACGCCGGCAATAGTTTCTCACTGTCAAAGTATCAGCATCGCGACAAAACAGAAGAGCATGCGCGTACGATTTACTTGCCCCTGCCACATAAATCACCGAAATTGCCACTCTTCGAGCTAGAAATTGTGTGTAAACCTGCGACGTGAGTGTTACGATACTCTAATCCCGACACACTCTGAGGTCTGGAATAATTGTTACGGGGTCAGTGCCGTAGCAGCCGACCATACGCGAAGGGCAGCACCAGGGTACACGCACATCGAGCAGGCAAATTTGATGGGCAGCTATGAAGCATATTACTCACTTGTGAAATCCACAATGGCACTATAAAGTGCGCGGAAACATATGTCATGAAATGATGTCCAATAGGTTGGATAGTAAAGCTTGAATGGATTACAAAGTGAAGGATATCCTAGTCGCCCCGCCCGAAGAATAGGGACATGGTCTATGAGTGCATCTACTAGGCTTGTTAGTGGTATTTCGTACTGACGATGACACAGAACTCACGTACGAACTCCGTCACTCCTGCTTTCGGAGCTGCATCTCGTTCTTGATACGTGGATATTCCTCTTCGAGGACCTCGTAGCTTGGTTTCCCCGTCGTCTCAACACCGTACAGCGCATTATGCAGCTGTGTCTCCCGATCCAGGTGCGGCCCACTCCATGTCCCTTCAGGGCTCCCGCGCGACGAGTCTGCACTGAGGTTCCTCGCATTGCCGATTTTAGGCAGGATGTCCCTCTCCTTGAGCTCGCTCCGCAGTTGCGAGATGAACCTCTCGCGGGAGCCGTACGCAACATGGGACGCGGTGTCGAGGAAGGCATGGTCTATGGCGTCGGAGAGGTTTTCGGGGGTGATGAAGCCCTCTGCCTGGTGGTAAAGCGAGACGAGGGCGCGCATTTTGTGTGCTGGAAGCGGCCTATGCGACGCCAGCGAAGGCGATGCCGACGTTGCAGGAGCCTTGGTGGCTACATGCCTGCGGAGGGAGGGGGCGACTCGTCTCAACACACCAGCGGACATGGCGGTCGGGTGTAGCGCGTTAGACGCCCAATCAGCCCGCCCAATGTCTTGGGTCCATTTTCGTCATTCGTTCCCACTCACTCGCTATCACCGTGACCATGCTCGAGGTACTATCGCAGACGGCTTCACGCCTTGTTCTCCTACGGCTCGCTCGACGCTGAAGACATGTCGCTCCCAACCATCGCCGTTGTCGCCGCCGGCGCGATGGGCGCGGCCGTCGGCCGTCGACTTACTACGGCGGGACTCATGGTCCTCACAAACCTGGATGGTCGCTCGAGCGCCACACGCGCACGCGCCGCAGAGGCAGGCCTGCAGGACGCCTCTCTCACTGATATCGCGACCAAGGCCAACTGGATGCTCAGCATTCTTCCCCCGAGCGAGGCATACCGCTTTGCGGAACGCTTCCGCGATGCTCACGTCGCCGCCGCGCCGACCAGGCAGCTGGGATTCGCAGATTGCAATGCTGTGAATCCTACGACGGTCAAGCGAATCGCTGCGCTCTTCAGCGGCACTTCCATCAAATTCATCGATGCGGGAATCATTGGTGGTCCACCTAAAGACGATTATGACCCAGTGTTCTACGCCTCGGCCGACCCTCAGGAAAAGCAGATATTAGGAGAATTTGCAGCTCTGTCTAAACACGGGCTGAATGTCAAACCGCTAGAGGGAGAGGGTGCTGGAGTTGGTGATGCCAGTGCTCTCAAGATGTCTTACGCGGTGAGTACGGAACGCGTCGAACCTGATGCCAATCCTCTAATGAGCACATCCAGGGCATGACAAAGGGTGTCATTGGACTCTGTACAACCATGATCCTAGGTATATCTCCATATTGAAACCCCTGATCCTTGCTCACAGTTCGGTCACATAGCCGCACATGCTTCCTCCCCCGCCACTGCCCATGCTCTCTTGAAAGAGTTGTCCGATTCACAGCCCGTCTTCCTCCAGCGTATCATTGGCTCCACGCCAACTATGCTACCTAAGGCGTACCGTTGGGTGGGCGAAATGGAGGAAATTTCCGCCTTTGTGGAGGATGGCTTGCGGGGCCCGCCCGGCTCAGATCCCGCAAGCGTGGAGGGAGAGGGTCATATTCACCTTGGCCTCGCTCGATTGTATGAGCGGGTTGCTAGTGCTGTACAGGACAGTGCGGGCGGTGAAGATCAGCGGGAGGTGAAAGTGCTAAAGGAATTTGTGGAGGAGGCGAAGGAGCAGGTAAAAGCGGAGAAATAAAGTACGTTGTAGTCGCCGCTATGCCAATTCAGCTAGAATTCGCAGACCACCGCTCTCCTTGGTCGGCTACAGCGTAACTTGAGCCCTCGCCTATTGATTTAGGGCTGGTCTCACAGTAAACGCTGGAAACTATCCACTTACGCGTACGCGTAAGCCCTTCGCCACCGACACTCAGCATGTCTGCTCCTCGACAAGATCCTAACGCAAAAGACTCTGATTACCCAACATCGTACAGAAAATGCTTCTACCCCCTCGAATCCCATCCAGACGTCTTCACGGAAGTCATTCATGGTCTCGGCGTTTCCAAAACCCTTGTCTTTGCCGACGTACTTTCCATCGACGAACCAGAGATCCTCGCTCTCACGCCGCGACCGGCATACTCCCTGGTGCTCATATTCCCGTACTCTGAGAAGTACAAGAAGGAGAGGTCGGCCGATGAAGCGGACAGGGTCGCATATCTTGGCAGCGGGGATGACGAAGACATATTCTGGGTGAAACAAACTATCTATAACGCATGTGGCTTGTATGGGATCTTGCATGCCATAAGCAACGGCCCGCCGCGGGACTTCATCGGTAAGTGCCCGCCCAGTGCTGGCCATGCACGGAGTGCTTATTTACGCCTCAACAGAACCAGGCTCAGTAATTGCACAGCTCTTAGAACAGTGCGTGCCGCTTGCTCCACACGAGCGTACTCGAGCCTTGGAAGCCTCCGCCGAGCTGGAGAGGGTGCACACCGCCGCAGCGCTCAAAGGCGACACAGCTCCTCCGCCGATCCCCGACGCTCACACGGACTGTGGCTACGTTTGCCTCGTCCGGTCGCAGAAAAGCGGTCACCTGTACCTCCTTGACGGCGGGCGCAAGGGACCCGTCGACTTAGGGATCATTCTTTCGGAGGACGACGACATGCTCAGTCCGAGTGTGGCCGCGGCTTTGCACAAGTGGTTCGAGAGGGAAGATGGAGAAAGTATTAACTTTAGTTTGCTAGCGTTAGTCAAGAAACCGTAGGAGGGAACAACGATGTCGAGTCATGAAATGTACTTTTACGCCACAAAAAGTGATACATGCTCAAGGGCTATGGTTGGGCAGTCTAAGCAACGTGTCCAGTGCATCGCGCGGGGTGCTTGCTTTCACCCTCGTCTCTTTGCTTTCCTCATTGTCTTGTTTTCTATGTCTCCGAAATGTAGAATTCACCGTATGCCGCGCATTTCCCAATCGCGTAACGGGATCAACCAGATGTCGGACGTCGATAACTTGGTGTCTAAAATAATTTTGACCCTCAACAAGTGCCCATCTCTACAAGTCAGGTACCGTCCGTCGTCTATCGATTTAGGGCTGATCATACACCAAAATCCGCCCCACGTACTTACGCCGCACGCGTACGCGTCAGCCCTTGTCCATTAACGCTCACCATGTCTGTCCCTCGACGAGACCCCAACGCGGAAGGCAGAAAATGTTTCTATCCCCTCGAGTCTCATCCTGACGTCTTCACGGAAGTCATTCACGGACTTGGTGTTTCCAAGTCCCTTGTCTTTGCCGACGTACTTTCCATCGATGAGCCGGACATCCTCGCTCTCACGCCGCGACCGGCATATGCTTTAGTCCTCGTATTCCCGTGCACACCGAAGTATGAGCAAGAGAAGGCTGCCGACGAAGCGGACAGGGTCACATATCTCGGCAGTGGGGATGCGGAGGATATATTCTGGTTGAAGCAGACCATCTATAACGCATGCGGCTTGTATGGAATCTTACATGCCATAAGCAACGGACCCCCGCGGAATCTCATCGGTACGTACCCGTCTATAAGCATTGAACATGAACGGAAGGCTGAATAATGAACTGACAGAGCGGGGCTCACTCATCGCACAGCTCCTGGAACAGTGTACACCGCTGGGTCCAAAGGAGCGCGCTCTGGCACTGGAATCCTCCGCCGAGCTGGAAAAGGTGCACACCGCCGCAGCGCTCAAAGGCGACACTGCTGCTCCGCCGTTTCCCGACGCCGAGACGGAATGCCACTATGTGTGCTTCGTCCGATCGCAGAAGAGCGGCCACCTGTATCTCCTCGATGGTGATCGCAGGGGACCCGTAGACCTGGGAATCACCCTTCCGCCCGATGAGGACATGCTCAGCCCGAGCGCCACAGCCGCTGTGCGCAAATGGTTTGAGAGGGAGGCTGGGGACAAGATCAACTTCAATTTGTTGGCGTTGGTCAAAGACTCGTAAGGTTAGGCTAGCGTCGTGAATTGTATTATAACGCCACAGAGAACATGAACAAATACTGTACAGTGTGAACTCGTGATGAATGATTGAGCCGGCGACGCACATCAGAGACGCGTCGACTTCACGTGGGAGTCATTTGTACCTTCATCTCTTTGCTTTCCCCCTTCATCTCGACTCCCATGGCTCTGAAAAACCTCGCGTCTGCCGTGGTGACCCGCGTCATAGATACCTCAACCGGAGCCAATATGGATACCGGGAATACATGGTGTCTAAAATTGTCGGCGCAGCGGCAGTCTGCTTGGAATTCCGTGATATCCACCCTGATTCGAAACCTAATTGCTTTGCTAATCTACTAAACATAGAAGACGTAAAGCTTCAGCAACATTGCCCGGGGGCGTGTTCTGGGCGACTGATTGTCGACCGTTGTGGCACGCCCAGCGCCCAGTCCCGCGCCGGGTTTCGAGGATCAATTACGGTCAGACATGGAGATGTCTGCAGACTGGCAGTCAACTACGCTCTCGGGTGGAAATAACGTTCATCAGGTTGCCCGATGTGCACGACCCGGCCTTTTACTGGTGGCGTACCGTTACGAGACCTGTCCGACTTGGTTTTGTGGCTTACCGCCCTGGCCGCACTCGCCGCGGCGCCATTGGTCTCTCCATTCCGAGTACGGACCTGGTTTGCACCTGATTCCTTCACGTGAAGAATTGGATCAGCCCTGATTTGGTCTACTGCATGTTCGGACAGGACAACGCTGTGTTGATGGGTCATGGGTGGCTAGCCTTGCGGAGCCTTGCAGCAAGCTCTCGACTCCATCAGCCGCCAATGGGGGCTCTTCCTTTCTACCGAAGACCGTGGCTGCTGGGATGCCCTCTCCGGCACAGAAGTCAGTACCGGACGTCTCGCTGCAGCCTTCCAGATCACAGTGGTGGCGGCCTTTGGTGGACTCGCCAGGTCAGCCTCCTCAGGGGGACGCCGATTACCCAAATGACGCTTGCAGCATCCGCCGGCTGGATCTACAGTTTAACCTGGCCAGCCACTTCATATATGATACTTTCCAGGACGGGTCTCGCATCCCCTCAGCTACCCCACCCCCCGCGCAATGGCATCGTCACTGTACGTCCCCGCCGACCAACACGCTAGCGCCCACGGCGTCGCCGAACGTGTCACGCTTTACAACGGCCGCAAAGCGTCCCTCAGCCTCAACGTCCTCATCGTCGGGTGCGGCCTCGGAGGGCTCGCGGCCGCACACTGTCTTGCGCACGCCGGACACAAGGTCACCGTATTCGAGGCGGCGCACGCGATCGGCGAGGTGGGCGCGGGCATCCAGATTTCGCCCAACATCACCATCCTGCTGCGTCGCTGGGGCCTGGGAAAGGCCCTCGAGAACATCTGCGTGTGCCCCGAGGCCATCGTCTTCCGTCGGTACGACACTGGCGAGCGCGTCGGCTACACACGTTGGGCGGAGCAGATGGAGGGCTACGGCGGCCCCTATTACCACATACACCGCGCGGATTACCACAAACTGTTGTTCGACCTCGCGGCACCTAACATGACCCTGCGGCTCCAGTCGACCGTCGTCGCAGTTAACCCTGACGCGCCAACGCTGACCCTGGCCTCAGGGGAGGTCGTCCAGGGCGATTTGATCATAGGAGCAGACGGAATCAAGAGCTTCATTCAACAAGTGGTCATCGGTCGGGTAAACCCTGCCCAAGCTACTGGAGACGCGGCGTATCGAGCCATCATCCCTACATCGGTGATGCTCAAGGACCCTGAGTTGAAACCTTTTGTCGATACGCCAGAAATGACCGCGTGGATGGGCCCGGGAAGGCACGTAATGGCCTACAATATCGTATGTCGATTTCTCTACTCAAACTCCGTCTATCTAAGCGTCCTCTATAGCGCGCCAAAAAGGAGTTTAACATCGTCTTGCTTCACCCAGATAACGGTTCAGTTGAGTCTTGGACTGCCGAGGCCAGTGCGGACAAAATGCGCGCTGACTTCGCCGATTTCGAGCCTCGGTACGTCCTCGAGGCGCACTAATCTTTATTTCCATTGACATCCAGTTACTCGACCAGCGTACAGAAGCTTCTCTCACACGTAAACTCGACGCTCAACTGGCGCCTGATGGACAGGCGACCTCTGGAAACCTGGGTCCACAAGGCCGGGCGCGTCGTGCTTCTCGGCGACGCCTGCCACCCTATGCTGGTACGTGTCTCCTCCATTATCGGAGCGACGCAGCTTGCCAACCGCCTTTGCCATTCAGCCATATCGCGCCCAGGGCGCCGCGATGGCCATCGAAGACGCCGCAGTGCTCGGCAACCTGTTCTCGCGCCTCTCACACCCGTCCCAGATCAAACCGATGCTCCTTGCGTACGAAAGTCTCAGATATGGTCGGACGGCGAGCACACAGGCGTCGTCGCGTCTCAACCAGCGCATTTTCCATCTGCCAGACGGTCCCGAGCAGCAGGCCCGCGACGACGACATGCGCGCCGCGATGGATGCTGAGTTCCGCATGCTCGACGGCGAGGAGGTGGACATGGACTACGAGGGAAGTGCAAACCAATGGGCTGATCGTAAGAAGAACAAGGCCCAGTTTGCGTACGACGCGGATGCCGTTACAGAGCGTTGGTGGGAAGAGGTTGGTCAGCACGAGATTGGAAGAATTGGACAAGTCACATCGTTCAGCCCACGATTGTAACCGCGAAGTATGTCGTAGGTTTGGGTTCTGTCGCCGTGTATGTATTATTAGCATTTATCGCATGTTCATCTGTCCCAGTCGCATACAACATTATTTGGAGGATTTCGATACCTACCGTAAATGATGTGTCCTTGAGGGAGCTCTGGTTGTACAGCGCGTAGAGAACGGATGTGAATCATTTCAAGACGCGAATGGAGCGGCGCACAAACGTGGCGGCATCGGATACTTTGAGCCAGTCTCCCCCTGGCCGGAACTCCACATAGCATTCGCCCCTTGCGAGGTCTTGCTCGCCCACGTACCGTGCGACGACACCGACATACTTGTCGTCGCCCCTCTCGACTTCGAAACGAACGAATTTCCACCCGATAGGGCGAACGGAGTCAATTCGTACGACATCGCGAGAGACGTCGTACTCTATTCGTTTATAGTCGAAGCCGAGGCCCATCCCCAGGGCTTTTGAATAAGCTTCTTTGAGCGTCCAGATGAGGTAGAATCGGCGGAGCGCCTCCCCAATTTCGAGCGGTTCCGGAGGCAATAGAAGTTGTTCTTCAAACGGCGTAAGCTGTCAATACAGTCTTAGTTGAGTATACGATCGAGTCAGTCAGGGTCAGGCGGCAGACGCACCTGGTCGCTCACGCTTTCGACGAAATTGGCGAATGTCGTGCGCACGGGCAACTGCAAAAGCATCACGTCGATGCCGATCCTGTACGCAGGCGCGTCAGGATATAAGTCCGAGCCACTTGAAAATGCCATCGCGACAAGGCCGCTGTCGTGTGTAATGTTGTACCCGATGGGTTCTGCGAGACTCGAGGTCGTCTGGCTTGAGAGCAGGTAAAGGCATCAGCGAATCCACAACTACAGTACGCGAGGGAAAGCACTCGCCACGTAGGGTTTGCTCTCGGGTGTTGCGGCAAAGGACATATCGTCAAGCGCGACGCCGCGTTCCTTGAGCAGCATGCGAATTAGGAGGCGGCCGACGAGGCCTCCTGGGGGCGGAGTCAGTGATAGACACGCGGGACAGCAGCGTGCTTACGGAAAGAGTCTATACGATGGTAGAACCGTTCAACCTTTTGTCGCGACACAGGGTCGAGAATGTCGAGTGCTTGTTTGTACAGCTGCGGGAGATGTGAGCGGAGTGGCTTATGTCGAGGCTCGGAGCGCTTTGCGGTCGTCTTACCTCATCGTACTCCTCGTTCTCGACGAGCTTGACATCGAAGACAGCGGCCCAAACTTGCATAGCTGTTCGACGTCGACGGCGGGGGCGTCGGGTGTCGGTGGGCGGGTCAGAGGACGTGCACGAGGCTGAGCTGCAATGAGCGTGAGCGAAGTCAAATATTGATGACGCCCCGACGATCGAGGCCAGATAACGATCGGCGTCACCCGCGCCCACATCACCTTATCCTCGACGACGACCTCGTCCTGGAAAATGGCCTCGACCACGTCAGCAACAGCGAACGCAAGGCATTTTGTGACCATGGGCATGTTCATCGTCGATCAGTTCTCGTTCCTCGACGAAGACGGCGTCCCCACCTGCAAGACCCTGGCGCCACAAGTCAGTGTCCTCCATATCTGCGTCGCCGCCGTTGAGACTGACCTGACGCGTTCTACAGATCGGCGGGGGCGGGACCTACGCTAGCATCGGCGCGCGCATATGGTGAACTTGACATGCTTTCCCGATCGAAACCTCGACTGAACGGATCGCTAGGCTGCATCCCGATCAAGTTGGGATGATTGTAGACCGCGGACATGACTTCCCCGAGCACATCCAGCGCAGACTGGATTCGTACGGAGAGGAGATGTGGCTCTACAGAGACGACCCGTCTCGCGACACGACGAAGGCCCTCAACGAGTACAGAGGTGACCACCGAGGGTGCTTATCTCGTACCTACCTTTTCGTGCACCACATATGCGGTACCTAACCCACGTTCAGGTTCGCATACTTGACGCCACGAGTACGCATTACTCCTCGGGATCTTTCCAACACGCCTTTCAGCCAGCCAGTCACCCTCCATTTCATATGTTCGCCGTCCAGGGCTGCCGTCATCATGTCTGAGGTGGCGGAGGTAGAAAGTTGGTCTCCGGTGACGATCTACGAGCCTATCCCTGTATGTCGTGCCAACGTTCGGCTCATTCTGGATTCTATGCTGAGCGTATTCAAGGATAGGTGCATACCCCAGGAACTACCCGCTTTGCAAGACGTCTTACCTGTCATCAACATCTTGAGGTGAGGTCCAGCCACCGTTAATTAATTTGTACAACTTCGCTGACTTCTTGAGTCTAGCCCCAACGCAGAAGAAGCATTGTCGTTGTTGTCCACATCAGAGCCACCCTCCGAATCCTCAATAGAAGAGGCTGCGCGAAGTTTCCTTGCAATGGGCGTTGGACCCCATGGGACAGGCACAGTGATTATACGAAGCGGTGCTCTGGGCGCATATGTCGCATCTCGAGAAAGGCCTGGGCAATGGATTCCAGCATTCTGGGGTTCGGAAGATATTCATAAAGTCGTGGACGTTACAGGTTGGACTTCCGTGAGCTCTAACCGTAGAGAAGTACTCACAGTGACTTCTTACAGGTGCCGGGAATGCGTTCCTAGGCGGACTTGCGGCGGGTCTCCGCTTTACAAATGGCGATGTCTTTCAAGGTAGGTTCACTGGAATCTGGGCAGAACCACAGTCTCACGATAACAATAGCTGTGTTGTACGCAACTGTCTCGGCATCCTTCATCATAGAACAGGAGGGGTTGCCCCTTCTCGCGACCACACTTGGCAGTGACGGACAGGAGACTGAACTCTGGAATGGCGAATCGCCTAAACGCAGACTGGATAAGCTACTACTGGATACAAGGTCGGGCTGATCATAAATTACAATAAGTCGTACCGATAGAGGAACGCAGGATAATCGTACAAAGTTTGGGTCCTTGGGACGTCCGTAAGCATGAAGAGGTTTGAGGGTCGACATATCCGAACGTCGTGCACTTATTGCTGAGTTGATTGAAACCGTGCTCGACTGGCAGCGAATAGCTCTTCTTGTTGCCGTTGCAACTCTGCCACCGAAAGACCCGAGTCTTCCAGCTTTGACACTTTCCGTTCCCGAGCCTAATTCACGACGACACAACGATGAGCAAACACCGTATTGAGGGGTAGCAGAGCTGACCTTCTGCTGTTGCTTGTGATCCTTCAAAACGTCCTCTATTTCCGCTACGAAGGTCTCAAAGCCAAGAGCCTGCACGATGTATGCTCGTCAACGGGACAAGTGCGCGTAGTGTGCAATGACGGACCTTCAATGCGGTGATTATATGCTCCGGTGCAATGGTCTTCTTCGATTCCTTCTCGCATATCTCGTTCGCCTCCGACGAGATTAGGTGTATGAATTCTGCAGAGGGACAAATGAGACCGGACCCCAGCACGGAAGTAGCAGGAGGCTTCACCGACGCAACACTCGATAATGAGGTCGCGTGTCTCGCGCGCGCACGCGACGTCCTTGGGCAGACACTCTGCAAACCGGCGCGGGTGAGCAATGCGGCGGCCGGCAAAGCTGGTCAGGAGCGTGCGCACCAGCGATCATTTTCGCGACTGTTGCTTTGGGGAGCGAAAGGTCATCGTCCGAGGGCGGGAGCCC
Organism: Bjerkandera adusta; assembly: GCA_027924225.1. Taxonomy (NCBI): domain Eukaryota; kingdom Fungi; phylum Basidiomycota; class Agaricomycetes; order Polyporales; family Phanerochaetaceae; genus Bjerkandera; species Bjerkandera adusta. The sequence continues at coordinate 916,379 of BSCZ01003033.1, forward strand.
GCCGTGTCCCTCCTGGTCCGACATCTGTGCGAGCGTGGGCAAGGCCTGTGCGCCGGGGGAGGAAGGGAAAATTGGGAGCCATCACCGCTTTGGGAGGAGCCATACTTATAAGTGCGAGCCTCTGCGCGTCTTTGCAAGTCCGCACGTGTATCCCGTCAAGCTCGACCACCATGTCCACCGTATGTCGTGCGCCCCCGATCTCGCCGTCTGCGCCGTCGCTGACCCCCCTCTGCGCGCCCGATAGGTCAGCCCAGTCAACCCCAAGCCGTTTATGCAGGAATTGACCGGCAAGCTGGTCTATGTTCGGCTTAAGTGGGGGTTGGAGTACAAGGGCTTCCTCGTCAGCACGGATGGGTATATGAACCTCCAGGTGCGTTTGCGATTGGCATTTACGTCGATCTCGAGTTAATAACCGACTTTCTTGCGTAGCTCGCGAACACCGAGGAGTTCCAGGATGGCAAATCAAACGGTGCCCTAGGAGAAGTTTTCATTCGGTACGTGGGCTATGCTCTGCTCTCATGGGCTCCGGACTCATAAAACCCTTCTTTCCAGGTGTAACAATGTGCTCTATATCATAAGTACCGTTTACCGCACCTCAGGGCGTCGCAACTGACTGTTCTTGCGTATACACAGAGAGGCCCCGGCAGAATAGACCGATATGCTTACTCAAAACATCAAGCCCGATTCTACTTTCCGGTCAGGCAGAGGGGGAGATTGGAAGTGTAAAAGAGCGTGGTATACCTGTAACGTTACCGTACGTCCCGCTTCGTGCTGCTGAACAATACCATCTGTATCATAGCATGTACACACCCCGAGCGCAGGGCAAGCTGTCGACCAACACCACTGCCTCAGCTGACTCTGACTTTCCCAACGAGAATGCAATTGTTCCCACCTCGCACTTCATTGTCCTGATCAAAATGAACACGAAGTGATGCACAGCGGCGACATTCTACTCGCTTTTGTCTACTCGGTTGACAGGCATGTCAAGGCCGACGCGGCGCGCAGTTGCTTTTATCCGCTCCTCGGTGGTCAGGTCGTGCAGCGGGTTATAGCGGTCTAGCAACACCTAAGGACGTCTTGTCAGTCAGCGCGTCACCACCGATAGGCACATGAGCGTACCCCGTGCATGCGCTGCGAGTGCATGAAAGTCAACGCGTTCTGCATATCATACTGGAAGGCCACACTGTCCTGTCCTTGCCGCTGCTGGTCAAAGAACTTGCGGAAATTAGTCGCGACAGCTTTTGTCCTGCGGGAACGAGGAGCGACCGCCTGGTTCCGACGTAAGCTCACACAGCCCAGGCTGGAGGAGGTTGCTGCACTCACCGCTCTGTTCACTTCCCTCACTATCGAGCGGTACGCTGAGAGGTTCGCGGACGACATGGCAGCGCTGACGAACGGCTGGCCTACAAGGTTCGGGAGGTGAGTGCAGAGGCAGATCGAGGATCGGGATCTGACATTGTCGCAGGAACACGTGTTTACGGCGCCTATTATGCGCGTCGCCAGTAGGGCCAGCGCCGCCAAAATAAGGTTGTCTGCTTGCCCATGTCATGCTTGTGTTGGACAAAATATCGCGACACCCCGTCTAATCCACTATAAATACCCGCCGTAATACATGCGACTACACCCTATCCACAATTCTCTCTCTACTCCTTTTATCCCCCACACGCTAATCCCGACACCCTCCCAACATGCGAATCCGGTGTCCTTCAGGCTCGACAATAATCGATTCACCGACCAATGCTGGCCACGCGGGTCGCAGGCGACGTGGCCAAGCGAGAAATAGATTCAGGTGCCCTAGTACCTCATTCGACACGTTCAGGGACCCCCATGTGAGTACGGGACTACTTTATGTCATTTTGGATCCTCTAACGAACTTTATAGGCTACAATTCGTGAAGAGCGCACAATACGCCCGCACTCTAGGTCCTCTTTCAATGCAGACCTGAAGGGGGTACGCGACTTTTGCCTTTGTCAAATCACTACTCCGTGCTGACCATCATTTGAACTTTTCAGAGTGTGGGCAGGTATGTTGTCAACGACCCAGCCGATGACCCAGAGCCCAGCGAAGGGAAACCTCGCAAGGTATACATTGGCAATGTGCGTATGTTACTAGAAACACAAAGGAAACAGGCTAACCGCATTTTACCATAGTTGGATCTTACGATGACTCCTGAGGAATTGGGCCAGCACATAAACGCTGCGGGTCCATTTTTACATCTGATGATGTCTGCTCCTCTAGGACTTTCGTGCGACATAAGTTCTTTGCCTGCCTCGAAACATCGTTCCTTGCAGAGGGAAATCAGGCGGACTGTGCAATACGCGCGTGTTTGGTATCCCTCCGAAAATGCTGCGAGGACAGCTGTCCGATACCTCAGCGACGTAACAGTGGGGGGAAGACGCCTTAAAGTGAGCACGGTGCTGTCTCCATACTCGACTTTTACCCAGACGCCTTGTATTATCATAGGTGTCCTTGAAGGAACGCGTCGTCGTCGAAGCCGAGCTGCGGGCGCGCAATGTAAAGAGCCTGGTTTCGTCTGCGACGTTGGAGGAGCCTCCGTGCGTCGCGAACGTTGGTGGAAGGACGATTATAGGAAAGTTAGTGACTAGCTTGTCCGTTCGTGAACCGACACTGACGATACTGTACAGGGCGCGAGCATCCTGGAACTCGCCAACACTCGATCTTCATGAGAAGCCACAGAAGAGGCCTCAACAGATTTGGGAGGACCTCGCAGAGGCTCTTGCAAAGGAGTGATGGCATATATTGTGTGTTTAGTTTACGTAGAGGCATACGTGTGTGGGAGGGCGCAACAGACGTTTATTTGGAATATCATGTGGTTTATCTAACGCAAGGGGTGATTGATGTCGCGCACGCGCCGTCGCTGACTCGCATCAATCTGGGGAAAGGCGAAACGACGACCTCCGCCTCCAACCTCCATTCGGTTGCAGGGCTCTCATCCTTCGTCCCACCACCGAACTGCATGGACCCCTCCGCCTGACTCGTCCTCACAGGTGCGCACGACGACGAGCTCGCACGGCCGACGCTGACCCCGGCGCGCTCGCAGTGACTTGCCGTTCCATCGTCGCAAGCTCTGAAACCTGCCAGCTGGCATGGACAAGATGTCGGGGAGCCCGTCTCTCAATCCTGCTTCGACGCCCTTCTTCCCTGGCGGAGGGGGGCAAGCTAAGGAGGACGACGTTAAAGCCCTCGGCGCGATGCTGCACCGTCACAACAGCCGGGAGCGCTTTCGCGTCTCCTCGTCCCTCTCGGTCTCTCCGTCGGACTATAGATCGGTCAAATCGTCGCCGAGCCCACCCCAGGACGGCACTGACCACCGTCTAGACCCCTCTGGCGAGTACCACTTGCCGGCCGAGCTCTCTCGTCGCTCCCCTGCCAATGTCCAGATTGACAACGACAAGCCGTTCGCGATGACCCAAAGGCCTATCGTGCGGGAATCTAGCATGTCGGCCATTATGGAGATACCCCCAGAGGGTGACGATCACACGGCGTCGCCGACGGTCAATGGCCAATATCCACACACACTGTACACTAGCATGATCGGACGCATGCGGGAACGCCTTACGACCACCCCCCCTGTGTCGGTCGAGATGAGTTCTAGCTTGAATTCCCGGACACCTTCCTTCAACTCTGCGCAAACTCACTTCGTATCATCTTCACCGGCGTCGTCCCTGGACTCTGGCAGTATGTTCGCGTCCAGCGTGGACATGTCTACGAGCTTCGAGGCTCAGCTTCGTTCGTCTCCGCTCATCCGCGAGATGCTCGATAGGGTAGACCTCCTGGAGAAGACGACGCGAGACATCCAGCGTACAATGGGAGATGTCGATCGCAAGATGACCATCCTCATTGAGCGGACGATCACCGCGAACTCGCCTCCGGAGTTCCGAGATCCCTTCGCATCATCAGGAACTCCCTCCTTTGCTGCGCCCAACACGAACGGGTTGAACAGCCACCGAGGCTCAATCATCGGAAATGTGGCGCCCAACCAGCCTGCTCCTCCGGAAGAGATCTCAGTCCTGTCCCACCAAATGAACGCCTTAACGACCTCTATAGACCACTTCTTGGCCACACAGCACGCGCAAGGGAGCAACGGCGCTCTACAAGCTGCGCAAATCCTTGGTTCAAGCCCCCAGTCAAACGACCTCATTTCTACACGTAGTTCCGGGGTTATAACCCCCAATGGCGGATCCATCGGTATTGGCATCCCATCCCGAAACGGGCCTAGGCTACCCGGCCCTCCTATGCGTACGTGGTCCGCTGGGACCCTCGACATTCCCATGCGCTCTGGCGATCAACTAGTCGGCTCGCTCGGCCGCGCGGATTCTAGTTTCAGGGACAAACGCCGCTCCGTGTCCACTTTATTAAGACGCGATTCCTCTGCAGTACGTCCTTTAAAGCGTCGTGATTTACTGTTCTAATGGGAGGCTTCTTAGACGGATATGTCTACCACTTCTCGTGACTCCAATGGCCCTATCATCACGAAGTGGGAACAGTTGTCTCTGGCTCCCGAACTTTTGCGATCCCTGAACGCCTTTGGGTATGTCCTCTAGTACTACGATTTCAGAAAATCGGTGCTTATCGATTTTGTAGTGTCGGCCCACCGAACAAGATTCAACAGCGTGCCCTTCCCTTCCTCTTGCGAGGAGCCGATATCATCGCTCAAGCGCCACCTACACAAGAGCGTATAGCAGCCTACGTGATACCCGCCATACATATCGCCGTTACGCATGCCGCCAATCGTGGACAGCTCCGTGGCCCAATAGTCGTCATGATCTCAACTACCGTCGATCAGGCCACCCAGGCACAGCGGATGATTCGCGACTTGGGCGGACCGATTGGTGTTCGCTCCGCCCTCGGAGTTGGTGCCAGCTCGGCGAACAGCGATCTCAGCCAGGAGTTGCGACTGCTGCATCAAAACATGCCGCATATTCTCTGTGGAACCCCTCAAAAGCTTCACGCGCTGTTCACTTCTCCCGGAGGCATCTCTGGATCGGAAGTGCGCTTCTTGGTGTTGGATGAAGTTGATCAGTTGATCGCTCGTAACCTTCAAGACTTCGTCTTCAATATTGTGCGCCAGCTGCCCGCGCCCAGGTCCCGACCGCTTGGTTCTACGACACCCCTCCTTGGCCAGAGCAATGGCTCGTCAATGTACTCTATGTTTGAAGGCAACGGTTCAACGTCGTCCCTGAACACCCCAAGCAACTCCAGACGCTTCTCCGCTATCACATCCTCTCCCCCAGACATTTCTAATGGAACCCCCCCGCCGATCGACCGTCAAACCGCACTATTCTCGAACACTGTTCCTCAAGATGTCTTGAATCTCGCTACCGCCATTCAACTCCGCGAACCCGTCCGCGTCCTCGTGCGCCGCGACGGTAACGTCAGCCACACTGATTCCGGGCAGAACGCCCGGGGCCTCCGCCAGTTCTATCTGTACCTTGCCTTCACAGCTGGCGGCGGACGCTCCGACGCTGCCTTACCCACCGGTAGTACGGGAATCATCGGGTCCGGCCGAGGAGCATCCAGCGCAGAGTCGGCGCAAGCGCGAGAGTGGAAGTTGGATGCGTTAGCGGACCTTTTCGAGGACCTCGATATTACCCAGGCCATCATCCACGTCGGCGGCATGACTTCCTTAGAGACGGTTGTCTATAAGCTCGCCAATCGTGGTTTGGAGCCCGTTCCTTTGGTGAGGCTGCCTGTTTACTTGTCGCGCTCCATGATTACTAAATACCTATACACCTGCCAGCATAACGACATGAACGCAGGAACCAAACTGGCCGCGCTGAACAAATTCCGCAACCCTTCAACCGGCTTGATGCGCCAGTCATCTTCAAAAGTGTTGGTTGTGTACGATGTAATAGTGAAACCCCCAGATGTCCCTCAAGTCCCGTTGGTCATCAATTATGGTGAGTACCCTTTCATTTGTATCGTCAATCTGTCGGCTGAATCTTCGACAGACTTGCCGAAGGCAGTGGAAGAATACGCCCATCGGTAAGTTTATACCGCCAATGGATTGGTTCGACCGACTCATCGTTCCCTCTAGCGTTGCCCCCGGCATGGCTGCTAGCTTCTCTCGGCCTGGTGTTGTCGTCAATTTTGTCACAGCTACCGGAGGCGACGTCGAGATGTTGCGTTCCATAGAGTGTTTCTATAAGTAGGCCTTTCTTCGCCATCGTTTACCGCCTCATATTGACGATCTTTTCTCCAGGATCAAATGCGTGAGTTATGGTGTCCCCTACTCTACTCAGATCACTGACGGTTTTCTCTGCAGCCGGAAGTTCCCATGAGCCTGCGAGACCTCCTCTGACCTGTGTCATGTGCCTTTCTGTATCCCTAAGCCCTGCTTTCCCGTCCCCATTCCGCTATGCTCGTTGCTCGCTATTCTATCAAGACGTCCTTGATTCCACTGTGTTATACCCGCTTACCCCACATCCTACGTGACTGTTTTACTAACTGGTCCGGGCAAGGCCTCGCTGGCCCACTGTATACTGATAGCTTTCCTCTCTCTTACATACCGATCATTCTTGTTTTAGTCTGTTCCGACGTGGACACCTAATACCTTCAATGTACCATCTTCACTGCAACTCGCCAGCTGCCTGATGTCTCCCTCCCCGCTCGGACGCCAGGATATCCGATGGACTTGTCCGACATGCGCGACGCTGGATGAGGCGGTCAATCGATCGAGCTACTAATATCGGAAGACGAGGCGACCTACCTGGATGGGATGGTCTGTTCTTCTTTCCACTGGGACGGTTCACTGATCGAAGAAGAGAAGATGACGATTTGTCCCGACTCGAGCCCCACCGCCATCCTACGCCTGTAATAATTTGGTCAGCCAATTACCATCACCTCGGAGATTTGGAAAACCTGCCTTTGGTCAATGCCTACAGCATCAAAAGCCACTGCAGTTGCAGCGTCAGACAACTTGAGCGTCGCTTCGGGTGTCCAGCGACCACCCGCCGTGAGAGACTTGGTATGCCATATTTTCACCTTGCGCTGACGTCAAACGGGAAGGTAGTGTAGTGGTGCATGACGCACTGTTTTGTCGCGCGAAGCAGTGGCGAAGATATCACCCTCGTGTGACCAGCTACAGTCCCAAATGATTCGAGAATGCGACTTGTCCGCTGCCACCGGGACAAAAACGCCTAGAACCGCACGTTACGCTCGTCACTCTGTGGAGGTGTTGAAAGACATACCACCGGCCTCCTTCCTCTCATACAAATACCACGACCGATCCCTTGACGCCGACAAGATGTACGTGTCATCCGGGCTGAACGCGATGCTAGTTACCGTCAAGGTATGTCCCGATAGAGGCTCTCCGACGGGCTGCCACTTGTCCGTGTCGTACACGCGCACGACGGCGTGCTCTGCAGACGTGGCTTTGCACGCAGTCGCCGCTAGCTTCTTGTTGGTCGAGACTGCTAGTGTCATCGACTACGACAATATTAGTTTGTGATATTGGAGGAGAAAGCTTTGCTTACCTCGTATCCGTGTCCGAATACTTTCTCAATCTCCGGCCATAGCGTAAACGCCGCGAGCTCGCCTTCAAATGGCCGACGTTTTGCTCCTCCGACTTGGAAGCTTGCAGCCGCATTCGCTAAATAAAAGATGAGGTCTTGAAAGTTGAGTGAGACATAACGTAGCATACCGTCGCTGACAGCTTTGTTTGAGAGGCCGAGGGGTGGCACAGTGGCAGCGCGGGGGCGTGTCTCCTGCTAATTGTTAATCGGAAATGCAGTTTTCGTACAATGCCAGGCCTCACCGCACTAGTCTGCAGATCCGCGACGTGCAGGTTGTGTACGACATCAACAAACTCTTGTGGCGCTTCAAACACACGCGCAACTTTCTCATCCGCGATGCTGACGAATCGCAAAGGGTCGAGGAACGCAACACCGAGAAGATCGTATCCGTGGACTTGAGGACGACTGATCTCGTGCCAAGATCTATTTGTCGGATTGCCTCCGACGGATGTCTCGCCATGGATGCGCGTCGTTTGATCTAAGCTGAAAAGGTCTATTTCAAAATTCCGTGAATGGACCTGGTGTGTATACGGCATACCTTGCAGAAAGTAGGTATTCGCCGTTCGGGCTCCACGTAAGGCTTCTTACAGGAGCACTGTGTCCTGTGATTGCGCCTACCTCAACCCAGTCCTCGCTTCCTTCCGCAATGGAGCACCTCCATCTCCTCCAACCACCGCTCCAGCCCCAAGCCAATACTTCATGCCCCTCGCGGGCCCAGAGTCCGCCCACGAATCCGCCTAGTCTCTGGCCACCAATATCTCCGAACCTTTGACGATTAATCCATAGGGTGGTGTTGCCGCTCTCGGTCGAGCCTAAGACGGTTGATGGAGACCATAAGATTACAGAAGAGTCGGTGGAGGTAGAAAGAAGAGTATGTTCCGGGAACGCTGGTGATCGCGGTCGCCAGGAGAGATTGGTGATGCCAGCTTCGTGACCGACGAGCAGCGCATCAAACGTGACTGTAAACAGTTGTTGTCTGGAGGCGGTTAGCGAACGAAAGCATGATTACGCCTTCGGACCGAACGTACCCACTTGTCCCTTTGACGGTGAGCATGTGGCGCTTCAGAGAAATAGCGCGACCGCCTTCCTCAGTATCGTCCAGCTCCCCCAATGACGCCTCAAACGCGTCGAGAAGATCGTCGCTCATGGGATCTGCGCTATTACTGCTCTGTGCCGCTTCCTTTCGCACGTGAGGTTCAATATTCCAAAGTCTGATTGTGGCATCTTGAGAACCGGATGCAAGTACGAGTGCGTCGTTGTCTGAGCCGGGCAGACGAAACGCAAGACTCTTGACCCAGTCCTCGTGGCCAGCAAGAGACAATGATTGCACGAACTGGGCGCAAGGAGGGATTCATCAATACCTCGGTAACTTTGATTTTTTTGTGGTGGAGACGCACCTCTCCTTCCGAGCGTGTCCAGACTTGCACGTTCCTATCCGTTCCGCCAACGGCAAGAATCAAAGCTACACAACATGGGAATGTATCAAAATTGCAAATACGTATATTGGATGTGCCATACCTTCTGATTGAGGCAAACGAGTGAGAGCGATGGATAACGGAAAGTATCGACCTTTAAGTTGGATCGATTGCAATTCGTTGATATCCGCTGTAGATGACTTCACTGAGCTCAAATACGTTAAGAACAGCTTCGCTGAATGAACACGTACACGGGTCCGAAGATGAAGACAGCTGCCATATCTTCACAGACGCGTCAGACGCTCCAGAGACGATGTAATCGTCATGGACTGCTATGGCAGATATCGGTTTGGAGTGTCCCGCCTTCTTCGCAACGTTTATCCACTTCTAATGTCGAATTTAGAACGCCCATAATGACTGTAAATCGCTGATGAAGAGCTCACCTGCGATCCTTCGTGCTTCCAGAGCAGGAGCGCCCCCGAGTCATCTGCAGTGACCAAGGTTCCTTGAGAGATAAAGCGCGAGCATGTCACCGAGCCAACGTGCCCGGGAAGCGTCTCGTAAACACCACGATCGGTATCATCCTAAAATGAGCTGAATCTCGGTTTGTAAAATAGAAGTAGCAGGTGGTGAGCACGAACCGCGGCGTCCCAAAGCCCGACCAAGCTCGATGAACCGAAGGCTACGAGGGAGCCCTGTGCATCTGCAGCGTGCGCGTGTCTGTTTGTCGAGGCGGCGATGTACAGAGTGTCGGCGGCGGCGGTTTTGGCCATGTTATAGTTGCTGGAGAAATTATTGGCTGCTCCATTTGCGGCGATCAGAGCTTGATCGGGCAGATCGGAGATCTCGAACCTTTGTGGCGTTCTGTTTTTGGGAAAGGTTCCCACGACGTGTCTGTTGCCTTCGACCACCATGACGATTGTCGGCATCGGTGTCGATGTTGTCTACATACCGCGTATCATCGCGCTCATGCAGCGGAGAACTCCGACTCGCCTCGCCTCCCGCATTCTAAGCAAGGCAGAAATGCAAGACTGGGTGAACATCGCGTCCGCAGAGCCAACCACTCAAGCTCGATACCTTTCGGTGAGGTATGTATCTCCCACCATCTTTGAATTCGAAACAAAATGGCATATCATCCGCTAGATGGTGTCTCAAGGAAGCTGCGTACAAAGCTGTATTTCCCCTTGCGCGTCCAACGTGGAAAGAGTTCTCCGTCCGGCGATTGGATGGCAGTAAACCTACTATCACATATCACTCGAGCGACAGAACAGGTCAACCCTGGGAGTTCCACTGCTCAGTCAGCCACGATGGCGACTACGTTTTTGGCTGGGTTTTGGTAGAATCTGCTACCTAACCAACATATCCAATGAAGAGTGGGGGTACGCGTTGAGCTATCAATTACATGATTTTATGATTGACCCTCGGATTCAGGATTCAGGTCTGGCCACCACTCAGGGCGCCAAGGATGTACAGCTGTTTCTGAGCCGTCTCCGTTGTCTATGAACAAGCTCGACACCCCCTTCTCCACAGCCGTGACGTGCTCCAAACGTAACAAAGCTAAACCAATACCTTCGACGGATGTTAGCAATTTCCCTGTTCCCCTGGGCCTGACTGACGGTGACCCGTCGGCGGCAGTTCGATTTGAACGGATCCGTATGTCTGTACCAGACGGCAAACTATACACATCAGTAGTCAGACCGGCATAATGCGAACGCGACGATTGGTCAGGAACGTACGTTTGCTTATTGCCCTCCAAGACCACAGGGAAAGTCCGTTTGCGCACGATCCCGGTGTGATACGTTCGGACAGTGAGCTCTTGACCAACATAGCATCCTTTGCGGAAGTCCACTGAAGTCAAGTGTGTCAGTTTTGCGCGTTGAATAGATCATGCAGGACACTGACATGCGCCCATAAGGTCAAGATTTGAGTCCATTGGGAATCCATGGTTAGGAGTGATATCCATGCTACCCTCCGGGACGCCATGCAATATTCGGTGCCGTACGTAGTCGTCAGTCGTCGCGACGTCATGGGTCGACGACTCCTGCGCTGGGTATGTTAAGTCCTTGAGCATACGCGAAAGCGTTGAGCGCACGTACGACGGTCACCCTTCCTGACAACACGCCTGCTCCCCATTCCAACAGCTCTTCTATCCCGCAACGGCCCAGCATTCGTTCCCCATGGCCATGGAGACTCTGGGTCCCACACAGGTTCTACGGCACCACTCCGCGCATGGTTCCATGTCCGCGGTGTCTCCCATTGCTGTTCGCCTTCTGAGCCCCACGCCGCCCATACGTCGTATTCCTCTGTGACATCCCGTAGTCTGACTTTCGAGCGGAGGACATAGCGCTTCAGCATGGGCAGGAACGGCGGAGCATCCGAAGGCGTGGAGTCGTATTCGACAAAGTAGCCCTTCTTGCCCTCTGGAGTGACATGCGAGTGGACGAATGCATCATGTAGAACTCTGCCCTAGCAATAACGAACGTAAGCGGCACACGCCCATGCAGATGTAAGCTTGTAAACATGCCTGAGCTTGCAGGAACGCGGTGAAGAAGTGGAATTCGGGCGACCGAGGAATCGTAGAGGCGACGATGCCGTTCAGAAATTCTTGTGCATGCAAGCCTGTGACAGAGAGCACGGCTCTGCGTGGTACGGGCGCGACAGTCGGTGTATTCCGCAACAGCGAGCGTACGGCGGGCGGGAGCATGGTGGTCGAGGCCAAGGTCGCGGAACGTTCCTCCGAGAGCGTCTACTCTCCTCTTTCCCTCCCTCGACCTCCGCGCCGTTCCACGTCCACGGCGTTGCTAGTCGCTGTTCATCATGTCTTTGACATGTGAACCACTCCTCGCTGCGCTGAAGGAATGTCTACTGCAGTCCGACTGCGTCGCGAAAGAGGGCCGCCTTCCTTCAGACTGCCTGAAGAACCATACCTCGGAGCTGCCGGAGCGATGCCAGTCCCTGCGCCAGGCAACTTTCCAGTGTAAACGAAGTCTGGTACGTGCCTACGTGCCGTCAATATGCATGCGCTAACTGGCTTGCTCACAGTTGGATATGAGGAAACGATTCCGTGGTACGAACGCCGGAGCTCTAGCCCAGCAATTCAAAGACAACAAGGGCTCTGAGAGTTCCACAAAATCTCAGTGAACACAGCACTGTATTCGAAGAGCACTATATCAAAGCTTGGTTCATCCCTTGTGAGTCCGCTCTGCCTGCACTTCATCGCTTTGCTGATTACTCGGGAACCTTTAAGGCCAAGTGTCTGCCCATTCCATAGGTCGATGCTTTGTTGGCCCTATTTCCGGAATATATGACATCCACCTTAGCAATCGTGCTCTGCGGGGGGCGCATGCGCCTTCTTGTCTTGAATGTCGAGCCAGAAGACTCACGAACAAGTTCTAGAGCACGAGGCACTGGCACACAATCAAGTTTGGCCGCACGTACCTTCAAGTTGCGCACTCCCCTTCTAATCTACCTGCGCGCACAGCCATGCACGGAGCGGAGATGCGTTAGTCGCGCATTTCATCAAGTTGATGCTATAGTACTCCCAAATTGTGACGTCAGTAGGAACACTCCCGCCCAACACGCTGCCTGCACATGGTCTCCACACAAATGCTCCAGGCACCGTACAGAGTCTAAATGGCGCACAGGTCTTCGTACAACGCCACTTCTCCCCTTCCACTACCACGATGATCACACAGACGACGCTTCTGGTCTTCATCCTTGCTCTCACCCATGTTACTTCGTCTCGTTTACAACCAAGTCTCCGTTCGAGAACAGTGTCCAGCACGGCTAAAGCAGGGCTCGCATGGGCCAGTGGCCCGTACGAAGACATGAAGCAGTACGCCACCACAGGGAAGGTCCAATGGTGCGCTTCATTTCTTATTGCTCCGTGTCCACCTCATCGTATCCCGCAGGTATTACACTTGGAGTCCAAGCGGCTTCCAAAGCAACCTCGAATTCGTTCCCATGCTTTGGGGCGATCGACAAATCGACGACTGGAGCCACAACATCGACAGCACCATCGGTAATCTCGGCGTAACGCACGTCTTGGGGTTCAACGAGCCGCAGGAATGGACACAGTCGAACATGACACCAGCTCACGGTGCGGAACTATGGAAGCAGTACCTCGAACCTCTGAAGCAGCGCGGGGTCTATCTTGGGAGCCCAGCACCAAGCTCTGCGCCGTCAGGGAAGGAGTGGTTGCTCGACTGGTTGGATGCTTGCCAGGGCGGATGTACAGTCGACTTCATCGCGATGCATTGGTACGACATCAACTCCACAGCGTTCATCCAGTACCTCGAGGACTTCCACAATACGTTTCAACGGCCTATATGGGTCACCGAGTGGGCATGTCAGGTTCGCACTATCCACCAACTATGCAGAGTGCATACGCTGATTGGGGCACAGAACTTCAACGACGCGAGTGCACAATGCTCGCCACAAGACATCATCGACTTCATGAACGCCACGCAGCAGTTCATGGATACCACCGATTGGGTGGAGCGATACTCCTGGTTCGGCGCCTTCAAAGACTTGCAGGGGGTAAATCAGGTACGTTTTTCTATCCCGAATATATCGTGTACAGTCCCTCATTTTGGCTGCAGGACGACGCACTTATGGACACGTCAGGTCACATCACTACCTTAGGGCAGCAATACATAGGCGCGGTTGCACCCAATGTCAGCGCGGATTATCAGCCCGGCATTGTGCACGGAGGGGATGGAAACGCCGGAAGACCGTCCCTAGGCGGCGCTGCGAGTATACCCCTTCACGTCAGCCTCATGTATTGTATCTTAGCCCTGTCTTGGGTCTTATCATAGAGGCTGCGAGCGTTATAAAGGATGTCCGAAGTATCCAAGATTCAGCGGCAGCAAATTCACTAGTAATACAGAAGGCATCTCATCCTCGCTAAGAAGTCCGGAGGGATGATGGCTCAAGCCTTCACCAATTCGACCTTGAGAGGCAGGGAAGGCTTCTCATCCGTGGGCCCGACAGTTGGGTACACGATGCCCCCGCGGTTCCAGAAGATCGTCTTGTTTGTAGGGAAGAATTTGAACGACTCGATGAGGACGGACAGCACGACCTCTGAAGACAAGCTGTCAGCGAAACGGGGTCATAGGGGAGATCTATGAACGTACTCATTTCCAGTTGAGAGAATTTGAAGCCGCTAGTGGGCATTGTCAGCTACGCGCACCTCACAAACAAAAAGAGACCACGCACATGCAAGAACGACCTCCGCCGAGGAACGTCATCCTAGAGATCCGGTCAGCCTCGACCATCCTATCCAATTCAGTTGCGGTGTAACTCACAGGTTGGCGTAAACTCCAGGCACCCTTGCGTTGGTGATACTATCGGGCAGCGGGTTGAGCCATCGCTCCGGCTTCCACTCGTGTGCGTCCTCTCCCCAGATAGCCTTGCTCCTGTTGCAAGAGTGAATTCCAATGCTGATCCGAGTGCCTTTGGGAACGACAATTTCGTTCATCCAGGTTCCGTCACGTCCCTGGATTGGTTCCGAGAGCGGTAGGACTGCGTCCTGGAAGGCTCTGCGTAGAATATACAGTGAGTAAATCTCCAGGACACCAATGGAGGATCCAACTCACTCCCGAGCCACGAATGACACAGGCGGGTACCTAAAAATGCATCAGTATAATTACATCCGGGAGGAAGAAGGCCATGGAAACATACAATCTCATAGTCTCCCTGCAAATGGCATCGAGGTATGGCAGTTCGACGAGATGATCGTATGAGATATCCTGGCCGTTGCGAGCTTCAGTAATCTCAGCCCTCAATTTGTCTTGAACGTCCTGCCTCTCCGAGAGGATGTGGAGAATTCGGGCCAAGGCGTTCGAAGTCGTGTCTGTTCCTGCGAAAGTGAGAGTTCTTGAGGTATACCGTTAGAAGCAGACCGATAAAGCAGGGATACATCCGTCAAACGCACGACATTTGAGCGATGACCTCATCCTCGGGGAGACGATCTTCATCAGCCGCTTGCATGTTTGCTCGCACTAAGATCACATTAGCAGATGGTGTTTTATCGACTTCGCTGAACACTCACATAGAATACTCATGATATCCTTGCCCTCGCCAACCTGCTGCTTCAGCGCCTCGTCCCCCGAGAGCAACGCGCGACATTTCTCGTTGTAAATATCGGTGGAGGTCTTCCAAGCAAGTTGCACGCTATCCTTGACGTCGCGTACCCCCTTGTTCGGCACCAAATTCGCTAGGAACCCCTTGATGTGGTTGGGGAGGGGGATGTGGTGGGAGAACATGAAGGCGAGCCGCCAGATACCTGCCTGCCCTTGAGCTGGTCTATGGTACGAAGATAAGTGGACACAGAGGCTATATGATAAAATAGCACGCACACTATCCGTTTGATTGATTCGCCGTACGGGTTGTACACGGGCTCAGTGAGAGGGTCGAAGGAGTATCCGAGACCGCCCTGTCCGACGAGCTCGAGAGCTGTTCGTCCCATCCAGTTGATCATCTCCACTTCTGTGCCATTGCCACCCGCCTTGATTTGTCTTGTCATGCCATCTTGGAGCTATACAAGGGTTAGACAATGATCGTGGACTCAATAATTATATCTTACACGGTGAATAGTCTCGTAGAATATAGGCATCAGGTGGCGCATGTTGGCGATTGAGAAGACCGGGTTGAGGAGCTTCCGCTGCCTCCGATGGTGCTCCCCTGCGAACTCTCAACATTTGATAGTGGAAAAAGAATGGCGTGCGTACCCATGGTACCCAGAAGTCCAGGGCCAAAGAAAATACGACGGAGTCTACCGCACGTCAGCCTAAGCAGTGAAAGAGAAAATGGCTCCACGTTACGTGATTCTATCCCGAGCCACTTGGTACACGTCTTGCTCCTTGACAATAATGTGGTGCATTGCCTTGGGATCGAACACCCAGAGCATCCGAGCCTAACCAGAGGTGAGCAAGTATAGATTTATATTATTCACACGGCACTTACACCGACAAGGTCGTGCAGCTTCACGACGGAACCGTAGTTGCTGCTGATGTCTTCAATGAAGTCCCAATCGTGGCGTTCGAAGAGCTGCATGAAGCTCCCTAGGTCGGCTAATATCAGGGTTTGCTGGGGGCCAAGAGATAGGAGATCGAACCCTTCCACAACGACTTGCCCGGGGGTCCTGGGATATTGTCCAAAGGCGATTTCAAGACATAGCCTTTGAGTAGCTCCCACAGAGCCCAGGCAGCAGAAACGGCGACAACGCCAGCGAGTAGAGTGAGAGTGGACATAGTTCACTGGTGTGTGCTGGTAACACGAGCATTCCTATATACCTTTCGCTGGACATTCGACGCAGCAAAGAAGCATGGAGAAACACGTGTGTCGATCCTACGTGGAAGTTCCCAGGTCACGTATACGTTCGGCACTCCAGTACGCACGGCTGTGTGGGTACGAAACCGTAACACGCGGCCCGCTGCGTAATACGTGCTCAGTCGTGTGGCTCAATAGCGTATACAGTCGAGGGGGAGCCACCGTTGGGAACGGATCACCAACATCGCGTCGACCCGCTCGCTTGAAGCTGTCGGTCGAAAGCGACGACAATGCGGTCTTCTTTATGTCCGATTGGCCTGTTTACGTGAATGCCATGGACTAAGTGCTGCGAGACTCAAGGATCATAGAACTTACATGGAAGTACAGGCCTCAGGGAGTGTTCACAAGACCAGTGCGGCCTAAATTTGATGCTGATGGCAATTCACATACCTTTGTGGCGCTGTAGACGGGCGGCTTGCAGATTGCTGCCACGACCATAAACGTGCCTATGCGCAGATTTCTGGGGGTAAAAGGGCTCTTGTCTTAGAGCAATAGAGATACACAATCTCGAACGATGAGACCATGAACTTGTACGCTATAGCATCGAGGATCACTAGTGTTAACATGATCCTAGGTTACTTGCGATGAGGAGTAAACGGTGCTGATGGCTTACTGTGGTATAATTATCCCTCTCGGGTCCCTCGGCGTGCGGCGTAACGAGAGAGACTCAGGCGAAGCTCGACAGATAGCTCGGCCATTGCCGCTAGGTGATCAATGATTGAGTAGAAGCCGACACGCGCCCGCGCCCACAGTGCCGAAGCTTGTCCTACTGGTGGACTCTCCATGCACGGATTGTCACGGTGAACGAACACTTATGCAGCAGTAGAACAATAGCATATCACGGCCTGGTCATAAAAAATTGAACGAGTATCGGTTCGGAGAGGTGGGAGACGGCGCTGACCCAAGATAAAATAAAAACAGAGGCGGGACAAAATCAAATCGAAACTCAGGACGAAGCTGAGAGCTGAAAAATTGGTTAAGCGGCATTGATGTGAGGGCAGAACACGGAACGCCCTAGTAAAAGGCGAGGGCGTTGTCTGTTTGCACTGCCCTCTGCCGCTGACTATGGGCGTTCACAAATTGACCCCATCGACAGAGTTTCGCATTTTGTCCAAGTCGCGGGTGTGGGGCGTCTAGTGCGTCTCCCGCCTGCTCTCCGCCTCCGAACTGCTCTCACCGCGTCCATCCGCCGCTTGCACCCTCTCTGCCCATGTCGAACGATGACAAGCTCAAGCTAGTTGCGTCGTATGCACTCAAATCACTGTTCTCGTCGCGCGGCATCGCCACACCTATCTCTGCTTTCGACCTCCTCGCCCGTGTCATCTCCTCTGGCGCACCACCCGCTGGTCTTCTCTCAGGCCCTGGTCCCCACCCGTCGTTTCGCCTGACGGACCTCGCTAAGTTCGAGCACGCTCTTGAATGTCTTTCACAAGAATGGGACCACGGCCGAATCGCGCTCTCGCGGGATGAAGATACAGGGGAGACAACAGTCGTCGAAGTGCAACTGGGCCAACCTTCTACGCGCGGGTCCACACCGAGTATCCCCCATGGGAAGAAGAGGAAGCGCGTAGTTGACGAGGATGCAGACTCCGCTGCTGGAGATGCAGAGGAGGAGGAGAAGGAGGACGAGAGTGCGCCTCGGACCACTGCGCTGTCGCCTCTGGATGGCCTTAGCAAAGAGATGCGCGAGGTGTACGCGTTGTTGCAGAAGGGGACCGCGAGGGGCCGACTCCTAGCTGAACAAGTGAGCTATACGGTCGTCTGTCCTTACCCTACACTCATTAATGTCATTACCAGTTTCATTCGACGAATACCGGCTTTGAGCCGATATGCTCTCGCATCACGAAAGAGGACTGTCTTAAAGCACGCCGTCTTGCAGATGACAACAACCAATCCGTGACTATCTGCGACCGCGTCCATTTCCGACCACTCATACGCCCCCACACCGACCCTACTTTGGGTCACTGCTCTTACCTAAATACGTGCTATTCCGAACCAACCTACGCCCAGTCTCCATCCATTCCGCCTTTGCCATCGAACAGGGCCCCCCATGGGTTTGGCTCACAGGGACAGGGTGCTGTCACTTTGCCTAGCGGCCTCGGGGCTGGAGGACGAGGGAAAGAGAAGGCACCATGCAGGTATCTGCATTTCGAGGTGGACTGGGATGGTAGCGACGGTCAGGGATACTTCGATCATCACAAGGATGCCAAGAAGAGGCAGCACAAGTTAGGTATTGGACTTGGCCCGACTGGCAAGGAAAATCAACCGGTACGCTTTGCACCTTTCCCCTTGTTGGTCTTATCCCTCAGACCTTTTCTCCAAGCTTCCGCCGCAGTGGCTCAATTGCGATATGCGTAGTTTCGACTACTCGGTGTTAGGCAAATTCCATGTCATTATGGCGGATCCTCCTTGGGATATCCACATGAGTGTAAGTAATGCACGAACGCTTTGCATCCCACTGTCGCTGACCCGTGAACATAGCTCCCGTACGGAACGATGACAGACGACGAGATGAGAGCGATGCCCATCCCTACACTACAGGACGAAGGGATTCTTTGCCTTTGGGTCACGGGACGCGCAATGGAGGTCGGCCGAGAGTGCCTTCGTGTCTGGGGCTACACGCGTGTCGACGAGGTTGTATGGGTCAAGACCAACCAACTTCAGCGCGTCATCCGAACTGGACGTACCGGACATTGGCTGAATCACACGAAGGAACATATGCTCGTAGGGGTGAAGACTGTCACGGACGAGAATGGCAACCTTAAGTTCCCTTCATGGGTGAATCGAGGGCTGGACACGGATGTTATCGTATCCGAGGTTAGGGAGACGAGTCGGAAACCTGACGAGGTGTACGGTTTGATCGAGAGGATGTGTCCTGGAGGACGGAAAATCGAGATATTTGGTCGGAAACATAACACCAGGCCGGGGTGGCTCACCCTAGGGAATCAACTAGGTCCCGACCAGATCATTGAAGAGGATCTCGCTGCCAGAGTCAGAGCCAGGTGCGCTTAGTACTCTCATTCCAGGGAAGCATATTCTCAAACCATACTTAGATACCCTGAACGCGCCATGAACCACCAACCTCAACACAATCATCACAACGGACGCATGCATCAATGATCGGACTACTTCGCTATTGGACACTTGCTTTACTGTCTCCTCTGCTGTCGTCTCTGTAACATATTTGTTTGTATCAATAGGCCCAGCCACTCGCTCCCTTGCCACTGTACGCCACGCTTAGCCATGAGCTTTACGAAGGAACTTCCTTCCCCGCCCAATCCCACACCTTCCCTCTGTCTTGTAATCCCAACCCGGAGATTACGCCCGCGAGCTTGTCGGCTGCAAAAGACGGTTCGAACAACTTTCCTTCCGGTACCCCGCTCCAGAAGCTCTTGCTGAAGTCTGTCTTCACCGTGCCAGGATGGACACCGACGCATATAGCCGGCAGTTTCTTCGTTTGCAGGTGCAGGTCGAAGGTCCGGATGATTTGGTTCAACGCTGATTTGGAGGCTCGGTACGAATACCACCCTCCTAGGCGGTTGTCTGAGACGGAGCCTACGCGCGCGGAGACGTGCACCCACTTCGCGGGGACGCCTTCGGAGGCCCTCGTAGACTTGGGAAGGAATCGAGAGAAATGCTTGATCAGGAGGAGGTGCGAGATGGTGTTGATCTTGAACGTCTCGAGGATGTCCGACGCGTCGAGGTCTTCGGGGCGGCGTTCGGGATGGAGGATCCCGCCGGTGAAAAAAGCGGTATGTAAGCTTGCGTCTTTCTCCGGAAGCTGGCTCGCGAGGGATTCCGCAGCGTTGGCGATGCTGTCTTCGGATGTGAGCTCGAGGTTGAGAAGGTTGAGCCGCGAGGAGTCGACGCCATCTAAGCCCGAAAGGATATTCCGCCGCACGGTGTCCGGCGAGTCTGAGCGGTGTGTCGCGTACACCGGGAGGGTTGTCGTGCGCAGGTAGTGTTGCACGAGGGCGAGCGAGAGGCCGCGGCTGGCAGGCGCGACGAGCACGAAGCGCGACGGACTCATGAGGACTCAGAGTCGGATCCGAGACACCTGCATTTGGAAAGCGCGTTCGGGCACACGCGTCGCTTCACGTGACCGTTTAGGGCAGGCTGGGTTGTTCCCGAGTACACCTGAGTCATCGCCCCCTCCCCGCCACCTCTCTCTTGCCCACCACCATGGCCAGGGCCCGTGCCAGCGTCGTACGCTGAGAGCATCATGCTTTTAACTGCTTTTCTTGTTGCTCTAACGAGCGTGCCTACCCGCACTTCGAGCCAGAAGCTCACGATCGCGCGATCGAACCCTTGAGGCACACGAGTTGCCTCGGACCACCCCCAATAGGGTCAACACTACCCCAACCGTACGTGGTCACCTATTAGTGCCATGTTGGTTCGCTCACGAGCGAAACACAGCAGAGAACCCTGCTGACGGTGAGCCCTCCGGCATAAAAAACCACATATTACTCCGTTTTATCTACGATACATTTGACCGTTACAAACGTTGTTTCGTTCAATGAAACAAAGTCTACTACGTGACATATTGTGCGTGTTGACGACGATTAGACGTGCGAGTACAAGAAAACTACCACCAAGATCAAGAAATGCATGCAGCCAAGATCGAACATAGCATACGAAACCAAGAACAAGCGAGTGCGAACCCAAGAAGATACAAGAACGAGTGTGCCAATGAACGATGAAGCAGCGCCGCTGCAGCGACGGTGTGATATCAAGAAAGGAAGAGCGTGTACACTCAAGGACGACTTCTTCAACGCTGTTCAGCGCGAGCCCGATGCAACTGCCTTCGACGAGCGGAACAATTGTCGAATCTTCTCGCCAACCGTGTCGAAGTGTCGGGCAGACGGTGGTGACTGCAACAACGGTCCAAGAGAAGATTTAATTTGGTGTGAAGGTGTGAGTGCGAGAAGCACAATATGACGACGTACCTCTGCGACGAGTCCTGCTCTGAACAACTTGCTGTAGCCCACTTCATCCATGCCGCCCACAGAATGCTCCGGAAACGTGATGTCCGATGCGAAGGAGTCTTTGGGAGACAACGGCTGCAAGACCATGTCCGTCAGCGACGACGCGCGCGAACAAAATGGACTGACTGACCGAGTCCAACGACTGCGAAGAAGCCAGCTCATCAACAGTTTGAACGGCGCGGGTGACGGTTGGAGGAGGTTGTGGCGATGGTGCTTGTTGAGGAGCGGATTTTTTGTTCGTAGTAGTCTGCTCGCGCCGCGGTTGCTCGTCGAGTTCGTCCTCCTGCGACTTCGTCACCGGCACCAGGATGTACGGCGACAGCGACGGCCAGTAATAGTACACGTCGTAGTCTTCGTCGTCCTCATATGGAGGAGGCGAGTACGGCGGAGGCGAGGGCTCGCCAGCAAGCTCGCCTTGATAAGTGTCTGCGGAGTCGTAGCGCGGCGGCACGATCATGGCGAGCGAGCAGAGGCGGCAGCCGGTGTGTGGAGGGAGGGAGAGACGTGCGCGGGACCACACTCCAATTTGTGAGGCATCGACGGCGATTTATGTGGTCGCGGCGCCGCTAGCGGCCAGTTACGCGAGGAGGGGTGATAGAGAAGTCTAGAGGCGCGCTGATTTGGCAACCTTGTCACCAGCGAGTCAACCGCGCACGGTGCGGTGTGCAAATCCGGACTCCAGCCCCGGTCAGAACCTCGGTGCCGCCGCCATTACCGACGCCTTATTGGGTGTTAGAGACGGCGTACAGCAAAAGGAGGTAATGAGTCGTGATTTCCAGTGATTGGGGGTTATGATCTGCGCTGTCCGTGGGAGGCAACCAGGCGGCGTAGCGGAGGATCGGCGGTGAGGAGCACGACTTGGTCAACGTGTTGAAGATAGGGGCGGCGGTGTAGGAAGAAGCAGGGAGGGAGGAGGCGCAAGCAAGAGGAGCCCATGCGTATCCTTCTCGTTCTAGAACCCATAGGCTAACCCGTTTCGAACAGGTATCGGGCGAAGACGAGGACCTCGACCAATGAACCCTCGACGCGTCCTGCCCGTACCACGGGCCCGCCGCCCTTGTTTTCACCCAAGCCAAGACTTTAGAAGAGTCCTCCAGATGACGCGACTCAAGCCGTCCTGCTATTCCGACACATCCTTGCACACCCCAATATCCTCACCCACGTGACACGTCGTAACACGACGTGACAGTCAGGTGTGACGTGTGACATGCGTGACGCGAAGTTATAGCACGGCGTTGAGTCGCGCAAGTCGAGGTTCTTCGGAGTGCTTGCGCTTCTTGTGCAACGAATAAATGTGCTGTGTGGGCAGTATCACTCTAGTCAATATTGGGTTGCGGCCCGACGCGACGCGACGCACCAAAGAAGCCATATGTTCCAACGAACATTAATCGCCGGCGTTGTTGTTTGAGACGGAGACAACGACACCAAATCGACAGACTGTTGGGCGTACGCAGAGGCGGCCCACCCAACATGAATAAGCTCTGGACCACCTCGCCAAGACACATCCGCGGCCAATCCGTATCGTTTCGATGGGTCGCTTGAAGCAAGCCTCGAACTCGCAGAGGGCGGAGGTCTGCCTAGAAATGCCCCGTCAATTGCACCGTGCGCCCTGGGACGTGTACCGAAAGTCGACAACCCGAGCGACGCATGATTTGAACCGCTAGCTTTCGAGAAAAGGCCGCCACTGCTCTCCAGCACGCTCTCAGCGTATTCTGAGCCCGTCAGCGCGGCCTGTCCTCCGTCCCAGTAACCCCAAAGGATCCTTTAGGGGTGAAAGTCATGAGGCGATAGCTGGGGGGCCAGAACTGGCGACACGAGGCGAGGAGCACGGTTATTGCCGCTGGGGAGAATTAGCCGAAGGACGGACAGACGAGGACGCGGGGCAAGATTGGGTGCGACGAAAAATATGGCCAGGGGTTTTCAAGCTGGCGGAGGACACGGGCGGTCGCTGCTGCAGGTCGTCCGCCGTGGATGCGGTGGTCGGAGTCGAAGGACCCTCAATCTCGCGGGAAACACCTTTTCGCGCGACCAACGATCGATCGAGCCGCTCGAATCTCCTTCTGGTTGGTCTCTCTCCTCCTCCCCGTCGCCCTCGCCGCCTCCCCTGGCCCGCCACCAGCCTCCCAGATTTTTCTCGACCATTTTCGTGAATATGCTCCTCGTCACCCCGCGACTCCATCGCCGCCAAATCGCCCGACCACCGCCTCCAGCCACCACCATACGCCTCGCCAAACATCAACTACCTCCCTGCCTGTGCTTGTGACGACTGCTAGCCAGAAACTCTGTACCAGAGCTTGAATCGGCACTCTATCCGCTCGGCATCACCGCACACTACCCAACACCCTCGATACCACCTCGACGCCCCGCACAGTGCGGGCAGTAACCCAGGCGCATCTTCAACAAAGGCCGCCACCGGCCACGGCTTCAACAGCTTCATCTATCCGTCAACGACGAGCCAGTTGCGCCTACTAACCAACTGCTTACCCAGGCCTTTCAGAGAGGCATCCCGAACGCGTTCAAACCAATTGTAAGAGGGCCTACAAGTCGAGCTTCAAGCGTATACAACCGACGTCGTCGATACTAACAACCGTCAGTCGCTTCAACGTCGCTTAGTACTGACCTTCAACGCCTGCACTAGAAACGCTTCTAGTACGTACTAACGATTCAACACTACTCGGTTCACTTCCGTTCACCCCAGCCTTCGGCCTTCAACGGTTTCTAATGCTTCCTAGTCGCCCTCGTTTCAATCACGCTATGGGCCACTTCATTCCACGACCTGTTCAAATATTCTTGGGCTCAATAGCCTGTATCGAACCGCGACTATCCGCCCTGCCGCGTACAACGCATCCGTCATGAATCATTCTGAAGACCTGCTTATTGGAATGCTGCAACCAGTACTGGAGAGACGGGCACGGGCGTACACTTTCAAGGTGAGTTAACAATAGCCGTTCTTCGCCGCTGTGTCTCTCAGCTGTCACATAGAATTCTACGGATTTCTGGCTGACGTTACTTCTGTGGCGATTGATTTCCAAGGACAAGAAGCCGTACATATATGCACACAGGGGCCCTGAAACGACGGCATCGGTGTAATATCGACATTGTATCAATTGTGTTGCCATCCATCTGCTTCTCGCGAATACATATATTTCTTCTAGCTCTCTCGCGCCTTCGGAGTAAGGCACCAGCAACAAATTCTAATTGACACATCGGATACCAGGTAACATCGAGTTTCTACGGGTCGCCGACAAAGTCGCCTTCGTCTTCGTCCCATCCTAGGGTGTCCGGATCGATTCCGAGGTGACGGAGCATGGTGCCAAGTGAGTGGTTTTCCACCTGCGGCTCTTCCTCGTCAACCTGCATGGGCTCGCCCACAACAACACCGTCTTCGCCTTCAACCACCGACGCAATCCGTTTGTCGTCCCAACCCCAATTGTTGTCAAGTCCGTCATGTTTGCCCTTCTTCTCGCCATCCCAGCCCCAACCGGACTGGAACCCGTCGACCTTGAACGCGCTCTTGTTCCCGCGCGGAGCCGCGTCTTCGTTCCATCCTCCGCCGCGTGCGGCCGAGCTCAATCCTTCACCGGGTGCGAGGTCCTTGACGGTGTCCCATATCAGCCATGCCACCTCTCGACCGACGGTGCGCCACTTAGTCACTAGTGTTTCCAGCCGTTCGTCGTCGTCCGCGTCGCGCTCGTTCTTAATCTTGATCGCCTGCTTGAGCTTCTGGACGCGTGCTTGTAGCGTTTGGATCGTCGGTCCCGCGTTCGCGCTAGATGTGCGGACCCCTCCTTTGCCCTTCGTGGTGTCGCTAGGGGACAGGAGAGCCTTGAACGGTTTCGCGGCGTTCGCAGTACGGTCCTTCGTTGCGACCTTGGGCTGAATGCGATGTTCTGTGTCCGCTTTGAAGTAAAAGGCCCCGACGCTAGACGAGCCAGTCTCGGGAGGTGGGCTCTCGACCTTCACGGGCTTCTTGCTGATGCTCGGCCGGCCACTGGCGTAGACTCCGTCTTTGCCTGCCATGATATCTTCTATCTTGACTATGGGCGACCTGAAAGGCTGGACGAGCTTCTTCTGCGTTTTCTTCTGCCCCTGGAGCGTAGCTCGCTTCGGGTTGGGCGGCGGTGGCGGCGAATAACGCTAGATAACCGTGTTAACTTAGGATGAGTTTGAAGTCGTAGAACTCACAGCGCGTTTGACTTCGCGTTGGTCGCCATGCTCTACGACGTCTTCTTCTCGGCTTCGCTTGCTGGTCAGAGTGCTAATATCGTCCTGTTGCAGCTTCTCCTCCCATTCCGCAGAGGGCGAATCGCGTCCCCATGCTTTGTCCTGTGCTGAGAGCTGTGGCGAAGTCGGGGGCGAGTAAAAGTCGTCTTCACGCGGAGGAGACGATGTAAAAAGCTGGGGTGGACTCGACGTAGGTGCTTCAGAGGAACGGATGGGTGACGAAGGAGGCAATGAAACATGGTCTTCGTCGTCCATGGCATCGGGCATAGTATCGTCCTCAGCGTTCATTGGCATGGAAGGCTGGCTCGGCTCGTCTGCGAGTACTGTACGAAGGTGTATATCCGAAACCTGGCTCGCGAGGGGACTAGAAGGCGGAAGATTTGGGGACGACGGGTTAGCTACTAAGTCGGAATCTGCGTCATTAAGGTCTTCCTGGGGCTTGATCGTGTCTTCTTCCATTGAATTCCCATCGGGTCTGGACTTGATGTGTACCTCGTCTTGAGGAGAATTGGTATCGATCTCCATGGCTACGCTAGACGACACAACCTCGGCGACAGTCTGGACGGCGGTATCATCGCTCAACCCGCTAGTGTCCACAGGCGCAAGGATGGTTTGCCCTAGTTCGTCTTCCTCGGAAGCGTTGCTTAAGTCCACATCGCCGTCAGTGGAGATTTCAAGAGTAGTTTCGATAGTCGTAATAGTGGTGATACCAGCGCAGTCGCCTGACAGAGTGGTATCGGACGATGGAAGGGCATGATCAGCAGCAAGATGGGAACCGTTGGAATGCGCATCGACGGTGGAAGGGTTTTCAAGGGCAGACGTGGTAATATTAGCATCGGCGAGAGTCATAATTGTATGTTCCTCTGAGTGGTCAGATGCAGAGGGAGTAACAGCAAGGGCGAGCACGACGTTAGTAACACTTGATGTTTGCAATGCCGGAGGCGATTCGGGCAGGTCGTTAGTAGAGCTCGAGGAAAGGTCGTTGATTGCTTGTAGAGGAAGAGCCGGTCCAGCATCCAAAGAAGTTACGAGAGCGTCACCAGTAAGCGTAGTATCCGTCCCGAAGTGCGCGGAGTCAATTTCTGGGGCCGGCTCTTCAACTTCGTAGACAGAGCGAATTGGATTGTCGACAAGAGAAGCTGCAGTCGTCTCTTCGACGGGTTCTTGGACCAATACCTCTGAAGATTGGTTGGCCATGGAGACGGATGGAGCCGGCGAGGGAGAACGGTCCACGACTACGGGAGGCTCGTCCGGTTTCGCCAAAAGATTCTCCAGTAGCGATTTCGAGGACAGGATAGACATCTCTAGTTCGGCAAGTAGGGTACCATCTGGTTCGCTCTGCTCCTGAATAGCAGGGCGATCGAGTGTATTCACTGCGCTGTGGGCCGGGTCGTTTTCCGCGCTAGGGACCAGAGCGCAAGCTATGGCTGATATGGGGTCGAAAGACGTCGGTTCCATATCCGAGGGCGTCGATTCCGGGGTCGCAGCCGCGGCCATGCAGGGTAGTTCTTTAGTAGCTGCCACATTAGGCGACGCGATGATAGTCGGTACGACTGTATCGAGGGTGGATAGAATAGGTTGCGGAGCAGGAACCACTTGTTCGATGGAGGGGTCAGTATATGCGTGGGGTAACAAGGGCTGCGAGGTCGCTGTAGAGCTGGAAACTCCAGCAGGCTCAGCTAGAGCAGTAGAGTCGTCCACCGAGAGGTTAGTGGAAGCCTCTTGAGCGTCGCAGGCTTTGGGTAAGATAGTTGTGCGGGGTATTTGGCTTTGGAGGAGCTGTGTCGTTTGCATGTCCGCTGAGGGGATCGCCGCGAAGTGGGCAGCCAGCGTGGGGGCACGCGCGAGCGCATATACCGAGGTCGTTTCGGTGCTTTGAGGCTCCGCAATTTCCATCTGGTCTTCAGTGTCAGATTCGTCCGAGGGAAAAATCGCTGGTCCGGGAATTGGTGCCTGCTCTTTCGACTCCGGGGCGGCGTCGGGATCTGCGAGGTCGCAGAAGTCCTGCACCATCCGAGCCGTTCTCAAGGATACCTCAGAGCTCGGAGGGTGTACATATACATCAGCTATGTGCATTTTATCAGACAAAGACCCGCGCACATAACAAGGGACGTACTCTTCGGCTCACTACCGTCATCCCAATTCGACGCGACGGGCGGTGATTCTGGGTCCGGAATCTGCATATATGCGCTTAATCTATGCCAAAACATAATGTAAAACTTGCCTACTCTCGGGGTATGTGTTTCTACCACAGCACCTTCGACCTTACCCTGTCACAGTCGTTTAGCTTTCCCTCACTTAAAGCGTTGATGCATGAAACTCACCACTCCATTGACCTGTCCAAAGGTAGCTTGATCTACATTAAACGTAGATTCTTCCTTCTGTTGGGTTGAATTCGAGTCCGTCGGTGTAGTTGTATCCATGGCCGGAGAACGGTCGGGAGCAAGGTGCGTCGGTGCGGGCGCTTCGATGGTGCGTGTTATTTACGCGTTGTTTGGCTCCCCCACCTGGACGACGAGCCTAGCCCTTCCGAGGTCCGAGACACAGGACTTGGCTCCGAAAAATAAATTCGTCCGCCAAAAATGGACAAAGAAAAATGAAGAAACAAGAACGTTTGCGAGGCGAAGTCGAGAGCAATTTTTGTTGTGCACGCCCTGGGGGCAAAGCGGCGTTCGCGCAAGAGCCGGCAGGGTTACGGCAGTGAGCGGAAAGGATTATCCGCGCTAACCTCTGACGTCGCGCACGTTCGTGGATGGTTGCCTAATCGGTCCTGTCCTCCCTCTGGGTTCACGGCAGCCAGCGACCAGCAGAGGCGTATATCTTCGTCTTCCCAGCGGCGAGGTCCGTAGCCCTCACACGACAGTCCCTCATGTCCACCCAACCCCTCCTGCAGCGCACTGCTGCTAAGCGCATCGCCCTCCCCGTCAAGGTCGAGCCAAAGGTTTCCTTTGCGAACGAGCGTACCTTCCTCTCATGGCTTCACTTCACTGTCGTTCTCGGCGGACTTGCAGTTGGCCTACTGAACTTCGGAGACAAGGTAGGCGTTCCAGTGGCTGTGCAGCCGACCCTCAGCTAACAAGGGATCGCAGGTGGGCAGGATTAGCGCAGCAATGTTCTCGCTTGTTGGTATGTCTTCCCCTCATCCTGGCCTCCTGACAAATTTTCATTGTCTGGATCCATAGCCATCGCCGTTATGGTCTACGCACTATGGACATATCACTGGAGAGCCAATTCAATTCGCAGAGGAGGCCGCGGTCCATATGATGACAGGATCGGCCCGGTGCGTGCAACTCATGTCGCCTAGTGTATAGTTTAACTGATAACTATGTTTTCAGACTGTTCTTTGTGTCGCACTACTCTGTGAGTATCAGCTCTCGTGGCTGTCACGCCTCTACTCACCTCGCTCCAAGGTGCCATCATCGTCAACTTTGTTCTGCGCTTCACCACGCCGGAACCTTGAATGGTCCTCTTCGGGAGAAGACGCCAATTCCCCGCACGGGCCCACATACCTTCTTGTCCTCTCAACACCTCGACATTGGAAATGTTCAGTCGGGTGCAGAGTTTTGGTTAGATCGGCGCGGCCCGCCGGTCTGGGGGATAAGAGAGAAACACGGCCCAGAATTTTGGCATAGGACATTTGTTAGCGCACTACACACACCCTTTTCATCTCTTGGTGTCTTCATGCACTCATTCTACAGCAGAGTTCGACTTAGTATTAATATCCGCAGTTCCTGTACTTCTCCAAGCACGCTTGTCACAGGTATATACGCCATCATATCCATGCGTCGCACAGTGGTTGCAGCGTGAAGAGTTCTATGTATTGGTGGCGTCCAGCATACTGTTGCACCAAACTCGTCGGCAACTGAGAAAGCGAGTGTACTGTAGCCAGGCCTGATCTACTTCTGCACGCCTGTAAATATAGGGTTTTTGACGTCGTGTATCGGTGTCTTGCCCTCCGGAGACCCAGGGATAGTCTTGACAAGACC
Organism: Bjerkandera adusta; assembly: GCA_027924225.1. Lineage (NCBI taxonomy): Eukaryota > Fungi > Basidiomycota > Agaricomycetes > Polyporales > Phanerochaetaceae > Bjerkandera > Bjerkandera adusta. The sequence goes on from BSCZ01003033.1 coordinate 945,856, forward strand.
CTATCATACCACGGTGAGTACACTTATTGCGATGACCATGTTCCGACGGCCGTAGAAGACGAGACTTACCAGCTTCTCGAACATGCATTTGTTGAGCGCGCGCTCGGGTTTGCGACAATAGTTGTATTCCTTCGGACGGTGAGCAAGGGCGAATAGCCATGTCATATGCTTCGCACCTGGTTGTTTATCTCCAGACAACTCCAGTGCTTCTGGAAATCTTGCAAACAATTCTCCCGCATCTTCGCAATGCTATAAACGCGGAGAAAGAGTGAGGTTGGGTGCGAGAGGATTTGAGTCAAGCCTATACGCACAGGTCTTGTGCACATCGTGTGACGCGGCGGCCTTCCTTCAGGCAGTGTTCTGGGTCCCGACTCTCTGACTTGCAGAGCATGAAGTCGTCTATACCAAACCAAACCAATATAGTCAGCACATGAGGACCATGCCAACCCACACCATCCCCGCACAGCCCAACCTCCTTCCAATATCTCCATCACCCGCAAGTAAACAACCCACCGTTGTAGTCCTTGCAATACGCTCCAATGAAGAATGCCGCACTCTTGAGCGGTGCGCTCGAGGTGCCGAGCTCCTGGACCTTTGGGATATTGTCCGGCAAAGGGGTCGGGTCGCGGTAGGGCTGCTCCGCGTCGGCTGGGTTGTGGTACACGCTCATCCTGGCTGCAGGCGGAGGGCGGCGGTGTCTGTCTGGACCTGCGAGGTCGTCACGATTCGGAAGGAGACAGCGAACGACCAATAGGCGGAGTTTGATTCACACGCGTCCCGGGCGGGCGCTCGAGGTATGGCGAGCCGGCGACTTTGCTTCTGACCTGCTCGATCTTGGTGGCGTGCACTCTCTGACTTTCGTAAATTCTTTGATCTACGACCACGGTAAGCATACATGTTTGAACACGTACATCGATACTGATCAATGGACTCTATAGATGCAAAGACGAGTTGTCCCACCAAAGACCTACGTCCTCGCGATCAAGACCCACAAACTTACACTCTTCCTGGACGTCACCCATCCCGACACTACGATGATCAGCGACCTCAAAGATCAAGCATTATCCGCTTTGAAGGCGGATGTTCTCGCCGCAGATCACGATGGCGACGTCGACATGTCGGAGTGGACTGTGCCCAGTGTAGAATCGGTGGATGATTTCGAGCTGAGCCGCGCACTGCGCGAGAAAGGTCGTCCGACAGGAGCATACGAGGTTATGCAACACAAAACTTTCGTCAGGCACTGCCTCTCAGCTTGGGAGCACATCTTCATTCAATTCAAAGACGCAGATGGTGAGTACCTTGCGCCTTCCTCCCAGAATATCACCTTCATTTTTCGTAAACATCGCGCGGATGCACTGTGGTCTCACTATACAACCTTGATTCATGGAAATCTGCTACATGCGACTCCTGTGCCGGAATGGATTCTATAGGCAATCTTCTCCCGGTCAAAGTCTCCCTACCATCTCTCGTAGAAGACGACGACGACGAACCCGAACTTTCGGCTGTACAGAGAGGAAAGCGGAAAGCCGACACACAGGCGGACACCCCATGAAGAACAGCGTGATAGTCTCAAATCAAACACGTCGCCCCTTCGTACGGCTCGTGTACCTGTATTCTATAGCTATCACAGCGCGCGAGCTTTCGTTTTGAACCTGCCATCTATTTCCACTGTTCAGTCGATTGTGGTAATAGCGCTGCAGCGACGCGTCTTCCTTCTTCTGCCAGCAGGTTATAGGTTGAACATGCGTTGCGCTAATCCCAGTCGCAAGAGACACTGCGTAAGCGGAAGCTGTCAAATGACCGCGAGGAGATAGAGACGCACCGTGTCCATAACGTCCGCCTGAATACCAATCTTACTGAGATATTGCCGAATATGCGGCGGAGGTGGTACGGCCCGTTTGCCAGTCCCTAGTAACAACAATTCTGGTAGACACCGAGGAATGAGAATCTGTGCAGCGCAAGACGATGAGAGCACGCACCAGGTTTCGGTATCACCGTGTCAAACACTTCAAAGTGTTCCGGCTTCCAACCTTCCCAAGGGCTCGCAGGCACGTTCCATAGGAAGACCTTGCCTTCGAGAAATAGACATGCCGATGGGATAATGAGGCCGCCTTCTAGGTGTATGCCTTCTGCCGTGATCGTCTTGACCTGTGTAGTCGGCACATTCGCCCCAGCGAGGATATTGGTGAAGTGAGTTGGGCTGTCGGCGCGAGCGATTTTCGTGCTGGAGAACGGTCGTAGGTGAGGTGAAGCGGGTATGCGAGGCGTATGTAAAGAACGGCCGACGCGGACGAGTAGTGACCTCGACAGCATGACGGACTAGACGAAGGTCTTGTTCTAATTGACGTCACGCGTTTAGCAGTCATTGCAACTTTTGTGATCTGGTAACGATTCGCTTCAAAAGCGGCAGTGACCTGAGTAAGCGCTTCTATTACTCCAATTCAGATCGATTTGTATTGCCATAAGACATGGTTTGTGGGCGCTTCTGTACTTGCCTTCGCACCTCTCAGTCGTTGAACGCGGTCGCGCACACTAACACATTGACGTATCTTAGAATCATCAGGACAGGCTGTCAATATGGCAGGACCAAGTGCGGCAGATGTCCGCTCCGTATTTTCTCTTCCACCGTCAACACCTGGCCCTTCACAGGCGAAACAAGCAGCGGAACGCGCTAAGAAGCCCGAAGGCATGTCGCGAGAATTATATTCTCTTATCGGCCAGTCTGCGCCCATGCTGGTTGCTCAACTAGCGAAGCCTAGGCTGAAGCAGAAGCCCAACCTTGGTGGAGGTGGTAGAGTGAAATGGCATGTCTCTACGCAGACATAACCAGCCATAATACTGAACAGGCCAACAGGGAATGGCGATCGTTTGCGAACCCTGCCCGGACCGACGGTCTCAAGCTGTCACATTGGGTGAAGGCTAGCACCCCAGCAGATGCTGGTAAGCGCGATGTCAACTCTAACTCGAAATGTATTGGTTTACGAACCAGTACCCGTTTCAAATAGAATATTCATTCGCCAAGTACAATGTACATAATCCCGTACTTACGTATACACAAGACGAGTACAATCGTTATCTTTCCGGTAAGCTCTTACCCGCATTATTATGAGCTTGTAAGCTGAACAAATTGTTATGTATAGACGATAGTTGGACGAAGGAGGAGACTGACTACCTCTTCGAGCTTGTCCGCGAATTCGATCAGCGGTTCTACGTGATAGCAGACCGCTACGATTACCCTGGTGGTACGCCTAGGTCGATTGATGTGCGTTTACTGACAATGCTACCTTCGTCTTCGTTCACCAACTAACGACGTGTCTCCAGGACATCAAGGATCGCTACTGTCGAGTCTGCCGTGAGCTCATAACGTATAGGCCTTGGCCAGGCGATGAAGCTGGGAAGACTCAAGCTCTCGCCAACTTCTCGTTCGACAAGAGTGCGTTCGCCAACCCGCGGAAGGATAGTCAATACTAACTCATGACGCAGACCGCGAAGTCAACCGAAAGGAATATCTTGCCTCGCTCGAGAACCGGTCCGCCGAGGAAATCGCAGAAGAGGAGGCGCTGTTCACGGAGCTGAAACGACTCGAACAAAACGAACGTCGTTTCAAGAGAGAACGAGAAGAACTACTGCGCACCATACTCGGCATCGAGGCTGGCCTACCCGACATCCACGTCGACGAAGATACGCTCTCTGCAGCTCCCGTCTTACATGTCGACACCAGCACCAAGAAGAACAAACGGAAGGCCTCGGAGATGGAGACGCCAGTGTCGGCCGTGGTTAGCCCAAGCGTCAACGCGACAATAGCGTTGGGCCCACCAGTGGTCAAGAAGCAGAGCGCGAAGAGTGCTGCATATGGTCAGTAATTTGTCTTGGGGTAACTAGCACTCTACTGAACATGGAATTCAGATGCCCAGCATTGCATCCATCGCAATGAAGTCCCGCAGACCACGACAACCTCCACCAAGGCCGCGCACCACCCCGTATTCCTCCGGTCCTACAAACTACCCGCACCGAAATCCGCCATCGCACCAAAGATTGCTCAGGTGCTTGGCGAACTGAGTATCTCTCATACACGTCTCGTCATGCCAACGAAGGACAACTGCACCCGACTGGAGCAGTTAATCGAGGCAGCAACGGCGTTGGTTGAGACAAAGAAGCAAGTGGATAGGATCGACCACGAGATCAAGGTCGCCCAGGAGAGATTGGCCGCTACTGAGGAGGCAGACGGGGAGGATGATGGGGATGGGGACGGTGAGGGAGACGGGGACGGAGACGGGGATGAGATGGATATAGACGACGTTACAGTTAACATGACCACCCGCGCAGAACGTGGTACAAGTGTAGGCAGCACACGGAGCAACAGGTCTCGAAAGAAGGTGTGTGCAGGTTGATTATTTCTTTGCACCATGCTGATCGTGAAACACCAGTCCGGGAGAAGGTCAATGTCGATGTCTATGCCATTGTCATGAGTGGTATCAGCAGAATGTGCCATATCTCACCACCTTTCTACTATCGTCAGGCCGTTCGTCTTCTGCAGATAATATTATTTTCTAGGTTCGATATCTACAGTCATGAGATCCCTCGCACACACCACATTACTACCAAACTTGACCTCCGCCAATCTCTTTATCGCCCCCATAACCTTCTTCGATTCGATATTACAGTCATCATCCCCAGGATACCTCGCAGAGAAATGGTTCAGGACGAGTTGCTTTGCTCCAACTTTGCGCGCGAAGGCACCGGCCATTTGCGGTGTCGAATGCCCTCTCGATTTTGCTCGCTCCTCCACAATCTCATACGTATCCGTCTCCTTTGTGTTTGGGTCAACTCCTGGCAGATGAGCGTTCGTCGCCTCATGGATGAGCAAGTCCGCGCCCTCCGCGAGGCTTGCGATTGCCGCCGGTTCATATGTGTCGCCAAGAATGACTATCTTCCTCCCTGGACGTCTCGCAGGCCCATGTAGAACCATGCCATCCGATAGTGTGACGCTGCCACCTAACTGGAGCTCTCGTAGCACCGACATCGGTGTACCCGTCCGCTTCAGGTGCGGGACGTACTCGCGTGGCTGCATCTTGCCCGGCACCGGACGTTCATGCACGACGTACCCCACACAAGGCACAGAGTGCAGGATCGGTGCTGCAGACACTGTGAGTGCGTCGGAGGCGAAGACATCGCGCCATGTCCCGTCTTCAGAGGGGAGGATGTTGCGTCCTGTAGAGAGTTCGGCGCGGTTGAGGGGGAGGGTGGTGGAGTCAACGTCGGCTGGTGGGTCGGAAGGGAAACGGAGTTCGTGCACGACGTACGGCCCTCCTAGAAGGGTGTGTGTGTATGTGAGATTCGAGCGCACGTATGCGCGAGTGCCATAGGGGCCATAAATTTCTATGGGCTTGATACGTCGTTATTCTCAGTCCAAAGCACATAGGGAGCCTGCAGCTTGCCTCTACGCCCGTGAACGACGCGGGGTTTGCCCGAGGGTCCTCCACGCCCTCGGCAGTCCCGCCGGCTCCATTCAGCCTGCTTGCAAGGATAGGTACAAGCCCAAAGATATGATCTCCTGCAAGCAAAATCACGTCAAGATCGAGTGCGTTCCACGTCAATGTTCGAAACTGACCATGCGTGTGAGTTATGAAGATTTTTTGAATTTTCCCCATCTTAACATTGCTTTTCTGAACTTGATGCTGCGTCGCTTCGCCACAGTCGAAAAGCCAGACATCTCCGTCAACGCGCAAAGCCAGGGCAGAATGATTTCTTGTAGAGGACGGCTGCGCGGACGCAGTTCCTAGGAAAGTGATGCTCAGTGACGCTACCATGAATACAGATACCAAAATGTTTCTAATTCCAGGTGGCTTGGGGTTAGACTCAGTTGTGAATGACTCGATCGCGTCATAAGAGTAATGAGAAAAAAGAATGTCCCAGGGAGGATTCGAGCTTCCGTCTTCACAGATTTGTGTAACCACAATGTGATGATCTAACCACTAATCGACAAGGACCGATAGTAGATGCTAGACTCAGGTTATATGTACCCTTTGGCATGTAACAGAATACAGTCTGGGCGGCGGCCGCCAAGCGTCACCCGCCATATTTAAACACGAGGTCCACAATCGCAACAGGACGTTTTTCGGCGAGCGATACATCTATTGAACGAAACGGGGACTAATTTTACAGCTGTGACTAACAAGAGAATGCGAAGGCTCCGCGTTTACGTTGCGGCGGGGTAGTCGGTATAGCCCACCCTAGTATCCTTACCCTCTGGTGGTCCATAGAACGTCATGAAATCCAGGTTTCGATTCAGAGCAACGCCTTGCTCTATCCTCTTCTGCAGATCTGGATTTCCGATCCAGGGGCTTCCGAAGACCACAGCGTCAACGACGCCTTTGTCGAGTAGGGTGTTCGCTTCCTCGGGGGTGAGGCCACCGTTGATGAATACGCGGGTCGGGGTCGGGTTACGTGAGTCGAATTCGGCTTCGGGCATAGCGGGTCCTCGAAGGTCCGCTTCACAGCGGTCTTGAAGTGCTTCCGGCGTGGGCTTGATTATGGATGCGTAAACAGCCAGGACGTCGTGTGGGATACCGCGCTTATATTCGTTAGGACGTCCATCCTCCATCTGCTTGGCGTTGGGTTTCACGGGGAAGGATACGTCCATGAAGGGGAGATACCGGACGAGTTGCACGTACGCTACTTTCATCTTGGAAATCTCCGTTATGTAGTGCGTGAACGTCTGAATAGTGTCTGGGAGCGGCATCCTAGCAATAATAATTATGAGGAGTCGTTGAAACGCAGAAGAGAACCACTTACCCGACGTCGTTGTACCCGCCTCCCGGGTTCATTTTAATTCCGACGCGAGCAGGCCCCCAGACATCTCTAAGTGCCTTCATACATTCCAAGCCTAAGCGGCAACGGTTCTCGACCGAACCGCCCCATTCATCGGTGCGCTGGTTCGCGGTGTGGTCGAGGAATTGGTGGATGAGATATCCATTGGCGGAGTGGACTGTAAACCGCTTCAGTGCGGAGGATTGAAATATAGAGAAATTAACGTACGTTCGACGCCGTCGAAGCCAGCTTTCTTCGCCATTTTCGCCGCGTGTCTGAACTCCTCAACGATAATCCACGGATCGTCTATAGGAGTGGGCTGCGGGACGATATTTCGGTTAACCGAAAATCGCGCGGCTACTAAAACACTCACTGTAACGTAACCAGGTTGCCCGGGGAGTAGTCTGAACTTTCCACCACGAGCGGCGATGGCTGATGGACCTGGTACAGGCTGCTCCGAATCAGCATAGTACGCCGAACAGCGGCGACAAACGATCTACCTTTCCTGCCCTCTTTTGCTCATCCATGTCGGGGTGCGCCACACGCCCGACGTGCCAGAGCTAAGACAACGCCGATAAGTTGAGTGAGGCCTGTATTATGGTAATTGCACGAACCTGGCAGAACATCAGCGCACCGGCATCATGGACGCTGTCGGTGACTTTCTTCCATCCTTCAACATGTTCCTCGGACCAAATGCCCGGAGCATGGGGCCATTCAGTCCCTTGTTGCGAGATCAAGGTGCCTTCGGCCATGATGAGTGCGCAGCCGCCTTTGGCACGCTGAGTGTAGTACTCGACGTTGGCGTCATTCGGTACCGTGGTGGGCAAAGAGCGGTTCCTGGTGAGCGATGCCATAACGTTCCTGTTCCTCATCGTGAGGTCGCCGAGTCGGAGAGGCTTGGAAATGGCGTCCATCGATGGCGCACTGGTGGAGAGAAAGCGGGAGATGGCGGAAGAGAGAGACATGGTGCGATAAAGTAGGGGGAGAGTTCGTCGATGCTGGATGTCGGCGAGTTGACCAGTACTTTATAGCTGCTCTGGGAGACATGGAGCATCCTATGACGGGAATGTGGAGACGAAAGCAAACAGACCCAATCAGGAGGCCTAGGATGGAAAACGTGCTTCTGGGCCGCGTTGAACACCACTCGTACACGAGAAGACTAATATCTGTGCACGTCAGAGCGGTATGAGACATAACTGGCTATGCGCGCAGGAGAAGCTTCAAAATCGAAGCACCGTGTCTTCCAGTTGTATCTGTACGCCCGATTCAGCTGCAGCCAAAGCACTGCGTGTCGCTTTTACCGCTGCTTTCAATAGATAATCGTATACACCAAGCTGCATTCGCCTCCAAAGGGGATACGCCGCCGTTGACGAAGAGGCACGTAGGAGTCGGGTTCTGCGCGAAGATGACAGATACGAGTAACGGCATCGCAGGGCTGCGAAGTCTTCGCAACAGTCCTCGAAGGCTGCAGCGTCTTCGATAATGGGAACGTAGACTTCCAGTTCGTCGTAGAAGCACCTCGTCTATACATTTGGATCGATCGCCTTCACTGAGCATAGGGAGTTTGGGAGCATGTTTTCGGAGGAACCGGGCGACTTGGTTCAATTTAGAACACTGGATCCAGTCAGACATCACCCGGTGCATTAAGAACTGGAAACGCACTAGATGCTGGATCGAGGCATAAATTGAGCCTGCAGCTGCCGCTGCGTGGTGGTGGATGGCAGAAAGGTCGGGCGGTCCGATCTGTCGATCGGCGGGAGGGCGGGGTTGATTGCCGCCTGTCTACTTGTCTCACACTGTCAGTTGGCTAGCCGCATCTTTGCTTTACTACCACTACGTCGCGCGACTATGGGCCCGCGAACACGGTCAATGCGCGCAAGTACTTCCAAAGTCACCTTGGACGATGTCATAAACGGTGATAGTAACTCTAGCGACGGAGGGAGGCCTCCTGAAGCTGAGAACGACCCCGGAGCTGGGGTACGCGCCGTAGAGGTAGTGTATGTCGTTCCCCTCATGATGTGACACTACGCTGACAATATCATCAGTAAAATTTTATCTTATAGCTATGCTTACGCCAGACTGACCGGAGCGTTCGTCAGGCTTATATATCCAAATCCCTGAAAGGTGTGCGGCGTTTGAAGAAGGATATTATAGATTTGCAAAAGAAGAACGAACAGCTTCAAGCGGAGCTCAATGAGGCGAAAGAACAAGTGGAGAGCGCATCTCAACCGAAGAAGAGTCCTCGGGGTGCTCCGAATGCACGCCAGCTCCAGAAGACCGTGGCAACGCTGAAGAAGACAGTCTCCGACCTTGAGAAGGTAGTATCATTCGCGCTTTTGGAGTGGAGGAATGCTGAAATATTGTCTGTAGCGGAGAGATAAAGATAGGCGCAAAATAAAGAAGGCATGTTTCCCCGGAGACAGATGAAAGTGCGCGTCGTTGATGTGTTATGTGCAGCTCGAGGCAAGAGAAATCAGGGACGACGCGAAAGACCTATTGGATCAAAATGAGTCTGATATCGGGGATATGCCTCACAAGATGAGGAAGGTATGTACTTGCTATTATACGCAGGGTCCTGTAGCGTTGATGCGTTTAGCTTTTGCGCAAATTCCACGACATCATGATCTGGAATGTCGTCGGGGAAGATGAAGAGTGCCTGATCTGCTATGAGAAAATGGAAGCGGGCAAGGCCTCGAGGTGCGTCGTCACTGAAATTTACCTTTGCTATTCTTAACATGTATGTTCTTCAGCTTCACCTGCGAACACACATTCTGCAACAATTGTATCTCGCGCCTGCCCGTTATTCGTGCCGATACCGTGGGCTGCCCTAACTGTCGGAAAGAGGTCGACAGAGGCGATCTGGAAAAAGTCGAATACACTGCGTCACAGCAATGGGATGCATTATTGGACGTTGCAAGGGTGTGGGCTAAGGCGGACAAGCGGGAAGTGCTGGATACCAGCGAAGAGGAGGCCGAAGAACATGCTGTAGCCACCTTCATTAATGATGGTACTTCCACAGCCTCGTGAGTTTCAAGTTGACCATCGACTTGATTCCACCCTTCACGCTCCTCTTGGCACAGTTCCGTACCTCCTGAGGCAAATGCGGCGCGTGAAGACACTACTGAGGGCTCCTCCCCACCACCGGTATTGTCTCAAGGCAGACTCAGACGGGCATCCATCATACGGAGCTCTAGGTGTGTGTGATTGTTACGTCCTTCTAAGTTATCTTATTTGAATACTTCTCAGCGTGACGTCTTCTGTTCCTGGTGAGGATCTGTTGTCGGAGGTGAAAGAAGAGGATCGTGAAGGGGATCCGCAGGACAACCAGCCTGGTGGCGCGAATGGACACCCATCGAACCCTCCTCCTGCGGAGCAAAGCGCGTCACAGGCGTCGCCGTCTGGTTATCAAGAGTCCCCGACCTCGAGGAAGAGGCGTGTTCTACAGGACCTCGCACAATCGCGTCAGAAGAAGCGCAGACTGTAGTTTAGAGGTTTAGGATATGCATCACTTTGATCTGAAATCAACGCTCTGCATCTGCCTCCATCATGTCCGGGCAGCGTGCCTGTCTTCGCTTGACTGTATACCTGTTTCATACCTTCTGTCCAGACTTTACGACATGCAGGCTTCATCACTTCCACAAGGTTAGGCACGAGCTCGAGGGTACAGACTGCGCTACCGCAGCCTGAAAACCGCCGGGGTGCTTATATACACCGACGACTCTCTGTCGACCGTTGACAGTCCTAAGGATGCCGACGAAGGCGAAGGAGACTGCCCTCGACGTACCCGATTCTACGCGGCGACGGTCGCGGGCAGCAGTGACCCGCCCGCTCTTGCTTGCCCTCTGTGTAGCCGGTTCTACGCTTACGTTGTACGCATGCTACTTCTACTTCACTTCACTCTCGCACGACGCCCCCGTCCGCGTACACCGCATCCCGCTCCATGCGAAGGAGATCCTTCACCAGTGCGCTGGCTTGCGCGCGACGCCTGGTCCACCCGTCGACTTCCTCGCTCGCGACATCTCCGATAGGTTCGAGCCAGGCACGCGGCCGACACTCATCCGCAATGCGCACATCTGGACGGGCGCGAGGAATGGCACTGAGACTGTCAAGGGCGACGTGCTGCTGTCGGGAGGCGTGGTGAAAGGGATAGGATATGTACCGCAAGACCTGCTTGACGGCCTCGCGGACTTGGTCACCGTGGAGGCGGATGGTGCATGGCTTACGCCTGGTCTCGGTACGCCTTCGTTGGTCGTGTTTATCGTTTTGCTCACGCGTATGTAAAGTCGACTTGCATTCTCATATCGGCCTCGTGAGTGTACCTATCCTTGGAGGTGCATTCGACGTGGAGTCACCAAATGGTCCAATTTTGCCGTGGCTGAGAAGTATCGATGGGTTTAATACACACGATGAAGCGTTCGCTCTGTCTATAGCAGGAGGGGTGACCTCTGTGCAGGTACTCCCCGGGAGCGAAAATGCGATCGGTGAGTACATTTGTGTTCTTCAGAGTACTGTCTCGCTGACCATGCTCCAGGCGGACAAGCGTTCATGATGAAGCTGAGGAAGACCTTGGAGAGGTCGCCAACCTCTATGGTTATTGAACCTCCCCATACTCTCAACGGTTCGACTGTGGATCCCGATGAACCAATTCGTTGGAGGCACATGAAGTGTGTACGCTTCCGCCTCTACCCCCGCTGTGTTATACTAACTGCTATCATATTATTCGTAGACAAGCCTGCGGAGAGAATCTTATCAAATATGGAACTCGCATGGATTCGTTGTGGGCACTCCGCTCTGCGTACGATGAAGCTCGCAAGGTCAAACAGCAACAAGACGACTTCTGTGTCAAAGCCGAGGCGGGTCTTTGGGAGGATATTGCCGGCCAAAGTTTCCCGGACAATTTGAAGTGGGAAATGCTAGTCGACGTTTTGAGAGGCCGCGTAAAAGTACGTTCGATCTTGCACTTGTTGTAGTAGCCCCTGACCATTTCCCGCAGATCTCGAATCATTGCTACGAGGCAGTCGACCTCGACGATATTGTTCGGGTTCGTATTCCAGGTCCTCGCCACATTTTCACCCATTTACACGTACTCCGCACCAGCTTACGAATGAATTTGGCTTCCCTCTCGCGTCTTTCCACCATGCCTCTGAAGCGTGGCTAGTGCCTGATGTCCTAAAGCGAACGTGAGTCTACTAGCCGTACCTGTCCAACTTTGGCCTATCCTAATGTTCTATTAGGTGGGGCGGTACACCTACTATCGCAATGTTCGCCTCTGCCCATCGATATAAGCGCGAATCTTACCACGGATCGCCATTCGCGCCTCGTGTGCTGGCTGACAACGATATTCCGGTCGTCATGAAGGTCTGCTCATTGTACTGTCGTCAAAAGTCTTCCTTTCTGACCAATCATGGCGTTCATTACTGTAGTCAGACCATCCACTACTCGATAGCAGGTTTCTGATGTACGAAGCCCAGCAGGCTCATTATTATGGTGAGCAGCTCCCTACGCAGATGAATGTCCTACTAAGCATGATGTAGGCTTACCTCCACACCTTGCGTTGGCCTCTGTGACCTCGTAAGTAGGTTCGAATATGCCTGGACAGTGTCATCTGAAAACTCTCTACCTCTCTAGCACTCCTGCCCGCGCCGCCGGTATGAGTCACCGCATCGGTTTGCTTGCTGTAGGGGCCGATGCGGACGTTGTTCTCTGGGACTCACACCCTCTGCACCTCGGAGCTACACCCCGCCAGGTTTGGATCGATGGTATTCCTCAGCTGGGACACGCTTCACCTGTCCCATCGCCGTCGGACCCCGTCCTGGTTGGCAAGCCTAAAGCAGGGTCGGCATTCAAGGAGATCCCCAAAGTACCGTCCTGGGACGACGAGCGTAAGAAAGCCGTAGAATACGAAGGGCTGCCACCACTCGGTGCCAATCAAACCGTCAAAGGGAAGGTCGTACTCAAGAATGTCCGCGAAGTCTGGATTCGTGGAGAAGAAGGCATCAAGGAGAGATGGTTCGCGAAGCCGGGCCAGGAGAGCGGCACTGTGGTGCTCACAAACGGCGCCATATCGTGTGTTGGCTCGGAGGGCTGGTGTCTTGACGCGCAGAAGGGTCACAGCGACGACGACGTTGAGATAGACTTGCATGGTGGTGCTGTTGGCCCCGGCTTGATGACCTACGGTTCGCCCTTGGGGACTGAAGAAATCGCTGGAGAAGTGTCCACGGCCGACGGTCCTTTGTACGCCCCACTCGACGCCGACGTACCCAAGATCATACACGACACCGGCGGCCTCGTACGCGCAGTCGATGCACTACAGTTCGGTACGCGCAATGCACTGTAAGTTTGCGTTCCCTTTCGAAATAAACGGATGCTCATGCATTGGTTTGTACTCTAGCATAGCCCGTCAAGCGGGTATTTCATACGCCACCACCTCACTCACCAAAAGCTCGCTCTACGGTGGCCCGAACGCGTTTTTTGGAGGGCTATCTGTCACGTTCCGCACGGGTGCTGCACACGCAGTTGAACCTGGCGCGATCGTGAAGCCTATCACGGCGCTGCATGTCAGTATTAAACGCGCCTCGCCGTTGCGGGGCACACCACATCCTGTGTCAATTAGTACCCAAATTGCCACCCTCAGAAGGCTCCTGTTTAACGGCGTGGATGACAACGAAGAGACAGGCTACTGGTTTAACAAGGCTGCGGCTGTGAGTTCGTCTTGAGAGTAGAGACCGGTTCTGGTACGCTAATCGCGCGAACACAGGGTTCCGTTCCGCTAATCGTCGAAGTCGGCAGTGCAGATATCATGGCGACATTATTACAGCTCAAAGCCGATGTCGAAGATAAGAAAGGCACACGCATGAGGATGGTTTTCTCCGGCGCAGCGGAGGCGCATCTCCTAGCTGAGGAAATTGGTAAGCTTTTCGGGAGATATGGATTTATATCTGTCCTCTAATATTCTTCCCAGCTAACGCCAAAGTCGGGGTGATTTTACATCCTTCACGTCCATTCCCTTTGACCTGGGACAGTCGCAGAATGTGAGATTTGCTCTGTACGTCTCAGTGGAATTACTCTGATGTTGTTGTTCCAGTCTGGCTGGACCTCCAATCACAAATGAGACCACCGTTACCGTTCTACTGAAGCATGGTGTGACTGTCGCATTGGGCGTAGAGGACGGTTCGCAGCCGGTAAATACGCGATTCGACGCTGGCTGGGTGAGCAAATTTGTATTGGCGATACGGTATAACGCTCATTGCGATCGGTGCAAAATTAGGCTGCCCTGGCAGCGGACGGTCAGATTGACAAGACGCAGCGGTACGACCTGGTGACTGGAAATCTAGAGAAGCTCATGGGTTTGGAAGGGTGGATCGGCGACGAAGGAGAGCTGGTGATATATCAAGGTGGAGGCCCGTTCGACATGACAAGTAAGGTCATCGCGATAGCCTCGCCGAAGCAAGGCGTGGTCGAATTCTTCTAACACCTGAATGAGCAACGTTTGGATCGTGTCATGATAAAACAATCTCCCAGACCGTCCCGCTGGATCCTCCACATCGACGCATCAGGCGACAGGGCGCAGACGCATTCTCGTGCCTTGGCCTTTTAGTAGGCATACTTTTGTATACTACGTAGATTATCTCGGGCAAAAGTTAAATTCTCCCCGCTGAAAAACGCGGTCGTGATATACACACAATGTACACAACAGCTTTTCGCATTAAAGCATCCTTCTGCTACGGTTTCCGGCAAGCTTTGTAGACTCTGGATTTTGCACAGCCGCTCATGCGCTTCAAGGTTCGGCCGATGGCATTGAACTGCCACTGCTCTCATTCTGGATTCTCAGCCACCAGTAACCAGGGCCATGCTTTTCGTAACGCGACGCGGCACGCCAAAGCGCGTCGCGTCCAGATCAAGGCGCGCAGCCACGTGGAATACGCTACGCCGGTCTTCAAAATCTGCTCTCCTTGTTGAAGGACGAGCTGATTCCTGAACACCCATTTCCACACCATGCTCAGTTCTCAAATTCACTACCTACACTCCGGTGATATTATGCAGTCTATACGGCTCTACCTAGTGTCTACTATCTCTAAGGATCATATCATTATCTTCCAAGTACTCATCCACCGGGACGCTATTATGCGGCATGCCATGCACATTTCGAGTATGACCTCCAAAGCAGTATCTGTACGTGTTAGGGTACGTGTCATATACAATTCAATTTTATCGCAATTTCTGGATGCTGGGAAAAGTCGTTTTGCGTCGCTGTTTCACCGAGTGGTGGCGTTCCAAAGACCAGGCCTGTCCTGTTGACTGCGGCGACTGAAAGTAAGGCAGGTGCGCTTGTCCTCGTCATGTCCGTGCAGCATGTCTGTCATATCTCGTCTGACTGCACGGTGTCTGTCAAGACTCCACGGTACGCAGGCCTCACCACTTCCACACGGTTAGGCACGGGTTGCATGTGCGGCACAGACTGCGGTATAGCAGCCTGAGAACCGCCGGGCTGCTTACACACAATCACCGACGACACTCTTTCTCGACCGTCGACAGCTCCAAGGATGTCGAACAAGGCCAAGGAGATGGTCCTCGACGTGCCTGTTGCGCGGCGTCGGCCGCGGGCAGCAGTGACGCGCCCGCTCCTACTTGCCCTCTGTGCGGCCGTCTCCACGCTCACGCTTTACGCATGCAACTTCTACCTCACCTCGCTCTCGCACGACGCCCCCGACCGCGTGCACCGTGTTCCCCTCCACGCCCAGGAGATTCTCCGCCAGTGCGCCAGCCTCCGCGCCACGCCCGGCCCCGCTGCAGACTTCCTCTCCCGTGACACCTCGGACAGATTCGAGCCGGGAACGCGGCCGACACTCATTCGCAATGCGCGCATTTGGACGGGCGCGAGGAACGGCACCGAGACCGTCAAGGGTGATGTGCTGCTGTCGGGAGGCGTGGTGAAGGGAATTGGATACGTGCCGCAAGACTTGCTAGACAGCCTCACGGACTTGGTCACTGTGGAAGCCGGTGGGGCATGGCTTACGCCTGGCCTCGGTATGTCCTCGCCGGCTGTCACTGTGAACATACTCATGAGCATTCCTAGTTGACTTGCATTCTCATGTGGGTCTCATAAGTGCGCCATACCTTGGAGGCGCATTCGACGTGAACTCGGCTCATGGGCCCATCTTGCCGTGGCTGAGAAGTATCGACGGATTGAATACACACGATGAAGCTTTCGCGCTAGCCATAGCGGGAGGTGTGACCTCTGCACAGGTGCTCCCCGGCAGCGGAAACGCGATTGGTGAGCATAGTTGTGTTCTTCAGGATATTTACTCACAGTCCTTGTTTCAGGCGGGCAAGCATTCATGGTGAAGCTGAGGAAGACTTCGGAGAAGTCGCCGACCTCCATGATCATAGAACCTCCCCACACCCTCAATGGTTCGACTGTGGATCCCGATGGACCTCTGCGCTGGAGACACATGAAGTATGTCTATCACTCTCCCCTACTGTTTTTATATTGAATGTGAATACCATCTTCCCTCCATAGACAAGCTTGCGGCGAGAATCTCATCAAGTATGGAACTCGCATGGATTCACTGTGGGCATTCCGCTCCGCTTACGATGAGGCCCGCAAGGTCAAACAGCAACAAGACGACTTCTGTGCCAAAGCCGAGGCTGGTCTTTGGGAAGACATTTCTGGCCAAAGTTTCCCGGACAATCTGAAGTGGGAGATGCTAGTGGACGTTCTGAGAGGCCGCGTAAAGGTACGCACAATCCTTCACTTGTTCGAATAGCCTCTTACCATTGTCCGCAGATTGCGAATCATTGCTACGAGGAGGTCGACCTCGACGACATTGTTCGGGTTCGTGCTTTATACACTCACGATATTTGCACGCATTTACGCGCCTTCAGCTTACGAACGAATTCGGCTTCCCTATCGCGTCTTTCCACCATGCCTCTGAAGCGTGGTTGGTGCCTGATGTCCTGAAGCGAACGTGAGTCTACTAGCCGTACCCATCCAACTTTGGCCGGTCCCAACGTTCTTCTAGGTGGGGTGGTACACCTACTATTGCAATTTTCGCATCCAATCATCGGTACAAGCGTGAATCTTACCGTGGATCGCCATTCGCGCCTCGCGTGCTGGCCGACAATGAGATTCCGGTTGTAATGAAGGTATGCTCACTGTCTCATCTCCGAATATCTTCACGTCTAACTTTGCATGCTATTCGGTGTTCTAGTCAGACCATCCAGTCATCAACAGTAGATTCCTGATGTTTGAAGCTCAGCAAGCACACTATTACGGTGAGCATGTCCTCGCCTAAACAAACACGCTACTAAACGCGATATAGGGCTACCCCCACACCTTGCGTTGGCCTCTGTGACCTCGTAAGTACACCCGGGTGTAACCAAATTACGATATCTAATCTGTCCCTACGTCTCTAGTACTCCTGCTCGTGCTGCCGGTATGAACCACCGTATCGGCGTACTCGTTGAGGGCGCCGACGCGGACGTTGTTCTCTGGGACTCACACCCTCTTCACCTTGGAGCTACGCCCCGCCAAGTTTGGATTGATGGTATTCCTCAGCTCGGACACGCTTCACCTGTCCCATCGCCGTCGGATCCTGTCCTGGTTGGCAAGCCCAAAGCGGGGTCGGCATTCAAGGAGATCCCCAAAGTACCATCCTGGGATGAAGAACGCAAGCAGGCAGTAGAGTACGAAGGACTGCCACCGCTCGGGGCCAACCAAACCATCAAAGGAAAGGTTGTGCTGAAGAACGTCCGCGAAGTCTGGATCCGTGGCGAGGAAGGAATCAAGGAGAGATGGTTCGCAAAGCCCGGCCAAGAGAGCGGCACCGTTGTGCTTACGAACGGTGCCATATCGTGTGTCGGCTCTGAGGGCTGGTGTCTCGATGCGCAGAAGGGTCACAGCGATGACGATGTCGAAATAGACTTGCACGGTGGTGCCGTTGGCCCTGGTTTAATGACCTATGGGTCACCTTTGGGGGTTGAGGAAATCGCCGGAGAAGTGACGACGGCCGATGGCCCTCTATATGCCCCGCTCAACTCCGACGTACCCAAAATTCTTCATGACACCGCCGGCATCGTCCGCGCCGTCGACGCGCTGCAGTTCGGGACACGCAATGCGCTGTAAGTCTGTGTTCCCCTCCGAAACAATCCGACGCTCATGTACCTAGAATGTCGCGACAGGCGGGTGTCTCGTACGCCACCACCTCACTCACAAAAGGCACGCTATTTGGCGGCGCGAGCGCGTTGTTCGGAGGCCTCTCCGTCACGTTCCGCACGGGTGCTACGCACGCTCTGGAACATGGCGCGATCGTGAAACCTATCACGGCGCTGCATATCAATGTTGGACGCGCGGCGCCGTTGCGAGGCACACTACAACCCGTGTCTGTCAGCACCCAAATCGCCACTCTCAGAAGACTCTTGTTCAATGGCGTGGACGAGCGAGAAGAGACAGGCTACTGGTTCAACAAGGCTGCGGACGTGAGTTCGATTTGAAACGCGTTGGTTCCGGTGTGCTAAACGCGCGAACACAGGGCTCCGTTCCGTTAGTCGTCGAAGTTGGCAGCGCGGACATCATGGCGACGTTGCTGCAGCTCAAGGCTGATATCGAGGATAAGAAAGGCACGCGCATGAGGATGGTTTTCTCCGGCGCAACGGAAGCGCATCTTCTGGCTGAAGAAATTGGTAAGCCTTGCATGAAACATAAACCTATATCTGTCTTTGAACATTCCTCTCAGCCAACGCTAAAGTCGGGGTGATTTTACACCCTTCGCGTCCATTCCCCTCAACCTGGGACAATCGCAGAATGTGAGATTTTGCTCTGCGCACCTCGTTGAAATTTCCCTTAAACCGTTGTTGCAGTCTGGCTGGACCTCCGATCACGAACGAGACCGCCGTTAGCGTTCTGCTGAAACATGGCGTGACTGTCGCTCTGGGCGTAGAGGAGGGCTGGCAGCCGATAAATACGCGATTCGACGCTGGTTGGGTGAGTGAATTTGTATTGGTGATAATGGCCACTAAAGTCTAATGCTAATCGCGATCATAGGCTGCCCTGGAAGCGGATGGTCAGATCGACAAAACACAGCGGTACGATCTGGTCACTGGGAATCTCGAGAAGCTCATGGGCATGGAGGGATGGATCGGCGACGGAGGAGAGCTGGTGATATATCAGGGTGGAGGCGCATTCGACATGACAAGCAAGGTCATCGCGGTAGCCTCGCCGAGGCAAGGTGCGGTTGAATTTTTCTGACGCTTGGATAAGCTAGCAAGGACGCGATGCCCAGCTGTATGTACCGACGGTTATCTGGACAGTTATTTAGGTTTCTGCCGATATGTACCGGGGATGGCGTGACAATGTGGTCCTATCGGCGGCCGCGATTCAAACGACGCCCACGCCGAGCAGCCCCGCGCCCGCCTTGATGCCACGATTACGGGCGGCGAGGAGACTGATGGTGAGGCAGCTGAGGACGAAGCCGGTGAATCTAGTCGGAGGCTGAGTCTGTCCGTACCCCCACACCGCGTAAAAGATGGATCCGTACCTGAAGAATGCTACACGCGATAGGGAGCGCTCCTCGAGGATGGTCCTGGACGACGCGAAGATTCCGCGCAGGACGGCGGGCGTGACGGGAATGCGGCTGGACGACGAGGGCGGTGGCGGCGGGTAGTGCTCGCCCGACGTCGAGGGGCGCGCTGTGGCGGCCGTGAGGGTGGAGGAGGACGCGGTGGAGAGGGGCATGGTCGTCGTGCCAGACCAAGACGGCGTGTGCCTGTCCGGAGGAGGCGGTGACGGCACAGGGCCGATACCGGGTCGCGGTCCCGTGACGTCAACGGGTGCGTCGCGTCGCGGGCCAGGGGCCAAATACGGATAAACATCAGACTGGCCGTAATTGGCTGTGCGTAATCGAATATTATTTCGGTGATTTATGCTCGTTGCCTTGTATATCCAAACTCGCTTTATCCCGCGTTCGTTTTCGGTCTCCCCTCTCTCTTTCTCCCTGACCGCCTCACACCCATTAGCTATACCCTCACTGCGTCTCCCAATACCCTCATGGCTTTGAGCCACTCCCCGCGCAAGCTCGTGCCTCTCACCGTCGGCGACGAACGACCTTCCTCATCGCGCTTCAAACCAACCCAACCTCGCCTAACTCGGCGTGTATTCTTCTCTGCTGTTGTAGTAGAGAATGCAGAGCATGGTCAGGAGCTATCACCAGGTGCGTGTGCCCGTGGCCAGCGACATTGTTGGCCGCTCAACGCGCTTCTAGATGTTCAGGATCTTGTTGCATCCTTGGGCGACCCGCTTGATCTTGGATTGGAAGCGAGCCCGCTTCCGCCGTCAAATAGCTCAACCACGGACCTCTCGCAAGCTGCAAGTACATCCCTCTCTTTGTCTTCTGTGTGCTGATTAGCCGACGTTACCCAGAGCAACGAACCACACAGGCGCAAACGCGCTACAACCATCACGAACGGCACGAACGATTCCCCTTCCCCCACTGGTCCTTTCACGCGTAAACGGGCCAACACCGTCTCATCTGGCCTAACGGATATTCTCAATGAACTCGTTGCCACTGAACGCTCCTATGTGAAGCGTCTTCGGACTCTCAAGACAGACTATGCGGACCCGCTTCGAACCTTCTCAAAGAACAAGGACACCGCGATCATACCACCGTACGAAGCGAAGACACTCTTTGGCAACATCGATCAACTTCTCCCTGTCAACGAGGCATTCCTCGAGGACCTGGAGAAGATGAGTGCCTCCGATGGCCACGAGACGGTGGGAGGTGTCGGAGACGTCGCCTTGAAACATTTCAAGGAACTCAAGGGCTTTGAGAACTACAAGCAGTATTACGCAAAGCGGGAGGAGGCTCAACAAATATTTGAACGGGAAATGCGGAAGGGATCAGGTTTCTCCGGTTTCGTGGACGTATGTTGTATCACTTCCTGACCATTCTTCGCTTCACCCAACGATCATCTTATATCTCAGCGCATCAAATACTCTTCTACTGAGGCACGGAACCGCGTCGGCCTACGCGAACTACTCATGGATCCCGTTCAGCGCATTCCGCGGTATACCTTGATGTTCCGCACCATGATCAAACATATGGCCCTCAACGACCCTCAGCGCGCGAAACTATTGGAGGCGGATGAGATAGCTAGCAAGATTGCTCTGGCTGAGACTGACGAGCAGACGAAACGTGCCGCTATCATGTACTGTCTATCGTCGACCGTGGACGACTTTCCCCCGAACCTCGTCTCAAACTCTCGCAAGTTCATTGACTGCATCGATGTGGAGGATGTCGTGGTTCCTTCCCCTGATTCTCATCTCTCCTCTTCCGGCGCTGGTCCGTCGGTTAGCTCCTCCAGCGGGTCCTCATTGCACTGTAGTCTCTTCCTGTTCGATGACAAGCTTGTAATCCTGAAGAGGCCTGGGGACAAAGGAGCGAGGACGTTGACGGGTTTAGACGACCTCGACAAAGTCACGAAAGGGAAGAGCATGTCTTTGAATTCGAAGAAAACCGGTATGAGTTGTAAAGGAGTGGTGGAGGTAACTGATGTTGTCGCCACCGATGTTGGCGGTGCAGGTGTGTCTTAAGTTCTTACACACCAGTGCATGAGTTCCTGCTTCACATTATTGATGAAAGGCTTTCTCAGATTTCCATCTCTACCTCGAGTACCCACCCATGGATCAGACAGACCGATGGTCTGGCCGCCCTTTTCGTGCTTTGTCGGTCGTAAACCCTCCTGCACCTATCAACCTCGACCCGACGCGAACTTCCTCGGACAAAGCTCGCTTCTTGGAGAACCTATGGTCTGTGCAGGCACGATACCGTACCCGGCTAGGGCAATCCGTCATATTATGCGGGGAAGAGCGCGAGGTAGAGAATCGCGGTGGGAAGGTTACAATGGCAAGAACCTACTTCAACGTCTACCAGCGCACGGCTTTTATGAAGGAGAGCAAGAAGGTGACTCCCTCCCATCACGTGTCTGGCCATGCATTAAACACGTTTTTGTAGGCAAAGATCGTGGTGCACATCGATCCACTGGGTTCAGCGGACCCCATACCGTTCGGAACGCCAGGTCCACCATTTGTCGTGGTCAGAATCCAACCCATGGCTGGCGAGCTCGCACGATACACGGTCGAATCAAGTGATCTCAACGATGAAGGCGAAGAGGACATACTCCAGATCGCTCGGGTACCAAATCGAATCGTTCAAACGAGTACGTGCGCATAAGCCACCCTGACCTAACTCCACCTAACTCATCTTCCAGTCCACCAGTTTGGATTGTTTAAGTTTCGAACTGGTAACCAGTCCGTCCCCAACACTCCAACTGCTAGCACCCGATCCCGAGCCGCTATCTTCGGGCTCGATGCCATCTCGCGGAATTTATTTCATAACCGTACAGGATCGACACGCGGGGACATCTTCGGTGGCTCTATGAGCGCCCATAAACGGTCGAAGACAACGGCGAGTCGCTCTTCAGCGTACACTCAATCGACGGGCACGGCGGAGAGCAGCCTCTCGAGGGTATCGTCGAGGTCGCGGAACTCTACTTTCACGCTCGCTACATCAGTGGAAGATGACGGAATGTCGCTCTCTGGTTCCGTCGCTAGTAGGAATTCAAGGCGGCAAGGCTCTCTGACCAAGGCGAAGAAGCTCATCAAGAGACATAAGTCACCGATGAGCGGCGGGTCGGGCAGCGAACCCGAGGCTGAGCCTGCACGTTGTGATTCAAGGCTATCTCAACTGTCAAGAGCACGGTCGCCGTCGTCAGACTGGTACACAGACAACGAGGACGCAGAGGATCAGCCTAAAGCACTGGCGGTTGACCAGTCTGAGCGCGACCTCGTCGCAAGATTGGAGCTTGCACGACAAAATAGCCGAAGTCAAAGCGAACCACCGTTTCCCGACGACGAGGCTGAACCCGTACAAGAGCCTGTGTACGATGGTAAGCGGATTCTCGTGTTTACACGTCCGTCTTGCATTCTAACGAAGACCAGACGAACCACCACGACCTGTTCGATCTCGAGCATCGCGTGATCTCCCGGAAATACCTGGCGATTCGCCTCGAAGCAGCCGCGCAGTCACACCACAACCAGAGGGTTTCGCGGAAGACAGCAGACGAAGTAGAACGCTTTCGACGCAATCAGAAAGTGGGCGCCCCCGGGGACCGCGCACACCCTCGCCGCTTCCTCCACCCCGCACGCCAGACAATAGGCTACGGGAGCTACCATCATCAACAGATGACCTCGAAGAGACCCTGGCCAGCATGTCACAACTGGCTGTGACGCCAAAGCCCAGCAGCCGCAGGGGTCCGTCACCTATTCCACGAAGTAAACGGCAGCCGTTCGATGTAATCAGCGTTGATGCCGTGACGCCTCGACCCGGTAGTAGTAAGGACGATTCATCACGGTCCATTCCCACCGTCGAGCCGTTATCGATCAAACGAAAGCCCTCCCTTGCTGGACTCAACGGCCATCGACGACGAGTGTACAATGTTGGCCGCGGTTCCCCTATGACGAAGCCGACAGGACGAGTAACTTCGCTGCGGCGCACGTCGTCGCAGCTGAAGAGCCTGAGGATGCCAAGCATGGACATAGAGGAGGCGCAACAGCTTGTCGCGCAAGCCGAGGCAGCAAAGAACAACGTGAGTGTTCGACGCCGCCGCCGCCGTACCGATCGTCGCTGATGCTGTCGAAGGTCGACGCCGCTCGTCGGCACATTCGTCGACTGCGGCAACATTATGAGCAAATGTCGGCGGGTGGGGAGAGCGACCGTGCGATCTCCCCCGTCAAGGGTCTCCGGACAAGTCAGAGGGCGACGCCGCCGCCAATGGTGCGAATCGTGTCGCCTTGTACAATGCGCCCTCACTGATCCACGGACAGACGAAGGAGGCGCGGGCGCGGATGGAGGAAATGCAACGCCTCATTGGACGGCGCGCTGGCGGGGAACCCTCTCGACCGCGGCCCTTGAGCATGGCGACGGAGTCATCATTGCCACGGCTAGTGGAGTACACGCGCGCTGAGGAGGTGGCACGTTCCATGGACGAAGACGCGTCTCATGTCGACGCCGACTTGCTGAAGGCGGTGCAGCACCTCGAAGTGGTTCACGGCGACCTCGAGAAGCTGACGTCCACGCTGACAGAGGTAAGCGAGATAACACTCCGTTCGCACCCCCGAGCTTACCGCGACGATCCCGCCCTGCACGCCGAATCAGAAAAGCGACGAGCTGGAGAAGACCAAGAACGATCTCTCAAACTCCAAGCTCCAGTGTGCATTCCTCAAGCAGCTGTATGATAACAGCATTGCCGAAAAGGATGCCATGTACGACGTGAGCTTGTTTGCTAGCGTATTACGTTTGACACTCGGTGCTAATCATTGCTCCAGGCCTTCAACGAGGAGCTCGAAGGCATGTTTAACGATGCGGTGTTGCCCGAGGACGAGGCGTGGGCTGCCATGACGCGCGACCTGACAGAGACCAAGAAGGCTCGCACCGAAATGGAACGAGAGAACCTGTGCGTACAATTTGTCATTTCCGCCTGTGGCTTGCTCACTCTCCACCTTCCAGGCAACTGCGTCGCGACCTCGAAGAGGCGATGATACAGAAGGAAGCGTAAGTGACATATCCGTTGAGCCCCTCTCTTGTATTTCTGACATCTTCGCTGCAGATGGGGCGCCCTCCTCCGTAATCATGGGCTCATCCAGTAACCGTCGCGTTCCGGACATTTTCCTTTCTCTTGTCGCAGGTTTGCTGTTGCTCTCCGTCGGTTTAATTTTGGTGTGCTTGATCTTCGCTATCGCTTTCGTGCTCTTCTCCCTTGTAATATCGTCCGCGTCTGTATACATATAACTCGCGCCGTTGCGTCTTGATTCTCACTCTCGCGCATGATGCTGTCGCGAAGAAGGCTTCGATTAAGAGACGTGTGTGCATAACAAAAAAGGAAACTTCGTATGTGCAAGAGGGCGGGAATATGTATCGACATGCAAGGTTCATGTGTACAAGCTGGTAGGTAGGAACTGTTAATACAAGGTATGACCGTAAACGGTTCGATGACGAGGCGGGAGAGTGCATGGACGGGGAGGTTCCATAGATACACAGATGAAAGAAGCTGTAGAAAACTCTGGGATCTAATGCGACGAGACGGGGGGGGCGACGATTGTAATAGGCACGCGGGGCGGGGGTAATGATCAACGGGAGGTGCGGAAGCAGGCGGGGGAAGCAAGTGCGGGGGGTGAAGATATGGGGAATGCAGATTATTACAGTACAGATACGAATATAATAATCATATGACTATCATCAGGGGAGTACGAAGAGGGAAGAGAAGGGAGGGTAAGGTAGCTCATGATGTGTCCAGGTCGACGGGGTTGAGCGAGTTGGATCGTTGAATGCGAAACATGGTCCGTAGGGTCTTGCTACGCCCGAGGGTATTCCCGTTCTGAGCCTGAGTAGACGTGGGCGAGACGAAGAGTGAGCGGCGGCGGATGGGCGGCACCGCTGAGAATGCGACGCGTTTCGAGGCTGAGCGCATGAGGGAGGTCACACCAGCGAAGTCGGAGTGACCGCTGGCGGGGCGCGAGGATTGACTTGTCAACTCAGAGTGCGTCGTGTCCTCCGAGGATGCGGCAGGCGTAACGGGGGCCGAGGGGTCTGTCGGCTCGTCCATAGGAACCTCTGGTGAACTCTGCACGCGCCGGCGGAGGGAGCCGCGACGCCACCACTGCATGAGACTGCCGGGTGTGTCGGTCTCTTCGAGGCTCGCGATGACGATCTGGGGCGAGCCCGAGGGCGACGGAGTCGGGGAAAGCGAGCGAGAATGGAAAAAGTGGCGGACGTTGTGAACGAGCGAGCGCGTGCGTTTCGGACGGTAGTCGCCTTTGCGGCCGTCGGCCGATAAAGGCATAGGCAGGGGCACGGTCATCTCGAGCGGGCTGGGAAGAACCGAGTTGACGTTTGAGGACTCGGCGGAGGAGCATTGCGTCATGGCTGGCGGCGACTCGAGCGGTCCCTCCGTGAGTGGGAGCATCGGCGCTTCTCGGTCTTGCGACACGACAGAGAGGGGCTGTCTTGACCTACGCTTGCCGCCATACGACTTGGACCGCGATGACAACACGAGGCCCTTGCTCTTCCCGACCGTCTCGGCATCTCCAGAGAAGTCCGGGACGCAATCGAGGGAGCCCTTGCGCCGCGAAGCACCGAACGCCGCGCTTTCATAGCGTTTCCGCGTCAGGGCGCCAGTGATGCTAAGTCCCGAATTCGACCGCGAGACATTTGCCACCCTTTTCCGGGTCTGAAATAGCTCCTCGTCCTGCATGCGCACTTGGGAGCGCGCGCTGACGAACACGTTGGAAACGACATCGTGTAGCCCGTTGTCGACCTGCTGTCTGATCTGCGTCGATGGGCGACTGACGCGGGAGTCAAAGTTCAATGGAGAGAAGAACGCCTTGACGGAGGCTGTCGATGAGCGTCTGTTGAGCGCAGAGAGATTCGAGGACGAATACTCCTGTCTTATGATCGCGCTATCCGCCCGAGACACGGTCTTGGCCATGCGGCGTGGCGCAGCCAGAGGGGGTGATGAAGCAGTGGCGTCCCCGGGGGTCTCCGATTCCGACATGGACTGAATGGTCGGCAAGGCGGCGTTCCAGTCGGATAGAGGTTCGTCATAAATGAGCGGCCTGGCGTCAGGAGGGACACTGGACACGGGGGCATTGAGCCACGGAGAGGTAGGTCCGGCGCAAGCATCTTGTATGGCAGAGATCCAGATGATCTTCTCCTGCTCGCAGGCAGCGGCGAAATGCAGATGAACTCCCGGCCCACAGAGGTGGAACGCGTAGGGAAGAGATGCTATGGGTCAACTCGTCAGATGATAAACCAGGAACTTAAGAACTCCGTTACTCACGGTCATCTTCCTGCTCATCGACGATGTCAAACCCAGCCAGGCAAAGCCAATGTCTCGGGTCGTAGGACTTGCCACTCTTGGGGACCTTCGCGAGAATCAAGTAGCCTCCGGCGTAGAGGAACGATGCGAGATACTTGGTGCGGACGCCACCGCCAGATTGGTGATAGACGACGTCTAGCGCACCAGCAATCATACACGCGCCGAGCGAGTACAAAAAGTCAGGATGCAGTTGGGCAGGACGTTCCCCCATACCATCCGGCGACGTAGGAGAAACTGGGGCATGCGAAAGTAGCCTTGAGGTGATGAGGGCCGACCTACGCACGTGAGCACGTTGCTCGCTAGCCTGGTCAACCTTTGCGACGACCTCGCGCATGGCTATGCACGCTCCGTCAACGTCGGTCTCCTTCGTAACAACGCCCTTGGACTTGAGCTGATCCAGAAGCAGCGGATACTTGCAGATTCGCTGGACCGGCTTGATGAGGTAGTCCAAAAGCTTTAGCCTTCCGACTTGGCCGGACGTGCTACTTGAACTAGGAATGTCTGCGGAGCCCTTTCGTTTGTGAGTGCGTCCGGGTTCGGATCGTTGAGCCACTAGGTTCATTTGTGTTGGCGCGAAGCTGCTGGGACCGAACGGCGAAACAGGTACAGTGAAGGAAAGTACTGGTGTCGAATGGCGCCGTCGACGCATTGAATCAGTACTTTGAGCACTTGAAGACGCGGCGAGGGTTCCACGTTGCCTGAGTTGGTTGGAGGCGAGCTCGAAGGCATGGGCAGTTAGAAGAGAGCATCGTTGTTCATACGCGTCCCATTCGACTGGGTAGTGGTCTTGTATGTTGCGCACCAAGTCAACAGCCTCATTGTGCCCTGGACAGAAGTCCTCGTAGATCTGGAAAGACGAAGCCTAGGCCGCATATAGTCAGCATCTAGGGGTCTACCCAAAGGTAGATATGTGTCGCCTACCTCTTGCTCGATGATCCCCACCACCACACTCGCCGCCTCGTCTGCCTTCAACATGGCGAAACCCTCGAACGACGCTCTGGTCTCGGTGACGACGTCTTCAGAGACTTGGTCGAATATCCAGGCAAAGCCCAGTGGCGTCAGAGCGTGCTCCAGGATTTTGATGAAGTTTTCGTGCCATGACAAGAGCTTCTCCACGTTGCGCACGACCGTCCGGAGTTCGTGTTCTGCAAACAAAGGTCGACGAGCAGGCTTCAGTTTTTCAGGTTCGCGCTCGCGCTCGAATGCCTCCCTGTGCCTCTCCGGCGGGCCGCTTGTAGGACCGATGTCGGGCGGACCGGGACCATGACCGCTGCATGAAGATGTCCCAGAGTGTAGGAACGACGAACGGGAAGAGGGGAATGGGCGCGAGAGAGCGAGGCTAGAGATGGAAAGAGCAGAAGGTGAGGGCCGTGTCAGTAACGGAGTCGGGATGGGTACGCTGAGAGAGGCGAGCTGATCCAGGTATATCTGCTAAACGGGTGAGTATATGCGCTTCGTCAGTGCAAAGCGCGGCTCACCGATACCAGTGCTCGCAAGTCCAACAGGTACCCAACCTCTGTCGTCAACAACTCCACTAGGGCATGGTACTTTCTTGAACCCCCGGGGCTGTTCTCCACTGGATAACCGGGAGGCTCGTGCTCGTCGGATGGTGTATGAGCTTTCGAACTTCCTTCACCAGAACCTTCTCCGTCGTTGTCTGAAATGTCGCCGTCTCCGTCTCCAAGGGTGAACATTCTCCTTGCTCTTGAGCTGCTTGTCGATTCGTCTCGCCGGATGGCAGCGCTGCCCATGTCGGCCCTGTGCTTTGTGGTTCGGGATAGACTTGGTAAAAGCGAACCGTCCCCCTCTCTCCCCTCATCACCCATCACCCGATGCTGGTCGTGCTGCGAGTCCTCGCTGTGTGCAGCCGAACAACTCACCACCTGCATGAAGTGCTTAGGCAGCGTTTTGCGGCGCTTGACAGAGGTATCGGCGCGGAGGTCATGGTGGGAGAAGCTGCGAGGAACGCTGGAAGAGGCGCGGGGAGGTGAATGGATACCGGAGGACGGACCAGGGCGATTCGCCGGCTCACCGACGGCGTTGTCGTATAGATGGGTGGAGAGCGAGCTCGGCTGGCGGTACGCTGGAAACACGGCGACTGACGCGGGCCGGGTGTGCGCAGCCCTCCCCCGTGCCGGCATGTGCTCGGGAAGAGCGGGCTGGTCGACAAGCGACGGCGGTGGGGGAAGAGAGAACGATCGCTCGCCCGGGGGCGTCGGGGGAGTGGACATCCATGACGGCGGCGGGGGCAGCGAAGGTCCCGCTGTGACAGACGCCGTTGATGGCTGACCGCGATTGAGGTAGTCGCCTACTGGATACTGCGCCGCTCGCATCGCGCAGGCGGGAGCCGACGTCGTGCCCGCCGTCCCGACTGCTGCGAAGGCCTCGGAGGTCGTCCCGAGGTCCGGCGTCATTCTCGGCGACGCGATGATGGGCGTCAATGGTATGAACGGCAGCAGCACCGACGAGGGCGCGCGCGGCGCGCGTAGAGGTGCGGCGGTGGCCATTGGGCGGGAGACGAGCATAGACGACTCGGTAACAAGGCGCACGGTGCTGGGGCCGGCTACGGGCGAGCTCGACGAGGCTGGCACGGTGCGGGTCGAGTCCGGGAGGCTGACGACCTTGGTTGCAGACTTCCGGCGGTCGAGGAGAGAGGGGGGCTTGCTCGGCCTAGGGGTATTAGAATAAGACGAAGGCGGGTGGGACATCGGCGGCGGTGACAGGACCTCCATGGTCACGATAAGCTACTGGTCGGTGAAAAGGGCAATTGAGGGAGTAGAGTTTATGGGAATACGGTTGTGCGAACAGAAGACGAGAAGCGTACTCGGTTGATTGGGGGCCCTAGGGAGGGAAAGGAAACCGGTCGGCTTGGACAAGTGCCTGGCGACGAAGGATGGCTCGCCGGCGACACGGCACGGAACGAGCACGACGGCGTTGGCGATGCGCAGGAGGGGCGGGGACAGGCAACCTGCACGTAAAGATAGCAAGCATTCACGTAAGTTCAAGTAGCTGCAACGGTCGAGGAACAGTGCGCAGGAGGGCGGGGAACGAGTATGGAAGTGAAACGACGAGCGCGGACATGCTACGCACCTATGTCGTCCAAGCGGCCATACACGTTTCTACTATATGCTCGCGGAGCGTCCTCGTATATTAACTGAGCAACAGGCGATGGCCGCAAGGCAGCAGTGGATCAGGTATGCTGTGTGTCGGGCGGCGTGGTATGGATATGAAGCGTCGTCGGGCGCGAGAGGGCGTCGAGGAAAAGGCGCGAGAAAATGGGCCGAAAAACGCGTGCGGTGTGGGGAGGCTAGCAGACCGTGGACGGGGACGAGGTCAGGCAGATGACTGCTGCGGGCTGACCGGTGGATCCGACGAGGATGGGTGGTTGAGTTGTGGATAATATGGATGACCGGTGGTGTGCGTGGCACTGGCACTAGCGGGGTCGTTCCGTTGGCGATCGCTGGCTTATTCTCGACGTCTTGGGAGACAGGAGACCTGTGGCGAAAAGGAGCGTGGGGGTAGCCGAGAAAAATATCAGAGAAGACAGGAGGCCCAGCGCGTGCTCGCAGGGGAGCCTCGCCGGGCGTGGTCGCAGGAACCAGGAAAGGCAAAGCACCGCAGGCCGGCCGACATTCCACGAGACCCTCATCATAATTCGTGCACATTCCCTGCTTTCGAGAGACCAGCTCCTGGCGCGCTCTCCGTCCCGCAAACACCGAGTCCAATCACCTCATTCCGTGGAGCATGGCCGAGAACACACACCGCGTACACACGTTCGTTCCTGGTCCGTCGCGCGGCCCAAGCCTTCTGCAGCGTGTCCAGAGACAGAATACGCTTAGGCTGCGACGGTGCCTGTCCTGCCGACGCGGGAAAGCAAACAAGAGCACGTCCAACGAACCTTTCTCTCGAACAGTGCGCGCGAAGATCCCCACGGCCAGATGGCCTCACGTCATTGATTGTTTCTCCGAGACAATCCTGCCAGCTCGTCGGTCGCCGTCGCTCCTCTCGCTCGACGTCGGGCTGAGGCTAAACCGCCGCCGCCCCACCACCCCCCTTTGGTCCCCCGGCGGCGTGCGGCGTCCCTGCCTCGGCGAGGACTGGCATGCTCGAGACTCACGCACGGCGCTCCGATGGACGAGCAGGAGCAGATTGAATGGCTGTGAACAGGCGCGCCACTTGCCTGCAGTTTATCTGATTGCATGGAGCTGGTATGACTTCACCGCCACCGCAAGGCAACCTACGTGCCCGACTGATCGTGCCTTCAATAGAAAACCTTGTTCCTCTTAAACGCGTCCTGATGCGCCTCCCTGTCCCTGCCCGTCGCGTTTCCCGTTCGGGGCCTTTGTCGGCGATCATCAGACACCCTGGTCATCCCCATGGTGTCTCGCCCATGACGTATGTTTTGGTGCCCGACGACGCGCCTCCCACCACTTTGCACGCCGAGCTTCGGCTGTCGTCGGACATCCCCATGGAGCCTCGACCCCCGCATGCCGGAAGTAAATATTCTGTGTTTATTCTGGGGCACCGACCTCGCTGCATCGCCTCGGGGCGTTCCAAAAACGGCGCCTGCCGTTTGGGTCCCCGCACGGAAGCGACCAAGGTCCAATGCCTATCACGAACGCTCGGCATCAGGGCAGAGCCGTGTACAGATACACCTGCAAGTCTAGCTCAATGCCTTTGTCGCGAGGACTAGCATTATCCACGATGATCTGATTCATAACAATGTTGCGTACGTTGCTCATTTATCTCTCCGTGGTGGCTCACCCTTGATCGCCACGGCGCTGGCGTTGTAGGTTCAGACGCTACCCTAATCCAATCTTCCGCTCTTCTAGCGTTGACCACCGCAGTGCCGCAGCTTGCGACTTTTGGCATATCTCCCGAGCAGAGTGACCACTGGGATGCTATATACATCTCTGTTCCTCGTCTTGGATGACCATGACACACTGGCCCTCCGTTGGCTTCGACTTCCCCACGTCAATATGCTTTACTGACCCTTCATTGCATCAGGAACGTGTCTAACATCATGGTTTCAGTTCCCGCCAGTCCAGCGTCATTCACTTCCGCAAAGCGCGGTGGCACGCTCTGGTATGTTGGTGGCAGCACTACTTGTCGGTCCCGACGCGTCTTTGTCAGGATCGACGACACCCCCGAAATGCCCTGACACCGAATCATAATGCCGTTTAACCTCCAACAGGACGCGAATTCTACTGAATTTTCCAGAAACCACAGTCGGAAACTCACATTCGGTGCGAAGAGAGTGGTTGAAATTGACTCAGAACGGTCAGCTCTCGTCCGGTATCTTTGCATCATATCTAACGCGAATAGTGCCCTGGACAGTCAAGGAGAAATAGTAAGCCAGTGGTCTTCCCGCTGACTGGTCGCCCCTGGCAAGCTGGGAGGATACCTGGAATCGGATTGAGCTGACGTCTCAAGCTGTTCGGGAAATCCTCTATTGGAGCATGGCCGCTATCGATTCCAGACTCGTGCGTCGAGGTGATAGTTGGCAGGAAACGTTCACAACAATGCGCTGATTCACCATGGATTGCTCTAGATGCATTTTGACTCGCCGTTCTACAACTCACGGAAGACACGAGCCCGGCGAGACTGCTACTTGTCAACAGGCTGTCAATAGCACGCTCAGGTGCCCATTCTACGCAGCAAAGAGGCGCGCCTTCCCGAATGTGATCCACGATTTGATGCGCCTTCCTACTATCCGGAGAACCTGAATCGCCGCGCAGCCCTATCCTCAGTCGGTACGCACTACAAGCACCTAATACAATGCATCCGTCGGTGATCTGTGTGCCGAAACAAGGCCATCCGCATGATCACTCCCACACCAGGTGCGTTGTTGCACCCTTTGCCCCACCCGAAGCGAAATGAGAAGTGATCTCTGAATATAGGACAGTGTGTGGGTGATTCAGGCCCACAAGCGAGAATAAAACCCGCGGGATGTCAACATCGAGGGCTTTCGCCTAGCGGGACTCTTCTTCTCCCATAGACCACTCTCTTCGCTATGGGAAGGAACGACATCAACCCTTACGACCGACGCTCTTCCGTGCAGTACGACCCCATTCCTCTTGACACCAAAGAGCCAGTATCGCGAGCTTCTACGGAAGCACCCATGATAGTGACTCAGCGTCGTCGCTGGCTGAGCTTACGCTTGCTCGCTCCCACCGTTGTAGTTTTTTTGGGCACTGCCGGACTCGCCATCCTGCTTATCATTTGGCTCGTTACACACAAGACACAAAGCACGCTTTCGCAGATTTACAATGAAGGCGCCTTCCTTCTGGACGAGGGAACGAGGCAGGACGGGGGTAAAGAGGCAGGTCGCTTGGTGACGTTGACGATAACATCCGCCGCAGTAAGCTTCCTCGTTGGCACGTCTTCGCTTCACCAGACGATTGATGGATGTCAAGTCCACAGTCATCGGATTATTCACCCCCATTTTCATGGCGCTGTACGCATATCGCACCGCCTCGGCTTGGATGGACGCAAAGGAAAACAAGTTGCCCACCCCGCTCCAGTGCGTATTAGGTTCCACTTCCCGCGGTCCTTCTGGCTCTAAAGCCCATTAGGTATGGCCTACTTCTTGACGCCCTTTCAGGTGCGGGAGTGGTGCCGCTCATGAACATCGGCATGTATCTCTTCAAGGCACGGAACGGCCGATCGGTACCACCCATGCTGATCGAGGCGTTCGCTGTGTCGATGATAGCATACCTTCTTGTGCATAGCGTTAGGCATGCCTTTCATATCTCGCTGAACCTTCCACGGACTGACCCAATCTTCACCAGTGCCGTAGACTTGTGGCTGCACTCCGTGACTTCGAGCGTACTTGACACGACGGAGCGCCCCATGGCGCCGTCAAACTATACATTCAACGGGCAGTGCCTTCCATTCTCTCCCGTCGGCGGGGCGTGCCAGTGGAGTGCCGGCGGATGGTTGGGAAATCGTACACAAGCGATGCTTGTCAACGCCAACAAGACGGACGAATACCGTGCGATAACGCTCGTCAACGATGGCGGTATCGGTGTCATCGTCGATCCAACGGTCCCGCAAGATATCGCCTTTCAAGCCTCCTCGTACGGCGCTCGCGCCACCTGCGAGTCTTTAAACCTTCATTGTGGGCTAGCTCCTGGTAACGATGAGGGGAACATCACCTGCCCCGGGTTTCCGTCCAATTTCCCGTTATCAGAGTTGGGTGGACTGGGTGACATCCTCACCAACGATCTTAACGCTGCTTCATCGTCTATGTATCTCCTCTCGTCGACCTGCATTGACTGCAGGCATTTGACTCCCTCGAATGTCACAGTCGGTACCATCCGGTCCCAGCCCAACACCACCATAAGCACATACAACCTATGGTTCCAGATCGCCTGGACAAGCGCAGGGCAGGCCGAACACTACACGCTTCCGGGGGTGAACAACACCGCGCTTTCGACATACTACAACAACGTGCTCCTCCTCGCCAACTGCTCGCTCAACTTCTACAACGTCACACTCGGGTACCGCAACGGCTCGTACTCTCTGCTCAACGAGGCCCTCACACCGCCCGGGATGTCCGACGGGATGTCCTCCCCCCTCCGCCTCGGCGTCTTCGCAGCGAACCTGCTCGCCGATATCGAGGGCCCCGTATTCAGCCTCCCCACCACCACCGACGCGATGGACGCGTTCGCGC
Source organism: Bjerkandera adusta (assembly GCA_027924225.1). Lineage (NCBI taxonomy): Eukaryota > Fungi > Basidiomycota > Agaricomycetes > Polyporales > Phanerochaetaceae > Bjerkandera > Bjerkandera adusta. The sequence continues at coordinate 980,270 of BSCZ01003033.1, forward strand.
GGAGTCTAGCACGCCTCGCAGCAGGCTCCGCAGTAGGGACCCTCTCCACCACCAGACAGCCCGCACGCAACCAAATGTTGCTCGCGCCGCGCATCCTCGGACGATACCCCTTCGCGCCAATCGCGACAATCCTCGTCCTGCTCTTCCTCTACGCGTGCTTCGCGCTCGGCGTGTGCGCCGCGACGGCGCTCGCGCGCGGGGACACTCTCGACGGCGGCACGTCCGTGCTCGACCTCGTCGCGCTGCGTCTGTCGAGCAACGTCGCGCTCGCGGCGGAGCTGTTCCCGCCTGTCGCGGGGCGCGCGGCGCGCAGTGTGCGGACGGATGCGTTTGAGATGCACGATGAGGCGGACCATGCGCTCGTCAGCGTCGGGGTGCATCGCGAAGGCGAAGGCCCAGTGTTCAGGTTGTGGCGCAAGAGGTCGCAGTCACCGGGTGACGACGATGCAAAGTATTAAAGACGAGGTGATGTACCATTTCTTGCCCTATATTCACGCCTTACGACCTTTCACGACTCCTCACGATCATGTCTGTTTGTAGATCTACCACGATGGCTCAAATGTTGTATGTATGTAACCAACCCCATGTACACCTCGGGGCCCTCCCCAGAATAAACAGTAGTGTCCCACCCGAAACACCTCGGCGCGGGCTTCTCCCGCACAGCACGCCACACTTCATCGGCGACCACAAATAGAGCCTGCGGAGATCCCCCGCACGCCGCCCACGCTGTGCAGCCTGCGCCCTGCCTCGATCCGCCTCGGACAAATAAGAAGACGCATGCAAGCCAAACGGCGCGTTTATTTTGGGTTCAACGTCGGGGCGGGAGCAGTCCTCTCGTAAGTGTAACGGCATCCCTGGAGATCCGAAGTGTGTCGCGGTGGGAGCGTGCCTACGGTAGATAGGACGACCTGGCCGGATTGTACATAATTCGCGCAGATGACTTTTTTGATCGTCGAAGACAGTGGGGCATGATGATTTCGTGAAGGGAAAGAGGCGGGTATTCTGGTATACATGACAGCATTTCTTAACGATAAATTAAGCAAGTCTACGAGATATCGGTCCGTGAGTGTGTGTGAGTCCAAGAATCCAACAACCAAGAGTGGGTATTGCGTTAGTAGAGGTCTAGAGAGTCGTCGCCTCTAGGAATAAATGGTATCCCCTTGTCTTCGGAAGCCCGTCGGCGGGCTTCCTCCTTGTTCAAGAAGTCTCGCAGCTTGGCGACGTTCTCCCCGCGGAAAACTCGATAGCATCCAAGATACTTGTGTTGCGGGTCATAGTTCTACAACGTACCAGTGAGCGGCGGCGACACAACGTACGAAGTAAACACCATACCGGAGGAACAGGTTCTGAGAACCGCCTGATGCCCATGCGTTTCATGGCATGCATTCCCGACGCGCTGAGGTACTTGAGGCTTTTGCATGTCCGTAATAAAAAGTGGACAGCATCTAGCGAGATGTTTCTGCACTGAGAGATGTGCAGATGGGTAAGATTAGGCGAATGTTCTGCGAGCGTTTGGATAGATATGTCGGAGACGGAAGGGTTCGCGGCTAGACTGAGGTGATGAAGGTCAAGCTCAGCAAGTTCGTGCACAGCAAGATCTGTCAGCTTTTTGCAAACTACGGTGGTCCTCTATTAGCGCCCCACGAGTGAAGAAGATGAGCACAACTCACAGCCGACGTCGACGTTCTTTAATAAGCGGCACGCACGGACTAGATCACGGAACCCTTCGTCGGTGATTTTCTCGACATGCGCCAGGTTGATGGCCACCAGAGTAGACCTGAGTTGCATGAGGTCCCTCAACGACGCGTCCGTCAATTCTACACATCCGGCCAAAGATATTCTTCGAATGAACCGGGCGTGGGTCACGATCCCAGCAATCGCCGTGTCCGTGATGAGGTTGCAGTAGCAGAGGTCCAATTCGCGCAGGTGTTTGAGTTCATGGCCGGCGGGGAGGACCAGCGGCGACAAGCTGTCGTCCAGCCAGGACGTCACGCGACTGTTGCTCGTGCTACCCTGCGACCCGAGCTCGAGCACGGCCAGCTTGTTCAGCCCCACATACGCGCGCTTCGAGTCGGGCGGGATGGACGCGACGTGCTGGATTGCGTCGCGCGGCGGCTCGCCGAATGGGGAGGGGAAACCCTTGTCGGAGATGTGGCCGCACCCGCGGAGGATGAGCTTCTGAAGCGGCTTCGCGAGGGACCAGACGTCGCGCATGGACGCGGCGGTGACGAGGGGCTGGTCCGCGAGCTGGAGTTCGACGAGTTTCGCAAGGGAGCGCACCGCAAAGGTCACGGTCGCGTCGGTGATGCCGGCGGTGCCGTTGAGGCGCAGGCCCTGGATGTCGAGGTTCTGCCCGACGACCTCGCACAGGCCGGCGTTGAGGTCTTGCGTGCAGCCTGAGAGGTCGAGGTAGAGCATATTGACGTAGTGGTTGTGCGCGAGGACTAGGAGCGTGCGTTCGCTGAGGTCAGGGAGCCCCCGCAGATCCAAGCCCACGAGCTCCTCGCAAAATGGTAGCACAGCGGCGAGGTCGTCGTCCGTGACCCCATGCTCGATGCCCGGGGCGAGCTCGATGCTGCTGACAGCGTAGGCGCTTTCACGCGTAGGGAGCGTGTTGTCGAGGTGCATGGTGCTAGCGGGTTGAGAGACACGATAGAGGATGGAACAAGAGCAGTAGCATGACTATACGGGTCCGCTGGGAGGCAGTGGCCGCTGCACAAATGGACACACAGCGTCAACCCAGAATCTGCTTGTCCCGACGGAAAAGTTCACACGGTCATTTGTTTACAATGTTTTGGACGGGATGTCGTATTCTTGAGCAGTAAATAACAATAATGCTATGTAAGGGGAGTTCGGACTAATGCTATGCAGGTTGAGCTTCCGGCGGCGTCGCAGGCTTTGTAGCCTGGTCTTCGTGGTTCGAAGGAGCAGGTGTAGCGGTGCTCTCATCCTCAGAGTCCACAATCGTTTCTGCGCTTCTGGGCTGCTTGCCGCGCGATCTTGAGGGAGCCTGTGGCGGTGGGGTTTGAGCCTTCTTGGTACGAAGGATGTCCATAAGTTCTGTCGAAATGGCGTCAGCTTGATTAAGAAAACATAAGCGAGGCCGCCGCCCACGAACCAGTGTGTGTCATGTCCTCATATCCCTTGACGCTTCGTTTCATGGTAAGCCAACGGCGTTGAAGCGTGTGCGCACTCCATATATTCCAGTGTTCGTCAGGAAGCTTTTTCCAATCAATCTCGCTATCGTCGTTTACTTTCAGCGAGTCAACCCTGCAAAAGAGTCAGCGAGGGTTCACGCGGCGACAGAGCCATGCGCATACTTGTGTACAAGAATGTATGCATCAAGTTGACTCCACCGAGGCTTCGCGCCCTCGTTTTTGAGTTGGGTGTTCAAACAGTCAGTCCTATAGGAAGAGAATATGAGCTATGATTCCTCGAGAAGTAGAGATACTGACCACTTGATTCGACACTGCTGTCGATTCCGACGTTCGCCCATACGCTGACTGACGGCCCCCCAGAAAATGTCGTTATCAGGGTCTTTACCCTGGTGGATCGTGAGCTCGGTCACTATCTTAGTCAATTCTTCCTCTTCTTCCTTGGACCATGGCCCCGTCCGACGGACTTCTAGGCCTTGAATGTGGTTCCGATGTCTATCTCGGCAGTCGGAAGCAGAACGTCCTACTCGTTCACTGACTTTCTCCCATTGCTGACCGAGTTGTGCAACAGCCCTGTCATAACGTTGAGTTGGAAATCATGTGGAATGACGGATGGGCTTACTCCTTCAGGCTCTCGTCTTCTGCTGGTACCCAGCGCCCCTGGCCCCGCATTGGGTGCCACAATCTTCGAACATGATGATACACAGCGATGATGGGTCTGAGATGTAGCGCAGAGGCTATCGAAATCGTGAGAGGTGGAAATGTCCACGGAAGAGTCGGACTCACTCGTCTCCTGCCAAAACGTATCCCCGCGACTTCTGTCTTTCGCGAAAACCAAGTTCGTGATATCGCTTTCAGTGAGTCCCTTATTCTGATAGATTGCCGTTGAGCCGTACGCAGTATATGAAGACATCTGCGATACGAACAAGGCGGTAATTCTCAATAGCATCACGGAGCTGGGCATCTTCGATGGCCGAAAATTTGCCCTTCTTGTAGACCAACCCTGCGTAGGAGGTCAGTTACGGTACTGTCAGTATCCGGAAAGACGTACCTTGAGTCTTGACCATCTCCGCTAACTTCCCTGCGTTCATCCACACGTTGGCTAACATGTGAGCGTGGTCTGGATTTCCTTCCTCCGAAGGACGCGCAAGGGGCAACGCTGCGGGCGGGGGCAGCTCCCGAGTGCTCTGGCCAGATTCCTTCACCTGCTTCGGATCACGTCCTAGGATCGCAACGGACTTTGCAGATACCTGATTAACTGGAGGCGGACCTGGCGGGTTGGATGTTGAGGGGAAAGGCGCAGGGAGCATTAATGGAGTCTGGCCAGAGAGGTTGGGCAACCCAGCATCGCCGAGCGCTTTGAGGACTGACGCGAGTTTCGTGAAATCCATGTCTTGCAGCGTACGCAGAAGCTCGTCACCCGACGCGAGGTTCAGGTCCGGAAGTAGACCATGCAAGTCCGGGAACATGCCTTGGAGCCCGAAGGACGGCGGAGGTGGGGGCGGGAACGCGAAGTCCGAAGGAGGGTACTGCACGACATGCTCGGCGTATGGTGGGAACGGCGAGACTGGGGTCGGAAATTCCGGCGGATTAGGATCCTGGATGTGCGATGTTGCAGAGGCAGCAGCAACGACCGCAGAGAGGAAGTCCGCAGACGCTGCCGCGAGGTCCTCGTCCAGAACGGGCGGTACCTGTTGAAGCTCGACTTGGGCTGCCGGAGTAGCAGCAGACTCTATAGCGCGTTGTTTCCCTTTGTCCTTCCTCTTTTTCTTCGTCTTCGCATCCCCGACAGAATCCCCACTCTCCGGTGCCCCAGCAGGCTCGGCCGACGCGTTAGGCCGGACCACCTTTACCGCGACCTCCCCTACGCGCGTTTTCTTCTTTTTCCCCAGCCTTACTAGCTCACCTCGAGCCTCGTCGCCTTCTGCATCCTTGATCTGTTTCTTCCTTTTTCTCGTGGATGGTGCGATAGCATTGACGTCGACGATGGCTTGCTGGAGGGCGCGTTGGACGTCGTCGGAAAGGTCACCAGCCATAATCAGAGAATTTGCCTCGCGAATCTTTAGGGCAAGTTGAGGGGGGCGACCTAAATTGTAAACGCCCATATTTGACGCTCAAATAGATGGGCGGCAATTGCCGAGCGTTCCTGCCAGTGAGACGGCCTCGAGATGCATCCCAATAAATTCCATTATGATCCTCGATCTAACGCATAGAACAATCCAATCTAGAGCAACAGCATACATATACAAGAAATGGAGTGAGATAGGCCTCAGAATCTAGTTCTGTTGGTAGAATTCCTTGACGACCTTGCCGAAGATAGAGACGGCCTTCTTCATGGTGGCGGGCTGTCACAATCATATATCAGGTAAGGCTCAGGGGAAAGTCAAAGAGAAACGTACGTCAGCAAAGCTGAAGCTGACGCGGAAGTGTCCAGAGCCAGTGTCCAGGATGTCGTCATTTGCGGCGAAGTACCATCCTGGAGCAACGAGCAGGCCAGCCTCCGCAAGATTAGTCCAGAGCTTGATCTCGAGAGTTTCCTCGTCTCCGGGTTGGAAGGAAGGGATGGAGTCAAAGTGCATCGCGAGCTGCGGGGTATTCAGCAACCATCGTTAAGATAAGTAACTGAAACTTACCCAGACGAACATGCCTGAGGTTGGGGGCACGAGGCTGAAAATTTTCTTGCGGGAGTACTTTTCCGACATCGCGGTAGGCTTGAAGCTTGCGTCGTAGACATCAAGGCCCTTCCAGATGGCAGAGGTACCAGCGGACTTGTCGAGCTGGAATTCATCGGCAATGAGGTCGATAAACGAATCTCGGCGGGAGCGATACTCGATCGAAAGACCTGTTCAAGGGCGTCAGAAACGGGGATATACACAAGCCTAGCCTACGCGGCTTACCATGGAGCCATCGCACAAAGCCTTCGTACTTCCAGTTGGTAAGTAGTTGCGCGACCAGAGACTGGATAACAAGTCACACAAATACGCCAGGTGATAGATGACGCATACATACCTGGCCAAAGCCGCAGGGAGCTTGTGTGGTAGTTTCACCCTGCCTCTCGAGACGCTCGGCCATAAGAGGGCTGCATGTGAACCATCCCAACCTGCTTCCTGGGGCGACGTACTATAGAACGGTCAGTACCAGTCCAAAATAGATGGATGTTCAACCTTACCTTGGAGAAGGTATCCAGGCGGATGACTCGCCCTTGATAATCAAACTTCAGGTAGCTCGGAGCTAGAGTAGCAAGGAACTTCTCGGCGTCGTGCTTCACGTTGCCGTAGTGTCGCCCCTCCTTAGGCTTGTAATCGCCTTCCTGGAGGAAATAGTACGGGTCGTCCTCAACGATGATCACATCTATACTGAAAGATGAATTTGGGGTGGCGTAAGGAAGTGGGGACAACTGACCGAATTCTACACAAATATCATAGATGTCCTGCTTGCGCTTAGCTCCCATGGTCTAGATTGAAATGAGTCATTGCGCAGCGAGGGGCGATCGCGGCACTCACAGCGCCACTCGGGTTCTGGCCGACAGGCACGGTGTACATGACATGCGGGCTAAGAGAAACAAATTAGCATATACGCCAGGAACCTTGGTGGATATACGGACCGTTTCGCTCCTCGCTCGTTTTCGTCCCAACCTGCAAGCAGAGTGCGTAAGGAGTCTGCCCTCATTCCCTCCGCGTCCATCGCGACAGGGACAGCAGTGATGCCGTAAGGTTGGCAAGAGGCCAAAGCAGACGGGTATGTCCACTCCTCCGTGATGATCATTTCACCAGGATTGCAAAGCGTTAGGGCAGCCCTCGTCCAGCCATCCGTGTTGCCTGTGTCCACCAGGGTGGCGAAATCCGCATACGCGGGTTGGAACACCTTGCCTGTGAACTCCTTGATAAACTTCTGGAGTGGCACAATGCCCTGCGCAGTGCCGTATTGCAGGGCAGTGGCCAGGTTGATTTCGTTGACAGGATCGCTGGTGTACTTCGGGATAACGATAGACGACGTCTTCTCTTTCGCCGCGCCGAAGAGCCTCCAAACCCATGACAAGGACGACTCTCCCTGAGGAGCATCAAGAGAGAACGAGTCGGAGTTGAGAGCTAGACAATGACATGAGACTATGTGTTGTGTAGAAACGTCTGGCGCAACTCACCGCTAGCAGAGATTTGGGCGAATGGGAAGTAATCAGGGTGGGGCATACCTGTAGGACAGATGTCATCGGCGCGTCGCGTCACGCGAGAACGCGACCATACCTCCCGCCAGGGCAATAACACCGGGTTTGCCCATGTACTTGGCGAGGCCCTTCAAAGGCGATACCGTCCTCCGACGGGACAAGTCCGACAAATGATGAGAGAGGTCAATGGCCTTCTGCTGCTTCTCCTGCGCCATGGTTCGGATAGGTATGCTCTGAGAGGTCAAGAGATCGTTGTTGAAGAGCCCAGACGACGAGTCAGAGCAGGACGGAGAACGGGTGCGGCAGCTGCTGCGTGTGTCCCGACCCTTAAGCTAGGTGCCTAGATGACTAAGGGCGCGGGCCTTGCTGTGTGAAAGGCGCGCCTTGTAAAGATGATAACGTGTGTTTCGCACATGAGGTCAAGATAAGCCCCGAAGCCGGGCAAACTGGCCAGGCAAGGGTTTGAACGGCATTCGGAAAGCGGAGTGCAGCGCGCGATTGCGAGGTGACGAGGGCACGGTGGTGGTCGCTTGAAAGAAGGCTGCAGCCCCGCACCCGACGACAAGCAGAACTGTATTGACCCCTTTGGTCCTGGGCGCTCGCGTCATAGTACGACTACTCATAAATCCCGATTAATGCGGATTTCTGAAGCACTCGAAATATCCAGACATGACTGCAGAAATTTCACGTAAAGACCGTACAGTTTGGGGTCGCCACAGCATTACTACACTTGTCCCAACGAGCACGATGTGCAACAAGGCACAGCAAGGAGGAAAAGACGCTAAGTGCTCAATGGAGGTCTCATGTCGGCGACGATACCATAAATAAAATCACGCCTTGGGACGTACCGGAGCACTGCAAGTGCAGTGAAGGGCCATTCCTTCCTCTCACGAGGGCGGCCATACTCCGCCCACTCGCTACTCGTGTCTTGAATGGATGTGTGACGGGTTCACAAGGGACGGCATGATCTGAATTGGTGGAAAATTATGAGCGATGAGAGAGAAATTTTAAAATAACCCTGCGACGCACCCAGAGTGAAAAGCATCGACATCCAAACAAGAAGCGCGATGGATGCGTATGCGCGGAGGTCGGCGGACCGCTGAGAGGGAAGCAGGAAAGACCGACATCTGGGGTAGAGGAGTGCATCAGAATGGCGGGTACATGTGGACGCGGGATGACGGACTCACCAGTGCACCGCTGTGGGTGCTGCTGGGGAACTGGGCGACCCACAGAAGGCCACTGTCCTGCGAGAGCTTTTATTCTGCGAGATAGGATCGATCATGATAAAGTGCGAGAAGTCGTCGGATATACCCAGCTGCATTCATATTCATACGGAGGAAAGTGAACAAAGCAGATCCTCGACCGCGGAGCAATTGCACAGGTCCTATGTCAGCACGCGAGGCGATTGGTAACTGTTTGCACGTCGTTAGCAATCGTCGCCCGAAGGATCGAGGTAATTTGGTCAGGTAAGCCCGTTTTGTGGCCTTTCATTGTGCACGTCCTCGGCAGGCGTGCTTCAAGTTCGAGTGGATCGGACAGACAACTCCGCGAGGCACAGGCGTGGAAACGAACGCTGGTCCGTGGTCGACCGAGGGGGCAACAAAGCGAACAGTCGCTGTCACGTTTCAAACAAAATTGAAACGAAGAAGAGAGTCCGGGGCCGCGAGGCAGGGCTGCATGGGAGTTGGTGGTACCGGCGATGGAAAGCGGGTGGTTCTGACGAGAGGATGCCCGAATACTGCGCCTTCCAAAAATGGCATGTCTGAGCCGGGATCCTGCGGCGTTTGTGATCAGGGCCTCAATTCACTCCTTATCCATCAACACCCATCTCGCTCGCAGCAGCAGTCCTCATCCTCACGCAGGAGAGGCGGGAAGGAAAAGGGTTAGCTGGTTGAGGGAAGTCGTGAGGTAAGCCGCCTCCACTTTGCCAGGCCGCTGCTCACCGCGGCAATGTCGCTCTCAGGATCATCGTAGTCCAGGATGGCGTATCAGTTCTCTAGGAAGGGTTGCTTCAAGTGCGGAAACTGTGCGTTCGACCGTTCGTGCTGCGACGTCTCCTTCTCACCTTCTGCAGTGGGCCACATTGCGGAAAATTGTACTTCGGAGCAGCGTCTCTGTTACAATTGTCGCCAGCCCGGCCATGAGTCGGCGGCGTGCCCCTCGCCTCGCACCGCGGCTGCCAAGCAGTGTTATTCTTGCGGAGGAGTAGGTCATATCCAAGCCGAATGCCCTAGTCTTCGCATGCAAGGCGGCAGCAGTAGCGGAAAGTGCTACGTACGTGATCGTGCCAAGACGTGTCCCGCTCACCGTATTAACTAGTCCTCTCATAGAACTGCGGTCGCTTTGGTCATCTTGCCCGCGCCTGCACGAGCCCGGCGGGTGCTGGATTTGCTTCCCGTGCCCCTCCTCCCGGTCGCTCTCTGAACACTTCTACCTTGCCTCCCATTAAGTGCTACCGTTGCGGCGGCCCTAACCACATGGCTAGGTAATGAGTCCATTCTCGTCCATCTTGCAGTTCTTATCTCGTGTTCTTTCAGGGACTGCCTCGCTGCACCTGGGACCGCTATCAGCGACGGTGCTGTTGTTGGCAACCCTAACAAGAACAAGACCTGCTACAAATGCCAGCAGGAAGGCCACGTAAGTTTGCGTTGCTCTTCATGGGAAGTGTATCTGACCGTCGTCCCAAATTAGATCGCCAGGGAGTGCCCTGAAAATGCGGAGTTCGCTTCCTGAAACTACGCGTGATCTGTCACGCCGCAGTAGTGAGGGTATGAAAGGAATTCATGCCCAAACTTGGTGGTCCTCGCTCTGCGCTGTTATTTATCTGTTGTTCGTGTATGATTATGCGGATGCTCTGCTTATAACATACGCTTCATCTCCGCATGGAACGAGACCGTGTGGCTTCGTCAGGATTCCGGACACTGCTCCGTATAGGTATGAGAAGTTTTCATTATGCCAAAGCCTCGCTTATTTAATTGACAGTGGAGTCGTCCCTTTTCCGACGTACACATGTTCCTGGTGTTATGATCGTCAACATGAGTCAGTGGCCGCAAGCGCCACAGGCCTTCCAGCCTTTCTAAGTCCATCATTATTGAGTCAATTTTACCTCTCCATCTTCGAGGTCGTAAAATTCGGGATGATATTTGAAAGGGGCGAACAATCTCGATTGGTGCCAGACAATCAAGGAACGGCAGTGAAGTGTCTGGACTCTTGGTAGAAAGCATAACATGGTCGCCTACACGAAGGGACTGCCGCTCATCGCCTACGTCTAAATCCAACGGAGGCATGCCCCTCGACGCCACCGTCTTAGAAGTTTGGTCGATGATATTATCTACACATTACACCACTCACGCTGAGTAACGCAGGATGCGTGCACGGGACGCCTCGCGAATGACCGTGACGTTCTCCGTTCCCGGGTGCCCCTTCTTTGGCGTCCCTTTGGAGGAAAGTCGAGCCTGAAGTGTGTGTTGCATTGCCGTAATAGTAGCCTAGTCTACTCCTGGTATGTCCCCTCCCTTGAGCTCTCATCGTCGCTCATGTTCTAGACAGTATGATGTACCATGCTTGCTGTGGCTATTCTACGTAACGATGTGCACACTGCATGATTCCCCGCCAACTGCTAACACTATCCAATGGACATCGTTCTTCTGCGGTTCCTTTGACTGTCCAGACCCCTCAAAAGAAGTGAGTGTTCCCACTGCGGGACTTAATGAAGCTCACGCGACTGATCATCTTCTGCGCAGAACCTGAGCTCGTCATGTGAAGGCTGAGTCTTTCGTGATGTAGGGTGAAGCACCGTTCCAGGCCTCCCCACGACGACCGTTCATTGGGGCTCGTACTCCGCGTTCTGGTCGTCTTCGTACCCAATGAGCTTCCATGGGTTTCCCAACCCTGGATCTACGCCGCCGCTCCTCCACCGGGACGGGTACCGCCTGTCATATGAGCGGGCCATTGTCGTCCCTCCACGCAACACTGAAGGTTCTCATAGTATGTGGCGTCCACTATCACGCACCATCTCGCAATCAGGCGCCATCTCAAGACATACCCCTAGTTCCCGTCGCCCAACTAGGTGTTCTTCCACGTATCATGGCTTATACCGGGCACCCTGCCGAGGATATGTCTGTAATGGTATATTCGGGGAGGCGACACGGGCCAAGCCTCTACGGACCTGTAGCCGCTATTGAATGCGGGGTCATAGATGGTTATCACGTACCGCATGCGGACAACGTTCCGGTGTCCGTCGATGCGTTCTCGACACAAGGCACCGGACGTGAAATCCACCCCGCATACGCACCTAACGTGGCAGAAATGGGACACCAGAACGGATGTTTTCCGCACGGGCACTACGGACTCCCGCTCTTCGCGTGCTGCACAAACAAGATCACGATCTTCGGAGCGACGACGACGAATTGACCACTATTCAATTGACGACCGGGGTGCCCGGCAGGGATTGTTACGCTGGCTTGCAGGAGATCCTCTCCAGGATATCGACACTGCGTCTCCCGAATCGACGGCCAACGGAAAAGTTGACCGCCTGTTTTCCGACTGTGCGGAAGCTCTCGGTGAGCTTACCTCGTTCTCTTCGCCCATCAGGTCCGAACTGATGTTCCCAAATTTTCGGACAGGCTTCTGTGGTGGCGCGGCAATGTTATGGGGCCAGACAATGCAGACGCGGCGTGGCCTGTGAGCGCCGCTACTACTCGTTTGGGACCCTTTCCTTATACATGACCAAGTTCGATCATAGTGCCGGCATGGGCTGCGTCTCGCGCTGTTCCGAAATGGCCAACAGAATGCTCCCTAAAACGAAGGCTGGCGAATACTGTGGCGCCTGCTGGCCTATATAAACACCGGTCGACGGTCGCCGTCCTTCAGAAAATTTACTCTCTCTCCCCTTCCCCCTTTCTCCCGGGCCTCGGTAAGCAGTCAATTTATTCTGTAATAATTTCACCTATCTGATCTTGACCTTCACAGCGGCCTGCACTCCGTCTTGTGCAGAAAGGTCGCCCCCCACTCCCCCCGTTCCATCCGCTTCTTGTAAGGCCGCTCATCGGCCTCGCTTAGAGTGCGTATTTTCTTTCTCTACCGCTATCTCAGAGCTAATAATCTTTTGTGACAGGCGAGGCATCCCTTCACGTAAATCTTACTTTCTCCGAGTCCTTTGCTCGGCCCTACACGAAGCCGGCACGTGCGCAGCCGTGGGTGATCTCCAAACACAGGAAGTACGTCGGTATTCTCGCTGACATTTATTCTATTGAGCACTGACATACGCCCCGAACCAGGCCTTGCATGTATAACGCTGTCGCACGCGTTATGGAAACTTAGTGTAGTATCGCACTGTCCTGTCCCTACACGTCATAATCACGGTCATTTCACCGCGCCCTCATCGGCTATACGCCCAGCTGTTGATAAAGTTCTGTGTGAGACTTCGAAGGCAATGCTTCTGCCCTTCGCCTGTGTTCCGAGATACGACGCCCGAGCAGCGGGACATGTGTCGCTACCGTGTAGTCGGGCTCACGCTTTGCAGGCAGCTCGGTCGTGGTATTATCATTTGGCCATTACAAGTATAGTCTACGATGGTTCATTAAAGTTCGAGGGGTGACGAAGACAACAAGAAGCGTTCAAGAGCGTTCGAGGGTTGATGATCGTCTCCACCTACTGCTTTCCAGGGCCGTATAGTTCCACGCACCGCTCCTCGAATGCTGAGACCATCATCTTGGAAACTTGACCAAAGAACATTTGCGACGCTCCGGCATATGCCGCATGTGCGAATACGAAGGAGAGATCGAGTGACACGAGCGTGGGCCCGTTGTCTTCGGTAGCGGTGGGCTGACTTGTCGCCGACGTTCCAGGAGCAGCAGCCGGCGACGCGGTCAACGGGGCAGCCTTACTGGAGTGTGGCGAGCGTGATGACGCGGGCTGGAACCTCCAGATAGTGGTTAGGCTCTTGAACACGGGACTGGACGAGGCCGCGACTGCCTACACGTTATGAGCGGAAGAAAATGCAGATTATTACGTGGTATACGGACCTCGACAGACTGATTTGGTATGCAAGTTACGAGGCTCGTGTATGATGCCTCGAGTGCTAGGAAGCGCACGGTGAGTTCCGCCTCCATTTTGACCGTCGACGTGGGTCCTGCTGGAGGCGTCCGGGACAAAACGCGTGCCGAAACACAGTAGGGCAAAAAGTGGGGGTAGTTCTCTACGTCCTTGACAACCTTGTAGAGCTGACTCGGTCGATACCTATGTGACTTGTCATATAAGGTCCCTAGGTGGAAAACAACGCATACGTACGGAAATATCTTGCGCTCATGATATGTCTGTGGCTCCTCCGACGCTCCGGGAAGAAACGCCGATAGGCTGGGCGGTGTCAGAAATCCCCTTGCCGGAATTTTGTGGCCGCCAGCGGCCGCGCACAAACGGCTCGCTGAGGCTGAGCGGACAAGGAACAACATGATGTGCAGATGGGCGTTTCCCTTTCGGGACACGTTCCTCGCCGCGGCGCTTCAGGGCGCTTGTTGAGTGCTGAACTGTTGGAATTCCCAAGAGTGCTTTCTTCTGCCAGTGAAACGCGCCAGGCATCGGCCGCTTTCTGCTCTGCTCTCACCATGCTGTGCTGAACAAATCTCTGTATCCTTATTTCTGACATACCACCACATACCCAGGCTTTGTATACGCTCCCTGTCACGTCGACTGCCCGTCGACCTCTACCATGTATGCCGACAACGACTACAGCCATGACCCTCACGCCCAGATGGACCCCCGTACGTCCTACTCTGATGACTCCGACGGGTACGCGTATAACCGGTCACGTTTGGTGTCTCTTTAACTCGATTTGCTCAGGCTTGACCGACCTGCTATCCCAATACACACCCCGACCCCACCGTCCGCGCGGACCCCGCCTTCCGATGACCATACACATATGATGACTCATGATAGATCCCCGAGGTCTCACCACCGCGAGCGCAGCAGATATAGTACCAACCGCGAGTTCTTGAAGCACCTTGTCGGCGATGAGCTCGAGGCGAAGCAGACGCGCAAGTTTCTACGCTCCGCACTCGCGAGGCTCGACAATGAAACTTTACGAGCGCAGGAGGCCGAGCGACGCGCACTCGAGCTGGCCGATCGCTTCAAAGTCGTGAACGACGCGCGTATTGTTGCCCAGACGGAGCTTACTCGCGTCAACGAGGAGTTGCGGCTATACAAGGTCCAATACGACAACGCTCAACGGGAGATCACGAGGGGGCAAGATATCTTGAAATCCTTGGAACAGCAGAGGGACGAGGCCGAAGCGTCTGCAGCCAGAGCGAGGACTACTGCACGTAGGCTGAAGGAAGAACAGCTCATGATGAGGGCACGCGAGGAGGGTCGGAAGGCTGGCTATGCTGAAGGTCTGCGTAGAGGGGTGGAGCAAGCTCGTCTTCAATTTGAACGCGTCCGCACCAACACTGAAGACGGCGATTCTGCTCCTGCGAACGATGGCACTGGATCACTCCCCGACGCCGACGTCGATTCACGCGCCGGTCCACTCGACGAACTTCCTGTCCGCGGCCTGGGCTCTCCAGCTCCCAGTATCACCGTACAGTCGCCAGTGCCTCGAAGAAACATACCGGACTTTGACATACCATCTGGACCCCCACAAGGCTCACGCTTCCGGGAACATGGCATTGGAGTGAGCCCTGCTTCTACCAACGTCCCACTGTCCAATGGCCCTCCCCAGTGGCAGGACCAACAGATGCGCCCAAGGTCCATAGTGAATGATATGCCCTCTCCGCGCCGTGCCCAGGCCAATATCCCGGACAATTGGATACCACAGGCAGACAAGAACGGCCGGATTAACATACCTCCCTCGCATGCATTGCAGCCACCTCTTAGTCCAAACTCGTCTGATGCCCCTCTGCCGGTCCCTCCCCCATTTCCAGAGCGAAACGTACGGAACGGGGAGCCTTCGGCCAGGGACTACGCGTACTCCAAACCCCAAACCCCTTCTCTGGCCGACTCTGTTCCCACATCCGTATCGACTAAGATGTCTGATTTTGACATTCTCAACCCTCCTCCTCAGCAAGCGCACCGGAACCCGGGTGGCGACAGGAAGTCCGGCCTGAGCGTGATCCATGAAGTTTCTAGCTCTGCGGAATACAGTCCTGCGACGACATCCATGCCTGAACCGCTCGTGTTCCCTGGGGTGCCACCGAACAGAGGTCCCGAAGATCCTGGTTCTGGTATGCGTACTCCCCGGAGCCGGACTCCAAGCCAACGCGGACAACCTGACGAACTTAAGTATAACGACCCAAGAGCAGTGGAGGAATGGCGTCGTGGGAGCGGAGAGGTTCGTTCTTGCTTTCAACTCGACCATCGGATGTATCTGACTTTTCTCTAGCTACGCTCGAATCCGTCCCGCAACAGCCTGGGCACATCTCGCACTGCGCCCGTCACGATGCCTTCGCCATTGGGGCCACATCACGCTGCGGCGGCCGACTACTTGAGACCGAACTCTGCGGCGGGCTCTCGAACACCACAGCCCCATCGCTCACCATCTGTCATATCGCATCATTCGAATAACTCGAGCAAGTATCCTCCTTCGTCATCTGGCCAGGATATTGCGATCTACATCGAGCCTCCGGTAAGTCTCAGAGTAGTGTTTGCTCCGTCACATCTAAACGATTCCAATGCAGTCTGGTCCCCCATCATCCGGCTTCTCCCCGGTCAACGAGATGCGCGGATTGCTTTCTCCGAACACGTCTCAGCAAAACCTACCTCCTCCACAACCTGCTCCAGTGATACCTCCAGTACCCACAGTACCGAACTCCCCTTCTACGATGGGACGTTATCCGTCTCTGGGTGCCATCCAGCGTGGTCCGACTCCGGTGGATACTCTACCTCCCGGTTTCATGCCAACTCCTCAGGGCTCCAATCGAGCACTGAACCCGCCACAATCCTCTCCGCGTTCAGCATCGCCCAACATATACGGAGGCTATTCAGCTCCGACAGATATGCAGCGCTCCGCCTCCACGTCCTCACCAGGACCAAGGGGCAAATACCCTCAAGGCATGCACGGGAGATCCTTCTCAGCGGGTAACGCCAGCAATGACAGCTTGAGGTCCAAGACTCCAGTCGCACGACCACCTTCGTCTGCGTCTAGTGGCGCCGGGATCTATGCTGCCGCTCCGATCCCCTCAGGTATCCGCTATCCCGCGCCACCTGGCAGGCCCCCTACTTCCGGGAGCGGCGCCGATCGTGGGGGCCCCATGAGTCCACGCTCTACGACGTCACAGTTGTCAGGCCACTATCGCAGCCTTAGCTTGAACGCCGGGAGCACACCCGCACCGCCAAGCCGCCCTCTATCAACGGCGCCTACACATAAGCTGAGGCGCGTGCCGTCGGACACGTCCAACGAAAGTGGCGTTTCAGGGCTATCTGCCAATGCTAAACAGCAGTACAACCACTACGATGCTCATAAATATGTGGACCCAGCGTTCTTGGCGAGCTCAGAGGATCTGACAGCCAATGTCACCAGTGCCAATACCGTGGCTAACGCCAATGCTGGTCGTTGGTGATGTACTCGTTTGTCGCACGACTTTTCTCAGTTGCATCTGCCGAGCTCTTTGTAATTGGATAGACGTATGCTTGGATATTTGGACTTGTATGATTCAGTGCTATACTGTACACAGGACTATAACTAACGACGATTATGACTTCTTTTCTCGGCGTCGCATTGCCTGGAGATCTTCCCAGCATAGGTCCTTGTCATATCTGTGGGCTGGCCGTTTCGATCTCATCGCGGTGTCAGAAAACTCTCTGGGTACAACCGCCTTGAAGTACTTCGTAAGTTCGTAGCTGTGCGGGTACATCTCACGCGCGGTTATTCGTATGCCGGATGAGCCAACTCCGAGGGTTCAGGGGAATTAATGGCGTGGGCGCGCCTTCGATGTCACGCACTATAGCATCGACATCACTGCGGTCTGACTGTCCGTCCAAGTCGATGTCGGCTGCGCTGGCTGCGGTGAAGTGGAGGGTAAGTTCAAGCCGGGCGCAGGCACGGCGCTTACTGTAGCACGACAGATCCCGAAATGGCAGTGATAGTGTTCGTCGTGAAAGCGAAGTAAAGCGCGGAATCCATAACTAGGACGCCAGATAATCCGAAGCCCTCGCATGCAGAATCCTGCCGACTCCGAGCGAGTCTATCATTGAGGGAGAATGGACACGTCACGTCAGCACAGCTGTCTGACTTCCACCATGGCGCATAGGGGCCTTCAGCCTCATCCGCAAGCTATTAATTGCTGGGAATTGGAAACGGCGGAAGGCTCTGTTTCGGACGCAGATTGAACAGAAGCAGGGCGGAGGGTTCGTGGCGCTCCTCATCACAACTCAGAAAACTGCTCGCACGGAACAATGCATGGGAGCAAGTCGAAGCGTCCCGAACATTCAATTGTACGCGTGGCCGCTCTCGAGCCCTGACCTAGACAGGTTAGGTATTCCCTTTACAACTTACCCTGCTGCCTTTGTGCTAAGTTCGGTCGGCCAAGGATACCCTTATCCTACTCTGACGATAGATGTATAACTTGCAAGAGCCCCCACATCGACGTACAAGGCAACCAGTCGATAATCTGTTCCGTCGCGGACGCTGATCATTGCTCGACTGACAGGCACTGCGTGACGGATACAGACTGAGACGTCCGAGAAGCGGCCAGATACTGACGTGCAGCGCCACGGCTGTGCACTGTCGAGAGCTCAGCGGACATCCCTTATCAATGTCAAGTATCAGAGTTGGCCGCGCACCGCATACGCTGTCTGTGGGCAAAGTGGCAGAGCCCAGGGTGATTTACCGTAGCCAGACAATTTCCAGAGTCATCAGGAAAAGATGGCCAGTATGAACCCGAATACAACCGATTGAAGGCTTCTGTCAGAACACGAAGAGCGGGTAATTACGTCTCGAAAATCGGGAGGTCGATAAGTAGAGTCTCGGGAGGAAAATCGGCCCAGAACGTGCGTGTTGCTGAGGGCCACTCGAGGCAGCTGCCTTGGCCCGTCGGGAGATGGTGACAGTGAGCGAACGCGGGGATCTTGCCGGAGGCAGCGAGCGGTGGCAACGGGCGCTACCGTGGCAACAGAAGCGAGATCGCGGCGGCGTGGGAAACGGATCACGTGCCCTGCCCTGTGCCCACGCGATAACCCTCTGCCCAGGTCGGTTTTAGTTTCCTCATTTATTCCCCCCAAATCCAACCTTTTCCTCAACAACCACCATCAGCCTCCCTTCCCCCACACCAGCCTCGTGAGTGCACGCGTCCCGTCCTCGCTGTCCGCCACAGCGAACTCACGCCTTTTACTCGCAGCTTAATCGTCCCATCACTCCCCCACACTTAACAACAGTACGTCGACGCGTCCTGATTCCCCGATGACGCGCCATCTCACCCCTTTTCGCTCCAGATGGCCACCCAAACGCGTGAAGACTCCGTCTACCTCGCCAAGCTCGCTGAGCAGGCTGAGCGCTATGAGGGTCAGTTATTTCTTTGTTCGGCGTCGCTCTGCCGTACTGATAACGGTACCACGTCACCAGAGATGGTTGAGAACATGAAGCGGGTCGCGTCATCCGACCAGGAGCTCACCGTTGAGGAGCGCAACCTCCTCTCGGTAGCGTACAAGAACGTTATCGGTGCCCGCCGTGCGTCATGGCGAATTGTCTCCTCCATCGAGCAGAAGGAGGAGTCCAAGGGCAATGAGGCCCAGGTTGCCATGATCAAGGGCTACAGGGAGAAGATCGAGACTGAGCTTGCCAAGATCTGCGAGGATATCCTTGACGTTCTCGACAAGCACCTCATCCCATCGGCCGCATCGGGCGAGTCGAAGGTCTTCTACCACAAGATGTACGTGTTGGAATCCATTGGACGCGAGCTTTGCTTACAGGTCATACAGGATGGGTGACTACCACCGCTACCTTGCTGAGTTCGCGACCGGCGACAAGCGCAAGGACAGCGCAGATAAGTCGCTCGAGGCGTACAAGGCCGCGTCTGACGTCGCCGTCACCGAACTCCCACCAACACACCCCATCCGTCTCGGCCTTGCGCTCAACTTCTCCGTATTCTACTACGAGATCCTCAACAGCCCCGACCGTGCGTGCCACTTGGCGAAGCAGGCGTTCGATGACGCCATTGCTGAGCTCGACACGCTATCGGAGGAGAGCTACAAGGACTCGACTCTCATCATGCAACTCCTCCGTGACAACCTCACCCTCTGGACTTCAGACATGCAGGATGCTGGTAAGTGTGATTCCAATCGATCGCATGACATTTTGGGCTGACGACCGCTACAGATAAGCCCGCTGACGAGAAGCCCGCGGAGGAGGCCGGCGAGGATGCTTAAGTGCCTCGTTGCTTCGACTCGGTCTAAGGGCCGGTGAACCCGAGAACGTGTCGCCTGTCGCTTTCGTTTTTTTCAGTATCATGACCATCTGCATTCTCTCGCATCTCGTATCATATCGCATTCGTAACGATCGCATAGTCCTCGCTACCCCCGACCGCCCCTCTTTCCCAACCTGTGATCAATGTCATTCGCTCGAGTTTCTTTTGATACGTGTTTTGGGCAGGGATGTTGAAGTGGAACAAGAATGAACAAATAAACATCTGCATACTCTCCAGCATGTGTGTCCCGGACTTCGTGGCGTTGAATTGCATTCATGGGATGCTCCACATTTGCGTCCGCGTGTTCCTCGGTGAGGCACAGCCTCTTGCATGCGCACAATTGCGCTCCCCGAGAATGTAATTGAGCGAACAATTTGACAAGATGTGAAACTGCAGCTGTCCGCTGCGTACTCGCCACAGGCGCCGAAGTGCGTTTCTGTTCGTCTCTGCTCCACCCCCTTTGCTAGTCGTTCATATCGTCGTCCAGCCTCCTTGCATGCGTTATGGGTACGTAGTCGCTGTTTGGGCGGTGCTGAGCAAGAATAACGTTGTACGTACAGAGCCTACGCCTGGCAAGCGCAACCGTGGTAACAAGACCGACACGTCTGTGCATGTGGGGATGGCGTCGGCGTCCGGAGATGACGAGGACGCGTCGCGGAAAGCAGTGATGAGGGTCGTCCAGCTTTGGCTGACGAGGCTGCAGATTGTCAGCGGAATCGTACGTATGCTCAGGGCCAAGTTCACGCGCATACACGCACTGATACCGAGGCGCGCTAGACCACTTTCTTCGCGTCGATCGACACTACCCTGCTCTCATTTGCGATTGGGCTGACCCGTCTGAATGTGCTGGATACGTCGATGTGGCCCCGAACGACGCAGCTGCTGCATGCAAGCTTAGCGGGGGCCCTCATATTCCATGTGTGCGCCGGTAAGTCCACTCGTGTCCGCATATATGCGCTTCGTTCTATGCATAGAACTCATGTAACAACACAGCAATAACGTCCTTCGTGGCTTCTTTCGTCCTCATCCGTTACCGCTTGATGGACGCGCGGCGGGACCTCCCTCATACGAGCATTAACCCGACCATCAATCCTATCATTATGCCCCCCACGCCCGTCGACAAACCCCACATGACCCGCGTCGAGACCGCGCCGCCCGGAACACACACGCACACCCGCTCCAACTCCATGTCAACGACGGGGTTCGCCTCGCCCTTGCTACAAGCAACGCATCTCACCGAAATCGTGCGGCTGTTCCAGAGCTGGTCCGACACCTTTACGCAGTACGAAGACCGCGTGTGCATCCACCAAGTTCAGCCGTTTCAATGGTGCTTTCCCCGCCGCCACCACCGCCAGAGTACAGGCGGCGCAAATGAACCCGCCACCCCTCTCGAGCCGCCCATCCGGCTTCTCTCGAACTGCCATACACTGTCTGTGGCGATGGCTATCATAGGCTTCATTCTGGGGTTGCTAGGTATCCTCACGTTTGCCTGGACAACACTCCCGCTCTCTGTGGGTATATTCTCGAGCGCATGTCTCGGACTGTGTCTCTGTGCCATTTTCGCAACTTTCACGCTCAGCTGAAGCCCTCTACTCATGACCTTTCTTGCACCGAGATGTACCCAATGCTCTGCAACGCTCTGTGAAACTGTTCTCCACGCTTGTACTCTATTGCTATGTTATTCCACTGCTTTCAAACCCGTACAGCACGGAAGTTGTATACAAGACGCTAATGCGTTTCCAAGTCCTCCGGACGCACTCATTGAACCGCCGTTCGGATGCTAGGCAAGGCATAAACACCAGGGAGAAAAAGCAAAAAGACGGTAACCTGCTACTCCTGACGGGACTCGAACCCGCAACCTCCAGATTCCAATGGGTAGAAGTCTGACGTCATAGCCATTAGACAACAGGAGCTTGTACTGCATTCAGCCATGAAGCGATATATCGCATTCATGACCTTCCCCTCGCCTCAAATTCGTTTGATATCTTACTTTCCCTGCATCCCACGTTCTGGCGACGGAACGTTAACCAACGATGCTGGAGATATAGTTGATGAGTGCCAAGATAGAGATACTATATCAACGGTCGACATGTGGCGGTTAGAAGACGAGTTGGCCTTTGGGGCTCAGAGGAAACCATATAAGGTTGAGTCGGCTACTGCGCCCGAAGGCGGACGAGTACCTCGAATGTTGCATATACCCGAGACACTTGCAGCGATGTTCGATAGCAACTTGCGTGTGAGTGAAATAGTGACAGCGTGGACGGGTGATTAATCTGTTACCCGCTGATGTTACTCGGAAAGCGAGTGGACCACTACGACATGTGCGACTCGGTCAATCGCCGTGCCCGTTGCCTGGACGGGTTTTCGAATACCAGCGGTTCATATAGAGTCGTATGCGAGCATGCGAGGAATTCCTGTCGGTTGGTAGGATACGTCGTCAGCACGATTACAGCCTTGGGGATGGATATCCACGCCCACCTGAGTGCCTGTTACACAACATACCGATCGGAGCCGTTGCATCGGAACGCGCGTCGCCCGGTCATCCTGTGAACAGCCCGTCCATCTTCCGTGGATAATTTAAGTCGAACTATCCATCCGAGAATGCGCGGACAGGGTATTGTTGATCCGCATCGCCGTCATGGATAGTGGATGGCGAACAAGAAGGACGGGAGGCGCCTGCAAACCTTGTACTATACCTCCTTTCGGAGCGGATGGCGCCTATCTCATGGCGGGAGGCGGGGACATTGATGTCATCAAACCTTGTACACCTGCAACGGGGCTTGGGTTCGAGGTGTTGAATCGACCTGGGCACCGAGGACGGCAATTTCAACGGTGGATCTTCTCTGGTCTAAGCAGCTGTGAGTATTACCTGACCCATGGCAGTTCCACGGGATCGCAGAAAATTCAGGAAAGGAAGCAATGCAACTTATCGGGCGGATGTGGCGGGTCATAAGTGCAGGAAATACACGGCAGAAGACTTGAAGTACCATCCCCTAAAGTTCTCGCTTTCCGAAGAACCTCTAGCGTCAATATGAACGTGCTGGTCGATGCACTGGCCATGTGGCCAACCTGTTCTGCAAACGGGCATTCTGTTGCCGACTTGTCTCTGTTACTTGCATAGAAATTAATATATGCCTATGTTAGAATCAGTGGTAATTTCCGCTTAAAGGCACGTCGAACAAGTGCTCCCCCCGTTTGCGAGGTCCATACGAACCGTTCGTGTGGACGAGGGCCGGAACTGACTGCCTGCAAAGCGAAGTCAAGTCGGCCACCCGCTACCCAGCTAGACGTTTCGATGAAGGGATATGGTGAGAGTTTGACGAGCGAATGTATTTTATCTCTGCGGCCAGAAATGAACGTTGCGCATAAGTATTGTGTCCTGTGTAAGGCGAGGCGAACTGGCGTTGAGTCTATTAGTAGCCGCACATGAGGTAGAGTTAACGTTTACATCAGGCCAACGGAGTGATAGGATTCATCCGACACGGGTTGCACATGCGGCTTCCAAGAAGGGTCCGACCGCGACAGCGAGAGACCCTCGTCTAGGACAGTGGAAGGTTCCTAGGAGACAGCATCAGTTCGGGGCGGCCGCGGGAGAAAGTCGTACGTTCCGCGCATCATCTCATCATCCGTGCTAGCGTCGCGATGGCATTTTTTTTGAATGCGAGGGACGGCGACGACAACACGACGAGGGAGACTGCGCGCGGCGCCAGGAGCACGGAGTGCGCTATCGCGGCGCGGAATCAGGTGAAGGCTTCCATCCTGTCATGTCATCAGGCAGCCTGCACATCGCTGCCATACGTGGCATTAGGGTTCAATGGAGGGCGGAAATTTGAATTGAGGAACGAACTCTCGTAACTGCGTGGGTGGGCGCGCTAAAGGTGCCGCAGCCGCCCTGAGGGCAGAGTTTGATAGCGGAGGGCACTGAGAGGATGATGGTGGCGTTAGGAGCCTCATGTATGAGGGCTCTGCAGGCGACCTGCAAGCGGAGGCTTGTTTCGTGCTGTGTGGGCCGCACGTTTGGGTTGTGCGGCGGGAGATGATGGAGGCCAGCGCGACGGGCCTGGTGGCGTGCGCGGAGAAGCCCGACTGTGCATGCTGAGTGATGGGCGCGGTGGTGACTCCCACGCACGATCTGGACTGCCCGATCTGGGGCGAGCGCGCGCCGCGGTGCCCCCTCGCCGCCGCTCGCGGGATGTGCGGCCAGCAGGCGAGCTGTGGCGGGCGGGGATTGCGTGTGGCGGCCACGCTGGGGTCGCCAGGGCGGGCAGGGCAAAACAAGGCCTGTGCGCGCGAGATGAAAAGGGATCAGCTCGGCGGGGACGGCTAGGATGGGCGTCTGGGGATTCAAACCCAGCGAAGATTGGGAATTTCACACGAGGGTTATGCGTCGGGCCAACCAGCACAAACGGAGGGCGTTGCAGGTCCCGGTGTCTCTCTCTCCTGCCCAACACACACATGCACGCGGGATCCCCCCAGCGAGGCTCCCCTGCCCGTCGTGGCACTCCCAGCCGCCGTGGCTCCTCGCGCCCGCTCTCAGAAACCCCTCGTCTTGCCCAGCCGCCTGCCGAATTTTCTGGCCAATCACCGGCCACCTTCATCACTTGCCTCGACATTGCCGTTGAGGGCGCGATTCCCATCGAGAAACTCGACTCCGCCGCCGCGACTTCCCAAAAAGATGCTTCGCGGCCGCCTGTGAGCGAATCCAAGCGAGCTCCGCGCAAGTCAAAGACCGACGCCATCGCTGCGCTCACTGCCGCGACCCAGGAGGAAACCACCCACGCGCCTCATGAGGATGTCGGCACGAGGATATTGCTCAGAGATGGCCTCCCGATCCCCGTCCTGCCTCTGCTCGACCTGTCTTCCGTGAAGACCCCCAGCAACGTCGCGCCCTCCAGGCCCAAGGAGCGCCCCTTTGGCCTCACGGATTGTCCGACCTTTCGACCAACCCCCGAACAGTTCAAGGACCCTATGGCATACATCAAGTCCATCTCGGAGAACGCCAAGAGCTACGGCATGTGCAAAATTATTCCACCGTTAGGTTGGTCGATGCCCTTTGTCACGGACACCGAGGTGAGTCCTTTACCTTCCTTCGCGCGGTTCTCCGACTAACAGGATCTTCTTGCGCGCTAGAACTTTCGCTTCAAGACACGCCTTCAGCGACTCAACTCCATAGAAGCGTCGTCGCGCGCGAAGGTCAATTTCCTCGAACAGTTGTACCGTTTCCACAAACAACAAGGGAACCCTCGGGTATCTGTGCCGACAATCAACCACAAAGCCCTGGATCTGTGGCTGTTGAGGAAGGAGGTGCAGAGGCTCGGTGGATATGAACAGGTACGCCCACAGCCCTCCTCTCTTCGCCGCCCGTGCATATAACCCCCTCGCACAGGTCACAAAGAATAAGAAGTGGGCGGATCTTGGACGCGTGTTGGGATACGGTGGCATCCCGGGACTCGCCACGCAAATCAAGAACTCGTACGCCCGAGTGATCCTGCCCTACGAACACTTCTGTGACCACGTACGGAACTCCCCAAACCTGTCGCCATCGAAGCAGCATGATCCGCACTTGAAAACTCACGGCCATTTTCAAACTCTGGGTAAATCCAACCGTTCAAGCGTTGACGTCGATGACACCCCGCCATCGAGTCCCCTCTCGACTTCGTCAAGCCCGCTATCCGAGCCACCCGATGAATCAGAGAGTCGTCTGAGGCGCAGTACGAGGCAGAGCTCCGATCAACCCACGCGTACGTCCTCACGCGGCCCTTCGAGCCAGAAATTAGCTTATCTCCCAACAGCGCTCCGTAGGCGGGCCAACCAGGGAGAAGGTCTGGACGGCGCTGAGCGACAGTCCCCCGCTGAGGTGCGCCGCTCAGGTTCCTCTATCGCGGAGTGGGCACTGAACACATCAAAGCCTCATTGCGAAGTGTGCCTGAAGAAGGACCGTGGCGAGGAAATGCTTTTGTGCGATGGATGCGATTGTGGTTTGTTTGGCGCCGAACTTGACGACGCATATGTAGAGGCTCACACTCTATCCATTTGTAGGCTTCCATACTTTCTGCCTCGACCCGCCTCTCGAAATTATCCCGAGGGGCCAGTGGTTTTGTCACAACTGCCTATTCGGAACCGGTGGCGATTTCGGGTTTGACGAGGGCCAGGAGCACAGCTTGTCCAGCTTTCAAGCCCGCGACGCGGAATTCCGCAAGCTGTGGTTCACCATGCACCCTCCTTCAGACTCCGACAACGATCGAGAGCGTATATACGACGGCGAGGCCCCCTTTCGCTCGAATGCCCCTGACCCTGCCATCAACAAGTACGGCGACGTGATCGTGTCCGAGACGGACGTCGAGCGTGAGTTTTGGAGGTTAGTACAGTCCCCCAACGAAACTGTCGAGGTCGAATACGGTGCAGATGTACATTCGACGACTCATGGGAGGTGCGTGTCGTTCGGACAGTGTGGTACGAAGGAGGCTTACGTGACTTCTAGTGCAATGCCGAACCTCGAAAGTCATCCGCTGAGCTCGTACTCCAAGGATCCATGGAACCTAAACAATATCCCCGTCCTCACCGAGTCCCTCCTCCGCTTCATCACTTCTGACATATCAGGTATGACCGTCCCGTGGACGTACGTTGGCATGGTATTTTCCACGTTCTGCTGGCACAACGAGGTACGTGGCTATCTCGACACCCTCAGGAGCGCTTCATGACATAGCCCACGCAGGACCACTACACGTACAGTATCAACTACAGTAAGTTTTTTGACTGACTCGCTCCGATAGGTCCTCACTTCACTCTCCGCAGTGCACTGGGGAGAAACGAAGACGTGGTATAGCATTCCGGGCGAAGACGCGGAGAAATTCGAAGCGGCCATTCGCCGCGAAGCACCTGATCTCTTCGAAGCTCAGCCGGATCTCCTTTTCCAGCTGGTGACTCTCATGAACCCTCAAAGGCTGAAGGAAGCCGGCGTGGATGTATATGCGTGTAATCAGCGTGCCGGCGAGTTCGTCATCACGTTCCCCAAGGCGTACCATGCTGGCTTCAACCACGGAGTAAGTCCAAATCACATTCCACATCTACTTCTTCCGCTGATCCTCAACGCCGTAGTTCAATTTCAACGAAGCAGTCAATTTTGCCCTCCCTGACTGGCTCCCGCAAGGCCTGGAGTGTGTCAGGCGCTACCAGGAGCATCGGAAGCACCCCGTATTCTCCCATGACGAGTTGATCATCACGATCACTCAACACTCGCAGTCGATCAGGACGGCGATATGGTCGGTCATCCATCTACTCATTGTCATTCCCGTTGTTGATGCATCGTTATTCGTTACCACCAGGCTCAATGATAGCCTGCAGGAAATGGTCGAGCGCGAGTTGAAAGCCCGTCAGCGGATACGCGCGATGGATATGGGCGAACTGCCCGACGAAGCCGAGCGTTCCGAGGAGCAGGCACAGTGCAAGATTTGCAACTGTTTCTGTTATCTCTCGCAGATCACCTGCAGTTGTACCCCGAAAGTGGTGTGTATCGACCACGTCGACGAGCTATGCAGCTGCCCGAAGACCAGCCAAATCCTCCACAAGCGCTTCAGTGACTCCTACCTCCAGGACGTGCAGTACATGATCTCGGAACGCGCCTCGGTCCCCACGCAATGGAAGGACAAGTTCCAGAAGCTCCTCAGCGAAAGCCCCCGCCCCCATCTTCGCGGCCTGAAGACTCTCCTGGCCGAAGGCGACCGTATCCAGTATCCTCTTTCTGGGATGCACACTCTTCGCAAGTGCGTAACGCGCGCGAACGAATGGCTCGACGCAGCCAACACGTTCCTCGTACGCAAGCCCATCCGCAAGAAGCTTCCTCGCCGTGGACGCGGGCGTCCGCTCGCGTCCGACGTCCAATCCGTGGGCATCGACGACATCATCGACAAACCTGATCGGTCACTTGCTGACTTGTACGCACTTCTACGAGAAGTAGAGGACCTCGGGTTCGATGCGCCAGAGATCGCTCAGCTCAAAGCACTCTCGAAGGACGCCGAAGAAACCAAAGGGCAGGCGCGACAGCTCCTCGACTCCGTTGCCACCGTGCGCGATCGCGACGCGTTCGTACAAGAATGTGAAAAGCTCATGAATCACGGTCTGACCTTGAACGTTCACGTCGACGAGCTCGTCGAGATAGAGAAGATCGTCATGCGCGAGCAACTACTCAAGGAGATGGAGCAAGATAGTCATGATCAGCTGACCCTGGAAGACATTAGGAGGCTCATCTCTCGGGCGCACTCGTGCAGTTTGGGCGCGGACAACAAGCACATGAAGTTCCTGGAGGATAAGTTGCGACTGGGTACCGTATGGGAGGACCAAGCAAAGGCCGTACTCGACAAGCAACAAAGAACGCTCGCTGAACTAGAAGAGGCCGCCAAGAGTGGAGAAGGCGTTCCCGTTGACCCTGCCCTCCTGGAAACCTTGATCAACGCTCGCCAACGAGGACTCGAGATCGAGAAACAGATCACGACTTGGCTCCATCCTCCCGATTCGACATTCCCTCGGCCTCGTGTTCAGGATGTGGTCAAGCTTGTCTCGCGTGGCGAAAAAGAGTTCAACATCCCCGTCGTCCAAGACATGCGCAGGACGGTCGACTTCGCCGTCGATCTGGAAAGTCGCTGCGAGATGGTCCTCAAAGGCCGATACACACACACGGAGGAGACCGACATTTTCCAGACCATGCGTCAGTGGAAGACGTACGCGAAGGACCACCTCAGCATGTTCTCTCTGCCGAACTTCGAGCGCCTCGACAAACAGCTCACGCTCCATTTCCGTTGGGTGGAAAGCTTGCCCTGGTACTGCCGTTCCCACCAGGCGGCGCACGCCAAGCCAATCCTCGACGACGTTATCGACGCTACTCGCCCAGAAGACGATCTCGCTCCCTCAGACGAGTATTACACCTGCATCTGCCCCAACCCCGTGCGGCCCCCAGCTCCAGGTACCGTTTCGGATGCCGTACAATGCGACCATTGCTTTGCGCGATTCCACGGCGTCTGCGCTGCCAACGGGGGATCGTGTCCTTTCTGCGACCATCAGCACTGGAACGGCTCTCTTCACAAGGAACGCACCTGGCACTTCTACTACCTCCCCAACATTCTTCTCACAGCACCGGAGATCACGAGGAACTTCTCCGAAGACTGGAAGCACCTCGAGATCATCGTTCATCGCATCGATCGTCTAGCAAGTGCCATCGGTCAGTTCCTGGCGTTCGTCGGGCAACCCCCGAATCAGCGTCCAGACTACATCCCGCAGGTACGACACTACATGCGCAAGCTGTACAAGATCCAGTTCGCCGTCGCCCAGACTCCAGACTCGTCCTACGGCCTCGACCTCGCCGGCCTGCACCGTATTCTCGCTGGTCAACCGGCGCCTGTGCGCATGAAGAAGAGGAGGCGTCCGAAATTCATGTTCGGACAGGACTTGGACAAGGACTGGGTCGACGGTACCCGTTGCATCTGCAGAGGACGCACTGCGTACTTGCTCCATTACCCGACGGTCGAGTGCGAGCATTGTCAGAAGAAGTACCACGGTGGATGCGTGTTCTTCCCCATCGACCCTACACCTGGTGGTAACAATCGCTTCACGTGTCCCCTGTGTTGTCTACGGAAGAATCGGGCATACCCCTTCTCCGAAGTACGGGTCAAGCATCTAGGTGCGCTACGGTCCCGCTATTTGCTACATGAGATAGTCTTACTGACTACGTTTTTATTGCAGAAAATCCCGATCCGTCGGCCTACGTGGATACGAAGGAAATGCTCGAGACATTCAGCAAGGACATCATCTACGTCAAGTTGAATCCACCGTACACGCAAACTCTTTTCGTCGAACTCGCTCGCTTCACGCCTGGACAGCCAGATAGTCTCGTGGGCCCGGTTACCCCGCTCAACGGCCCTTCCCGCACGCCCCAAACTCCCGTCATGGGCTCTCATCCCGCCTATCCGACTGGCCCTTCTCATCCTCTGTCTGGGCCATCCAGTGCTGGTCCTTCGGCATCAGGGCAACGACCTCATTCCCCGACTACTCCGTACGATCGTTCGTCTGGGGAGGGTTCTCATCATGTCCCGCCCCCTCCTTGGTCAAGTAGATCTCGTTGGAGCAACGCGGCCGCTACGGCCCCTCCTCCGTCTGCTACACGGAATCGTTCGAATGAAGCAAGCTCCCCGCCTTTAGAGGCGGCTGGTCCGTCGAGGAAGCGCAAGCACTCTGATGCGTCCCCGACGGCGGGATCTGGTGAGAACTTGTCGGTCAGCATTCCGTCGCCCACAGCGCAGCCATCTCCGAAGCGCCGTTCCACGGTGTCAACAACACCCGTCACGATGCATCCTCCACCCCAGCACCATTCGCCTATCATTCATGCGCCGCCTCCTATGCATCCTCAGATTATACATGCGCCCATCATGCATGCACCACATATGCCTCACCCTATGGCCATGCCTCCTCAGCCCGTCCATGCTCACCCTATGCACCCTGCAGCTATCTCTACTATGCACGTTCCTCATCACCTGCCCATACCGATCCAGGCTATGCCGATCCAGCCGATTCACTCACCGATCCAGCCAGTGCAATCACCGCCCATGCAAGCCCGTGGCGGTCAGGGGATGTCTTCGTCTCTCGCCATGATGCTTTCACCTCCGGGTGACGCCAGACAGCAGCAGCAACAACAGCAGCAGTCGCCTCCACAGCAACCGCCGCCGACTGGACCCCCACAGCCTCGTCCTCGCGGCGCCGCGGCGCGCACCATGCAGCCTCACCCACAGATGATGCCCGCCATGGATCAGCGCGATATGGCCCAGCTTCCGAAAATCCCTCAGCACCCGGTACGTCAAGATGCACCGCACTACATACCCATACAGTTTTACCGACCCGACTATAGATGGGGCCCCGGGCCTTCGACCGGTTCACGATAGCTCCGCCTCAGTCTCCGCCTGGGTCTTCTCGACGTTGATCGCGGCGCTTTAAATTGGTCGTCTCCATCGCATCTCCTTGCTGTCTTTCTGTCTTTCCTTGGGCACATCTTCTTGGTGGTCACGTAGTGAATTTCCTGTTGTTGCTTTGCTGTGTTTGTGCTGCTCTGTCCGCTGCTCTGTACCATACAAACGTTTTCCGACTCTACTCCCTGTCTCTTTTGTGTAAGGACTGTATGTTGGAAATCAATGCTATAGTATGTTTCCAATACGACGGTATAGTGTATACGTGTGTGAATCCGTCTAAGTGCTACCGTCCAACCATTAACTTGTAAGTGGACCACCCTGCAATAACCGCGAATGCCGCCAGCGCAGCAATGATAGACCCGAACCATGTATAACCCTACGACCAGGTCGTCAGCAACGTTGAGCTTCACAGAGGATTCGACGCTCACCGGAACGTCCTGGCCAGGAACGTGAACGTTCATACCCCAAAGACCCGTGACCAGATTCATCGGAATGAGAACCGTACCGAGCGCGGTCAGCTTGGACAACACGTCGTTGATCTGGTTGTTCGCGTCCGTCATCTCGATGGAGATCTGCGCGAGGTAGTTGCTGTGCGATCGCGATAGAATCTTCTCGTAATGGTTCAAGTTCTGCGTCATCGTGATCAGATGGTCTTGGATGTCAGAAAGGTACAGGCCCTGTGTGCGGCGACGTCGAGTTCAGTTGGCGGCGATGGTAAGAGGGGAGGCGATGAAGACGTACGATGTCGGAGGTGGGCGCGACCCGCCAGTTCTCGTTGCACCGCTTCGCAAGTCCTTTCACGACGTCTGCCTTGTTGCCCATAAGCCGTAGAAGGCCCATAACCTTCTTACGACACGTCCCGATTCGCCGCAACATGTCGCTTTGCTCCGCCTCCTTCAATATCAGCACCAACTCGTCAATGCTATCGACCTCGTACTCGATGCCCTGGATCAAGGGCCCGAATGCATCGGTAATGTCATCGATGAGCGCGTATGATATCCAGTCGGAAGTGACGCTGATGTAGTCCTTCAGCTGCTTGATACGTCGCCGAACATTCTGGGGATGGGGTGTTGGGCGGAAATGAAACTGAAAGATGATGAGCACGAAGCAAGACATAAGGAGCTGGTTACATACGGAGATGATGCCTTCTCGGAAGACTATGATGTACATATTCAGTGGCTCGAGATACGTGGGGCTGAGGCTGTCCTGCTCGAAGCTGCGGAAACAGACGAAATAATAGTTCCTGAAGAGCTCGATCTTCTCGCGTGTTTCCTCCATCTGAATATCTTCGGTCGTCAAAGGATGGATGGAAAAGACCTAGAGAAAGGATAAGACAACGCCATTTGTAAGCTCCAAATATCGCACCTTGCTAAGCATCTTCATCTCCTCATCTGTAGGGCACTGCACGTCCAGCCACCAGGTGCTCCCATCTATGGACTGTCCAGGTCCATTCACTGCGGTGGTCCTATTTCTCGGCTCAGTTCCCGACATCTTGGATGTACTTGGGATATTAATAGGAGGGGGGATGCCCAGGCGCTGACCCAAGCCACTCCCATTCGCAGGGTTATGTCCCATGCTCGTACCTGGGCGAGAAAGAATCGCGCCATCCATACGTTCGTTCGACCCGTTGACACCCATGAACAAGTCCTCGAACGACTGACCGTCGGCCGGTAGCTCACTCAGGCTGCGAGCATGAATGGTGGCGGAAAGAGCGTTGGAGTAGAATGAAAATCGATATGGTCTGTCGTGTCCTGACCCGGCGGTGTTCTGCCTCGCAAAATCGGGAGGCCCTGGGGCAGGAAGATTATCGTAGGACGGGACGGCACTGAGAACCTTCCCCAGCCCATTCCCCTGGGAGCGAAAATTCAATGCAGGTGGCGGACCGCCTGACGAATGTTCAAAGAGGGCCATCTTGCCCCGGCGTGGCCCAGGTGCGCTCTGGCTAAGCTTCCGCTGTCGGGTTCTAATACCGGGCATGGGGATCGTAAAGTCGCCCGGCCCACTCGGACGAGTCTCGGGAAGCGCAGGTACCGTGCTGGTGGTAACTTGGCTGGATGAGAGGGGACCATCGGGCGGAGTGGGGGTTGTGGGAGATTGAATGCCGAGCCGAGCTTTCTCCTCCCGAGCGTATGCTTCCAGTGTAGTAAAGTCATACTGCTGCAGCTCGGCTGGAGCGGTTGGCTGATACATCGGCAAACCACCAGCGTCCTCCGGCTCGGGGCCATTGAGGGACACTAGCAATGCTGGGTCGTGTCCGGTACTGAGGTGATTCAGATGAACCTCAGCAGCTGGGCCCGGATGATAACTATCCATGGGTTCGTCGAGACTAAGCGGAACGTGCCCTGCGCCTCTGGCGAAACTCAAATCCTGTTCTTCATGTTGGGACAGGGAGATGTAAGGCTGGTCATCGTGGTCCAGTGGTGGACGAGCAGAGGTGGGGGCCGGTATAGCGATAGGGGACGACTGCACTAGGGTATTGCTTCGTGCACGGGAAAGCTGCATAGCCATGTCAGCATCCATCGCCCGCTGGCGTTCCCGCACATCGGGGTCGTTGGGGTTGTACGAACGGGTGAGGGTCGGTGACATTCGTGCGCGAGGAATGAGGTCTGCCTCTTCGCTCACGCTGCCGCGATGTCTGACCGGCGAATGGGAATGTTCAGAGTTGCCGCGAATCGTCTTCGGGGAAGTAGAGACGTATGGCCCCGAGAGGATGGAGGAGTTGTCAGAAGGGGACGCCATGCTGGTGAACGCAAGCTCCGACAGCTATTCGTTAGTCCGTGCAGGTTTGGACTGGACTCGGTGGACCCGACGGCGACGAGGGGGAACGACCAAAGAGAGGAGGGTAGTTTGGAGAAAACTGTCCGTCGTTGTGCGTCTAACGAATGAACGCCTCGACGTCCAGCCTTGCGGTGCTTGCGGCGGGGAGGGCCTGGAGGCTGTTCCGGGCGTCGAGAACGAGGGCTGGTCGTCGTCGAGGATAATGGAGAGAGGCCGTTGACATGACGTCGGGAAGAGGAGTCTCATTCCTCCTTCCGCCTAGACAGGGTTACTGATCGCATTACAAAGCTTTTGAAATGGGCCTTCAAGATGGGTCAGTAATTTGTGAAGCGGGGTCACAAAACCGACCAAAGCAGGATAACAAAGCGAGGCGCCAGCATACATTTCACCTCCACCCCCGACCTCGGATGCGTCGATGTCCTCTCGCGTGCCCGTGTATTGCATAGGCCTGTTGTCCCTCTGCATCGTCGCCACGTTGTACTACGCCGCTCTAGACACCGTCAAATCACTCTCTCCTCAAGGATGCCGCATGTCATGGATGTCCCCCTCCTATGTCCTGCAGTCTCGTTTCGACCATACCTGGTCGCCGCTTGCGGGTCGCTATTCGCTCTGGTTGTACCGTGAAGTCGGTTGGGACGGACATGAGGTGTGTGCCCATCTCACTGGTGGCGTGTTCGTGTTTGACTGAGCGGTAGCTGCATGGCGCACCCGTCCTCTTCATTCCCGGAAACGCTGGATCCTCACATCAAGTGCGTTCCATAGCCTCCTCGGCGACGCGTCAATTCTACTCGAAACCATACCAGGTCTCACCCGAATTCGGTGGTAGAGACTTGAAACCTCTAGACCTCTTTGCGGGTACGTGCGTTCGAGCTGTCAGTAGTTCTAGCTCAAATGACGCGCCTCCCTACAGTTGAGTTCAATGAAGACTTGTCCGCATTCCATGGCACAACGCTGGACACGCAACGCCAGTACACCTTGCGTGCAATAGACTATATCCTCTCGCTTTACCCCGCCGGCACCTCCATCTCCATAATGGGCCATTCCATGGGAGGCGTGGTGGGGACGTCCTTGCTTCCTCACCCGAATATTTCGGCCATTATTACAATGTCCACACCCCACACCCTTCCTCCTGCTCGCTTTGACCGCAGGATAGATCGAATCTACTCCCACGGAAGGCAAAGCCTTTTGACGGACTCTACACCAATTCTGTCGCTTTGCGGAGGCGCAACCGACTTGTTGGTTCCCTCGGAATCATGTATACTTCCTGTCCCCGACGTGTCTCAGGATGGTCTGGAGCCATACAGGCGCACGGTGTTCTCCAGCGCCCTCGAGGGCAGCTGGACTGGAGTCGGGCATAGGGAAATGGTTTGGTGTCATCAAGTACGGTGGCGCGTGGCACGGGCAGCTCTGGAACTCGGCGCAGCGAAATCCCAACTGCAGCGTGGACAGGTACTGGACACTTGGTTACGCGATGGTACTCTGCTACCCGCGAAGCTTGAAACCGCCGATTCACCACTGGGCATGCAAGACGGGCAGTATACAACATTACCTCGAGATATGGACCTTACTCTCAAGAATCCTACTGGCTCGCATGTCTACCTCCTTCCCTCGTCTTCTAGGAGCCGTCGGTTCCTGCTATATGTGTCGCAAGGCAGTATTCCACCCACCGCGCCGCGTGAACCACTTCCACTTCGCGCCTCTGTCTACGCGTGTACTTCCCAGTCGCAATGTGACTTGCTCAACCCTACATCCCTCAAGCTCATCCCAAATCCTCTTCTCGAACGTCCCTTCCCCGTACCCGACGAAGGCTCGGATGAATCAGAAGGAGTGGTTGTCTACGAGGCGGACGTGCCTGATGAAAGCTCTTATGGAGTTGCAGTCAAGGTCGAAAATGCGGACGGAAGAGGCTGGGTTGTCGGTGGCTATGTATTTGACAAAGTCATGATAAATTATACGAGCGTTTTCTGTAAGTCGACATGTATTAATCGTTGCCCAATCACTTACCGCCAGACAGATGCCCTATTCTTCAAAAGCGTTGTGGACCTGAGTGAAAAGTCGCTGCGGACCCAAATATTGTTTCCGCGTTTGCTCTCTAGCTCACTATTGGTCTATCGCTTGAAGCCAGAGTTCCCAGAGCACTGCCGAGGTAAATCTATCATCGATGTTTTTTCTTCGGCGGTGGTTGATTTTGTATTGTCAGAGACTTTGCTGGCGCCTTTGCTCCAACATACCTCCCACCCGGCTGAGACTCACTACTTCCCGCTGAAGTCTGCTGCCCCAGTCCTCCTCCATACACATGCCTCCGCGCCGTTCATATCGTCACAATATTCACACAGTGTCAACCTGACAATCTACACGACCGGAGAAAGCCAGTGTATGCCACGCGAGCTCGAGGTCACAGTGGATGTTTGGGCTACCTTGGGACGATGGGGGACTAGACTTGCCGCCCCCGCAGCTAGCTGGGCGGTTGCTGTAGTCGCCCTTCTCATGCACGACTCGTGGTCCATACTTCAGACCCACGGAACGACGCCAACACTATCAGGGTCCCTGACAGCCTTCACCCACAACCGTCTCCCATGGTTGACAGCCTTGTCCTTCGCCATCTCAGTCGTACCGCTGCCCTCGGACATGTGGCTCGGTAACCGAGGAGAATGGTCGCTAGCAGCTATTGCTCCTTTGATGATGTTGACCGTCACTGGTCTGGTGTCAGTCATATGGTGGCTCCTGACCATTCTCATGTGGCCAATCCAGAGATTTTCTCGCCGCACAAAGTGAGCCGAACCATTATTTTATGAAAGCGTTTCTCATCCGAACGCCACAGGCCCCGCCAAGCCCCAATCGCGA
The DNA here is from genome assembly GCA_027924225.1 of Bjerkandera adusta. Classification (NCBI taxonomy): domain Eukaryota; kingdom Fungi; phylum Basidiomycota; class Agaricomycetes; order Polyporales; family Phanerochaetaceae; genus Bjerkandera; species Bjerkandera adusta. Next base: position 1,016,556 of record BSCZ01003033.1, read on the forward strand.
GTCATCGGAGGAAGACGATGGTGTCCCTGGCGTTCATATGCATCCTCATATTCCTAGTGGTGCCTTGGCAGGTCGGCTTCCTTGGGTGTTGGATACTCCACTTCTTCACTTGCGCTTCGCAACCGTCGTATGTTGTGACCACTCCAGAAGCAACAGCCATTCCCCTCATCCCCCGGGGCGACACGAACGAAGACAACGAAAGTGAATACACTGGCGCACCCCCATCAGCGTCCACGCCTTCACAACTCGCCTCCCAACCTGTGAACACTACTGTACAAAACGAGCGGGAGCACCTGCTACTGTTGATGACCTGTTTGCTTCCACTGGCAGCACCCGTCTTGGCCGTGTGGGTGCGTACGCTGCTCACTGCCGGGTTCACAACACCATTCGATGGCGATCACAACGTGTTGTACGTCGCGCCCTTTCTCGTGCTCGCTGATCCAGGGTGGCGCTGTAGTTGGGCATGGGGCGGTGGCGAGACGCATGTTGTCAAGCCGCGATGGACGATGTGGGTGGTGGCTGCGGTTGCGTTTATCTGGGGACCCCGGTATACCTATGCTGTATTTGAAGCTGCGAGTGTGGTACTGGGAGTTGGCGTGTTTGTCGCCTTGCTGAGGAGGTGACGAGATGTGTTTGTTCCACGTCGGTAGCCAAATTGGGAGGCGGTCTGATGAAATGATGGGAAGCACCGAGAGTTAGTGCTGCGAAAGTTTGAGAAAAGGACGCCAGCGACGAGCTGAGGATGCACCGACTCTGACTCTGTCTACTTCGCCAACGCGCCCCCCAGCCTCGCCCACGTTACATGAGTCCCGCCCCCAACACTCGCTGACCGACGGCCATCCCTTCATCTACGCCTTCGTCAACTGTCCGCCATACTCTCCTTCCTCGCAGCTGGCTGCTGCCGCACGGCCCAGGATTCTCATTATCACGATACCTTTTAAACACAGGATACCCATACGCTAATTCGACTAACATACCACCATGAACGGCGTTCGTCGTCTCTTGGGTGGCGGTGGTAGCAACCCGTCCACACCAGACTCTGCACTGCCGCCGCTCCCGCCCATCGCGCCGCTGTCTTTCTCAGGCAAGCCGAACTGGCCACCATCTTCGCCAACGGAATCGAACTACACGAATTCCCCGCCGAACACAGCCGCGCTCTCGTTCCGGAAGAACACTCCCAGATCGCCGCTTGCCGACGACGACGCGGCTAACGCGTCCTTCCACAGCTCACGCTCCTCTGGCAGCATGGCCTCCCTCAGCAGGAAGAACTCGTCCCCGTCTGCCCCCCAGTCGCCCGGCGCTGGCCCATCCTCGCCCAGCAGGGTCCCCGTGCCGAATCGCGTGTCACAGCTGTCGCGCAAGTCGATGGGCTCCGAGGGGAAGCGGTCGTCGCAGATGCTGAATGTGCGCGACGACCTGCTGCTGGACCTTCTGGCGAGCGAAGCGGTGGTGGACAGTCGTGGTTGCCAGATTCTGAGTGCGGAGGAGGTGGAGGAACTGAAGAAGGTGCGTTCCATCATACATGCCTACGCCGTCGATTCACCCCCGCTGTTGCCCATTTCCAGGAACAACAAGTCCTGGCGTCACGTCTCGTCGCGATGAATAAGAAGGTCGCGCTCGAGACGAAGATGCGGGATGCTGCGGTGTCCCTCTCGAAGCTCAACGCAACGTCCAAGGCCGTGAGCAAGCAGACGTCAGAACAGCTGGACACCGCGAACCGCAAGCTCGAGGCGGCACAGAAGGAACTGTGGCGCATGTCTGAGAGGGCGGGCGAGGTCCAACGGAAACTCCTGGAGCACCGTGCAGGCGTGCTAAGCCACTCAGTGCGAGCTCTCGAGCGAAAGAACGGCACGGCGGACAACTCAGACACGTCTCTCTCAGGATACAGCACGCCTAATCGCAGCTCACAAATGAGTCCAATAACCGCATCCTCTGCCACGAGCGTACACACCGTAGCCTCGAAAAGCCGGTTTGACGGCGCGCATTTCTTCGCTGGGCATGCGGAGGCTATGCTGCCACATAGTCCTCGAGTCCCTCCTCTACCCACTGGCGCCGCCGTCGCAGTAAATGGCATGAATGTCTCAGAACTGGAAGCCAAGTTACAAGAAGCGACGACTGCGCTTGAGGCGGCTACTACACGACAGATGGAGATGGAGCAAGAACTGTCGCTAGTTCGCCTGGAGAAGGAGGAGGTCGAGACTTCGCTGGGCATGCAATTACGGGTCTCCGAGGAATCGAGTTCTGGGTTGCAAGAGGAGATTGATAGACTGAAGGCGATCGAGGACCAGATGGAGCAGCAGCAGGCCGCTTGGATGAGCGAGCGCTCTGAGCTGGAGGATCGCAAGCAGGAGGTGGAGGAGCTGAAGAGGAAGGTGGGGGAATTGGAGGCGCTCGGTGCTGGGGTTGCTGCTGTCGAGGGCGTTCTTGCTATGGAGAGAGGAGCACATCTCACCGAGCTTCAAAAGCGGGATGAAGAACTGGCAGCTATGAAGCAACGGTTCGACGCCGACCGGACTGCTTGGGACACAGAGAAGGCTATGCTCATGAGCGAGATGAACGTACACGTAGCTCAGCTGCAAGAGGACGGCTCCGGCAACAAGGCACAGCTCGACGGCGTTATGGGATCGCTGGGAGCAATCATGCAGGCACACGGCATCGAACTCGCCGTGCCGCTAGCAGCAGCATCCCCGGCGATTGTCGCTGCCGCTCTTGGTGGGCATCTGAAGAACGTCAAGACGAAGTTGGACGAACATGCTCAGGCCCGGCAAGAGCTTGCGTCGCAACAAGGCAAGCTCGAGGACGAAGTCCGGAATCTCACCGACAGGTGCCAAACACTCAGTCAGCAACTGGAGCAAAATCGGCAGGAGCGAGACGACGCTAAAGGCGAGGTTAGGAACCTTGAGGTGCAGCTCCAGGTAGTTTCCCTCTCCAGAACCTTGAATGAACGAACGTTGACCAATCACATAACAGGCTCAGACCGCGGCTTCCATTGCGGCGGCAGCAGCCGCGGCGACTGCAGCTGCAAGTGCAACCGCGCAACCACCAGTGGAATACAAGGGCGATGCAGCACAAATCATCGCGCAGCTGAAGCCCATCTGGGCCGTCCTTCCATCCTCCGAAGCCCGCGCGAGCAAACTCGGCTCGCGTTCATTCCGCACGGGTTCGAGTTCACCCACCAGCAGCCCAGTCTCTCGTAACGGTGGCGTACCCCCTTCACTGTCCGAGATGGATGTCCGATCCCTGAAAGCGTTGTACGATCCAAAGGGTTACGCTTTGAACATGAACTCCGGCGGAACCTTCAGCGTTGAGTCCTTCCTGGAGCGTGTACAGGCGCTTGTGGCGGACGACCGTGCTCTCATCGAGAGGCTCATCAGATTCGCCCAAGCGCATGACCTCCTCAAGAAGAACGCAGAACGAGCGCAGAAGCTTGCACAGGATAGCAACGTTGCACTAGAGACCTACCAGAAGCAGGTCAAGACTCTGGAGGAGCGGAATATCTCACTTATGACGCAGCAAGCTGAACTGTAAGTCACGGGTTTTCGAAATCCCTGACCCTCTGCTGATACTCTGTGTAGACAAGATGAACTCAGTTGGTTGCAAGAGACTGTCGAACGAGTGCAGGCCGAGAAGCTGGTGATTGAGACACAGGCCGCAGATCAGGCGGAAACGTGTGCTCAGCTCACAGAAGCTAACAATACTCTCAGTGCGAAGGCCCTCATCATGGCGGACGAGGCCGCATCGACGACAGACAGTGTCCGCAGGCAACTCGAGACACAGCTTGCGGAATGCAAGACCGGGTTGAAGCGGGTGAATGAGGAACTCGACTCGGCACGGCAGTCCGCGCAGACTCAGCAGATGGCGCTGCTGGAGGAGATCAACAACTTACAAACCGAAAACACGAACCTGCGCAATCAAGTACGGGCAATGAAGTGATCGGCGACGTCTGCGATATTTTCCCTTGGTTTGTCTGTCCCGCCTCTCGTTTATACTCCGTGGTTTACTCTCGGCGGTCCGTTTGTTGGATGTATCTCTAGGCTCTTGTCTTTGCTCTGCACACTACGCATATGTATACCTCCCACAGTTTCCACACACTCGCTACACTATATCTACTGCATAGACCAGTACAATCCATATTTTTCCGATCAACTGTCGCTGTGTCGGCTCTGGGTGCATCCGGAGGAGTCTCGCAAGTCTAGCCGCGTGCCCGCGCAAATAGCTCGGCACGCTTCCACTTAGTCCTCTACCTTCATGTCATCACTAAAACCGCAACGATCCTCGTCCGCAATCCTCGTATAACCTTTCTCACTACCTCCTCTGCATCTCGGATGAAGCTGGCTCTCCTCCCCACACACCCTGCTCAATGTCCTTTACATTCAAATGGCCGCGTTTTTCCGACCAATTCCACGCTAATGCGATACAAATGCTCGATGCCGCCCTCAACAAGGGCAACAAACCTCCGGTCATAGCAGACAAGATCGAGGTCGTGGAGCTTGAGATGGGCACACAGGTGCGTAGTCGTGCAAATCGTATACCGCGTCGTCGGGTGCTGAGAACACACGCCCAGCCCCCCGAGCTCGAGGTCAGAGATATCGGGGAGCTCACGATGGACCAATTTCGGGGTATATTTCGTTTGACATACGAGGGGGATGCACATATCGTGCTGCGAACGAAAGTCCAGGTGCGTTGTGCTGTTTTCTGTCAGCGTACAACAAATTTCGAGCGCACGACCCTAGGCGAACCCGCTGAACCACAAGCAGCCCGACATACATATGCTCGGGGGCTCGCGGGGAATGCTCGCAGCGAAGCAACCTCTGGTTGTACCCATGCTCCTACGTCTCTCGCACTTCAAGCTCGACTCGTACGTCGTGCTCGTCGTCTCGCGGCAGAAAGGGATCACGCTCGTATTCAAGACGGACCCACTGCAGAACGTCGACATCAACAGTACCTTCGACTCGATTGCCGTCATACAGAAGTTCATCCAGCGTGAGATAGAGGGCCAGCTCCGCCAGATGTTCCGTGAAGACCTCCCCGGGATCATCCATCGCCTCAGTCAACAGTGGGTCAAGGCCAAAGTCGAGGCGCCCTATCTCACGAAGCGTCCCCCGCCGACGAGACAGCGATCCACTGCGGCCTCGGACACTGGTGTACGACCCTACGGGATGCCGCCGCGCATGCCGCCTGTGGGCACCCATCCCCTACTCGCGCGAACGGCATCGGTTGCGGGCGGCGGCGTGACGCGCCCGCGGTCTGGCTCTGGCTCGTCCAGCGTAGGCCGAAGACCTAGCTCTGTCATCTCTACACCTCAGCAGATGTCTGGATACGACGAGGATGACTCTGTATTTGGCGACCCAGACTCAAGGAGTATGTTCAACACCTTCAAGAACCTGTTTACGCAGAGCAAGGGTCTGGCAGAGCTTGCAGAAGAGACCAGCGACATCGACGATGCCGAGACCTATGACTCGGGCAACTGGGAAGATCTCATGCCTCCAGAGCCTTCAGAAGCTGGAGAGGTGGAAGAATACGAGACCGTACCTGCTGTTGGTGGTGGCTTCATCACTCGTCCACGGGTCGTCCACGCACACTCCCAGATCATGTCTCCGAATGGCGAACCGAGTCGTCCACCGTCACGCACCGCCTCGCGAGCCTCAGGCCCGTCCCGCCTGTCGAATCTAATGACACCTAGTCGAAGTGGCATCAGTAGCCCTATTTCTCGTCACCTGCCCTCCGCAGTTGCTATGGAGAGGGCACATAGCTGGGCTGGTCACTACAACCCGTACTTCGCAGGTGCAACACCGATGTATATGCCACCTGGACCGTATTATGACGATCAGCTAGAACGCGGCTCAAGTCGCGGCGTGTCTGCACGACCGTCACCTTCCCACCCATCAGTACCCACTCTCGAGCACCCGTACCCCCGCCGTTTAGGCAGCCCCTCCAGCATCCGCACTCGCACGACCGACATGACCCAACCCCTCACCACTCCTCCAAACGCCCCCGAAGACGACGGAGGGGTCCGAATAAACCGCTCTCGTCGTCCTTCGTTCTCCAACCCCACCGATCCTTTTGGTTCCCCACCAGACACCCTCTCCTTCTCCGAACACGATCCCAAAATCGTATTGAAACCGACACTCAACTCGGTATCACGGCTATCGCTATTGAGCAACTCCTATCATACCCTTTCCCCGTATACGCGAACCCTCGAACATTTCACCGTCCGCAGCGTCCCACCACGAGAGTCAACGTCGTCTGGGTCCGGCAGTGCCGCAGAACGCCCGCCCGTCAAGGCGCGGCGGAAACGGACGTATTTTCTCGGCGGCAAGAAGCAACCCCCGCCAACAGACCCCATACCATCCTATCCGGACGACGACTCTGAGAGGGCTGCCTCACCAGTCCCTGGCTTGTCCGAATTCGACGCCTCAGATATGGAGCGGTACTTTCGCTCCAGCGACGATCTCGTGCCGCAGTACCCGGACGTTCACCCTTCCCACATCCGCCGACGCTCTCGTTATCAGCAACAGCCACAACAGTAGTACAAATAATAAGCAATACAAACAAAACATACGACTGGCGATACAGATGTTCACGGCCCTACTTATACAGCTACAGCCATTGATACAGACTCTTCTCTCTCCATCACCTCACTTCACCGTCTATCATCGCAATAGTGCACCTTGCTTTCTCTTCGTCGTTGTTTGTCCGTCTCCGCCCCCGCCACGTTCTTCCCTCCTGTATCTTACACTGTCTCGTAGTCACCATAGACTCACCTTACATTACAACAATTTGAAGACGGGCGAGACGGACGCGAAGGTTTCTGGCGCGAGTGGCAGCGCGCCCATACCAGAGCCCCCGGCGAGCGGGACAGGCACTGGCATCGGCAGCGACGGAAGCGTCGGCGACATGGCCGCGTTCTCGAAGTCCTGTATAGTAGACACACGCAGACGCAGACGAAATTAATAACCGTTCCCCCGCGAGGGGGCGGCGTGAATAGATATTTTAAGCGAGGCTACCTACATCCACATGCATGCTCGGCAGCCTGCTTGTGTTTTGTCGCGCGGACGGCGCCTGCCGCAGCTGGCGGAAGTCGTTGTTTGAGTACGTCTTCGTGAGCCCTGTCGCGGCGGGCGAGCGGATGACCGCCGTCGGCGGCGAAATCGCGACGAGCGCGAGGATGTCTTGGGACATGCTCTTGCGCGGCGGGGTTGTGGGTGGCGCGGCTTTGGGGCGAAGCAGGTCCTCGAGGTCTTGCAAGCCGAGGGAGATGGTATCGGGGAGGACGGTGGGGGCATGTACCGGGGTGATGTCGTCGGTGAACTTGAACGCACTGCTCAACTGCGCGAGCGCCTCGCGCTTCTCTGAGTCTAGAGACTCCTCAAGTTTCGCGAATAGTTCGCCGAGGGAGTTGGCGTCGTATCCGGCCAGCGTGGCGCCCTCGATCTCTGCAAACCATTCCAACAACCCCACTAGCGCTGTCGCCAGGTCGTCTTTTCCGATGTAACCGGAGGACTCTAGCGAGTGAAGGAGGCTGCTGATCTCGTCCCCCACATCCGTGAGGGAGTCGGAGGGACATTCGATCAAAACAGCATGGGCGACGTAAACGTACGTCGTAACATCTGACGCTGTCACGCCGGAATGCTGGCAGCCCCGGAGGATAGCCAAGGCTAGGTCCAGCTTGAGGACGTCTGGTACCATTTCAGACTTCGCTGCGAGGCAGTTTAGGATGTTCCTGAGGTATGCTGACACGATGTTCTCGGCGAGGCATATCCGCAGGCAGCTGGCGAATGACCGCGCCAGCGATGCGTTGGATATGAGAAGCTGGTTGCACTCGGAGGAGGATGCCGTAAGGAGGTCGAGGAGAAACCGAAGGGAGAGCGACACTTGATATTGGCTTAGAATTTGTTCGTGGGGTGACACCGCAAAATCTCCCAACTTCCTCAACGTACGGCTCAGGTCTTTCAACTCCTCCTGAAGAAGCCAATCGCCGATGCCAATGCTGCCGTTATCCACTGCGACCAGTCTTCGCACAAGATGGGCCTTGTTCTCCGTGTCGAGGGCGCGGCAGAAGGTCCACAGCTCTCGCAAGACATTGGGGAGGACCTTCTGGGACCACGCAACGGATGTAGCGACGGCCTCAGAGGTGGGGAGCAAAAAGTCGATTAGGCAGAACACCTGCAACAGATGATGTGCTGGCTCGTGGTCACCAGAGTGCAACCCATGTTCCAGCAGGGTACGCAACACAAATTCGGCAGGGTTCTTGCCACCAGGAAGCGGCTCCGGAATGTCTGCAAGCGTTCGGATGAGCACTATACACGACTGCCTGGTTTGTTGTGCAGCGATGCACCGTGCACTGGTCTGTGTAAACAGGATGTCTGCGAGGTCGGTGGTGGTGAATAGGTTGGCGGCGGCGGTTATGAGAATACGAAGGAGTCGACCCGGAATGGGATACGCGGGGACGGTGCGAATCAGGATGTGCATGGCTTCGTTGGCGGCCCAGAACAAATGTGCGAGGACGTCAGGAGAGCTTGACGGAGGAGGCTTGACGGAGAAGTGACTGCAGACCTCCTCGCTAAGCCCCTCGACGATTTCCACGAGCAAAGTCTCGAGGCTACATGATCCTTGTTCCCACACTTCCTCCAGGACGTCGTATTCTTCGCCCACATTTAGTTCGTCGTCGATGATCTTCAATGCCACACGGAGAGCTCGGACGTATTCAAACGTTGGCAATCGCTCCACCGGCTGTAACAGGTACTCCACTGCGCTTTCGAGACCTCTGTCTGCGATATCCGCCGCCCGTTGCATGGATTGTTGCTCCGCGTCGGTAATCACACAGTGAGGGAGTTCGAACTTGAGTATGGCCTCCCGAAAGACGGGCCGCAGCAGGGACGAGGGATCCTTCGCCAGGTCCAATACAATATTCTCAGCGTAGACGCCCGCCTTCGTCGGTACCTCGGTATCCAACGCACAGTCTAGACGATAGACCATTTGTCGTAGGAGTAAGAGGTGGTTCAGAATCTATAGGATGAGCTTAGGTATACAGAAACTCAACGATCCGGACAATCGAGCAACTCACCTCCCGGTATCCACCAACTCCCTGCCACAAGCGCAAGATACCCAAAGCTCGTTCCCGGCAGTGAACGTTAGGCAGACTATCGGCCCATGCGTACACTGCCAGCAGAGACGCCACACCAATGAATGCCCGTAGGAAGGCGATGAACTCGTCATGAGAAACTATCATTCCCGAGTCAGAGAACAATCGAGGTAGACTCTGAAGGGATGCCGACTGAGTAGGGTTCTCCGCAAGGGTATCAACTAGATCCGGGTGTGTAAGGAATGTCGCAAGAAGAATTCCCAGAGGCTTTTCCTGGCTGCCCACGCTCCTTAGTGTCTCCGCCGCCACAGTAAAGTCGCCCTGGGTGTTCGATATCGCATCTTCAAGGATTAACATCCCGTCGATACGTGAGAGCAATTCTCTAGCTCGCGCCCGAGTGAACTTGTCGTTCTTAGAGTTCTTCTCGACCGAGCTGATGACTTCTCTGAATGACGGGTCGTTGAATCTCCGCGCAACCGCAGTATTGGAAGCCGCGTCCAACAACTTGTCGAGGGTGTCCTCATCCAGTGTCAGTGGGTCCAATATGGCGGTCAAGTCTAGATTCTCCTGGTGAATGAGTGTAAGGGCTCACAGCTATTCTGGCCGGTGGTGTGACTCACTAGCAGGGCGCTGACCATGCTCACAGGCTGACATGCTGCGTCACTTAGAAGAGAGGCAAGGTAATACGATTGGGTATCATTCTAAGAAAATGTTTAACGGTGAGAGCTGTTCGTTAATTCACTGCGCTTACGGCTGGCCCTATTCCCCGGGCAATCTTCTCCGCAAATTCAACGTAAGAGGCGTCTGCCTTGTCGTCTGGAAGCGGATGAGACGCCAGCTTATAGGCCTCCTGCATATCAGCCCCTTCGGGAAGTTCGCCTAATTGTGCATACAGGTATGGAAACTCTGGTAGATCCCAGTCGTCGTTGGAAGGCTTTATGCAAAACATAAGCCGGGTGATAAGTGGAAGACTAGGTGCGTCGGGTATCAGCTCCAGGAGTTGCGTGGCTAGTTTAGATGGGTCACGGAAATTGGCAGGGTCCAGTGTCTCTGAGAGGGGTATAGGGTCCAAGGTAGGTAACGACTTCGGTTCATATGTAGAAGCAGGGGGAGGCAATTCGTCGACTACCTCGCCGTATATTGCCATCGAGACAGACTCGAAGGAGCCTTTGACGATCATAAGACGCGTCGCGGTCTGTGTGTATGCGTGAATTGAGCGCGCAAACATGACGTAGGGGTCGAGACATACATCCGAGTTCATGTTGACCTTGAAGTCCATGCACCCCCCGGCATACGCGATGCTGGTCGTAAACAGCGCATTCGTAGGCCTGACCTTGTCCTTGCTACCTTTCGGCACGACAGGGTGTGCGTTGAAGTAGAGGTCAAGAAAGAATCCATCGGGCTCTGTACAACTGGGACGTGTGTGGTTGGTCACAGGCTGCGCTCTGATCACGACATGGCTCACCTGACAATCTCAGGGCTGAGCGCGAACGGCTGGTGGTTCGAGGGAAAGATGGAGATGGAGTGTATGCGCACGGCGGACGGGAACTTGAGGGCGGCGAGGTTGTCCGGGCCGACGGGCGTGAGGGTGGCCCACTGGAGGAGCATGGGGGGTGGGCAGGCGGGGTTCAGCGGGTGGGCAGCATGAAAATACGGCGAAGCGCAGCGGGGCAGGCAGTGCTGGACAGTTGAAAGAACCGGACAAGACGCGTCCCCGGGCGTCTAGACGGACACGACGGCTCTCGAAAAGGCAAAGAGTCTGACCACCTCTCTCTGCTCCGAGCCATCATCTCCTCCCCTTGCTCGTCCTCGTCCACCCCGCTCGCCGCCAGCCATGAGCGCCATCCTCTCGTCGCCCACCCTCAGTGTCCCCGGCATAAGCATCGAGACAACCTCGTCCGTTTCACAACTCAAGGTCCGTGTCGGCCGCTCGCGCAGTAGCAGCATCGTCAAGGTCGAGACCATAGGAGAGGACTCGCAGGAGGAAAAGCTTGATCAGCTCGTCTACGACAATGTCAACGCAGAATGGGTCAACAGAAAAGGTGTGCCACACCACGGGGTCCTCCGCCCGCGAAAAATAAAGCTCATCGTTGTTCGCAGGCGCATGGCTCATACATCCAGTACTCATCGTCGCTGGAAAGATTATTGTAGACACTGTGCCTGGCATGCAGCAAGAGCTGAGCTGGACGCTAGTCAATCTGTTTTACCTCGGAGTACGTCCACGTTATTGCTGTGCCTATGACTCGGAACTCACGGATGTGCCATAGCTCTCGTACCTCATGTTTCACTGGGTCACAGGGATACCCTTCCAATCTGACCTCCATGGGGGAGCATACGACGACCTGACACTCTGGGAGCAGATTGACGGCGGTGCACATTACACGCCTGCCAAGAAATGGCTCGTCTGCGTTCCCATAGCGCTGTGAGCCACCATCTTTGCTCTTGTGACCACAGCACTTAACATTTGTCCTCAGCTTCATTGCATCGACGCATTACACTAACTACAACCCTTGGCTATTTGCGCTCAACCTTACGTGCCTCGTATTTGTCCTCATACCGAAGCTTCCGCAGGTAAGACCCAGCGGCCGCATCTGGCGGCGCTTTCTCTCATCTATGAATATCATCACCTAACTAATGCAAATAGCTACACCGCCAACGGGTTCGGTTCATGGTCGACGACGAAGCATCTGGTGTTTCAACCCCGATATCTGCTGGCTTCCCCGGCCGTTCTGGCACGACAACACCCACTCTCCTCGACGACAGCATACCACCAATCAAGATTACTGAAGCTCAGTTTGAGTGATGCCTCCCTGTCTCACCCCTGGATCCACCTCTCCTCCGCCTAGACTCCCAGTACCCAGGGTTTAATTTGTCGCACATCTTCTACCTTACTCCTAGTCTATCCCATTGCCACCCCATCCATTAGTCACTCATTGGTTCCTCCTCTCAATGCTCGGTCTCGCAAGCACGGTGTAATACAACAAGTCATCATATTATCTCACTCACGTCTAGATGTGCGGCGCGCCAACGAACTCGGTCTATACTGTGTACAACTCCCCGACCTGTAGGTAATCAATCTATTCTCCTTTCTATCGGCCCCCGGCCCCGTGTCATTCACGATGACAGGTTATTCTGCACCTCGCTGTACGTCCGCAAGCGCAGCCTGTAGAAAGGGGAACGGAGAACGTGTTCAGCATTTGTTCATAATCCCGTGCCGGCGGAACGGGGCGCAGCAGCACTTACAGATTACGGAGGAGCATCATGATCGTGACTTTCCCGATCGTGGGCATGTACAGCGAGGCCTGCAAGGCCGGGACGCAACGTCAGCAGTGTGGCACGGCCTTTTCTCCCGCAGACGGCGTACCTTTTCCCGCACGTCCTTGTCGAAATTCTTGTCCGCAGCGACGTTGAGGCAGATGCAGCCGTCCTTGAGCCACTGCGTGTTCACCTTGTATGCGGCGCTCGGGACCGCGGAGACAACGACGTCCGAGATGGCGAGGCATTCTTCGAGAGTCAACGGGCAGGGCCGCACGACGTGCCGCGGGTGGTAGCGCGTCTGCTCAGACTGTTCGTTCTGACGGGGACGTTTTGTGTATTCCTAAGCCCGCATGTTTGCTCCGTGAGACGCGTTCGCTCCGGTCGTGAACGCGAGAATGACAAACCTGGATGGAATCGATGTCCACGGAGAAGACGCGGGCGCCGTCGTTCGATAATAAGGCGGCCAGAGGACGTCCGACGACTTCTGACCTGGCGGATTGTTTCAGTAGGTTGTGTCAGGCTAGATGACAGGTTAACGCACCTGTTGATGACGGTGATAGTCTTGCCGTACGCGCGATCGCCATATGGAAGGATGGTGTTGTACACACCGGTGTACTCCAAGCACTTCACGATGGCGAGCGGCGTACAGGGCAGCACGGACTTCACATATCCTTCCGGGGCCGTATCGTTCACGATTGGCGGTGGCGGCTCGGTCGGGGCGATCGAGGAGAGGAGGGAGTGCGGCTTGAGATAACGTATACTGACAAACCTTAGCACTATGAAATCGCGGAATCCACCGGACATACTTGTGGTACAAGTTGTAATGGAACTTGAAGTTCAAACCTTCAACGTCTTTCAAGGGGGAAACTACCTGGACATAAACACTTCAATATCGCATATACTTATCCGGTGACCATCTCAACTTACTTGCTGAAGATAATGATCCTGGACAGGCACAGCTTCAGCTGAGCACAAAGCGACCAGCTCGGGGCGAGGTACAAACCTGCTGCACGCCAAAAATAGGGTAATACACCTTGCATTCATATCCGTCGGTACAAACTCTGACAAACATTACAGTTGATTCAAGGCGTACCATGATACCATCCACACTGTCGTCGTTGTTCACGTCGATGATGGCCTCCTCGACGCCTTCGCCTTCATCCAGAGATGGATCCGCCGCGGCGCCGATCCTCTTCAGGACAAAATCGACACCGAGCTCGATACACTGCTTCTGTGTAAACTCTGCATAGAACTTGCTTGGCGCCGCAGAGGTGGAAAGGATCCCGACGAGCTTTGGCGGGCGGGGGCTCTGACCGAGCGACGCTTTGATTTCGTCGCGGAAGGCTTTGGCGATGGGGTCTGCCTTGAGCAGGAGGCCCTTGCCGTCGACACCGGATGCCATTGAGCGGGAGGGTGACAAAGGAGAGTTGCCTAAGCGGACAGGGGGAAGGAGGTTGCGGAGAAGGACCGACTAAAATTTTGGCGATCTTGCTGGATCGGCGGCGCGTCGAGTCAAAAAGGTCGCGTTAATTGCGGCCACGTGGCGGCCCCGTGACGTCACACCACGTTTGGCAGGCGCGCACCGCACTGGCCGCACAGCGAGCGCAGAGACAGGACAGGAAAGACAAGAAAGGAGAGCATTGTCTGGTGGTATACAGCGGATAGATTACTTACTAGAGACATCCACAGCAAAACATCAAGGCCGACGCACAGAATCCATATACTCCGTCTCCGCAGTCCCAACGATACACCTGAAAAGCGAATCGGACCCCTCTTACTTGGCGTGCACAACTCCGTTCACATGTACTTCGTCCTCCATAGTAATGTCCTGCGAGTCAGTTTCAGCAGAGGGGTCTACAGAGGCAACGCTTTCGGTGTCCTCTTCCTCGTCGATTAGACTCTTGGCCCTCTGCGTGCGGAGTTCAGCCGGGGTAAACACAACAAAGAACTCACGACCTACCTTCATGGCCTCGGCTTCGTTTGAATAGTGCCTACCCCGCGCCCGGACGAAGGCGGCATGCTTTGCAGCAGCTAGAGGAGTAGAGGGGTGATGAGTCGATAGCGCATAGATACGGATCAGATAGCACGCACTCTCCTCGTCCATCTCCTCGCCCACCTCCACCTCGTCCCCAGGCTGACGTCCATCCAAGCGCACGACGTCGCGCACGTCGCTCGGGAGGTTGAACGACGTGCTCCGGCTGGAACTCCTGCTACCAGGTCCACCGCCCGAGGACGCGGTGCGCCCGTTGCTCGAGAACGACGTGCGGCGCGACGCGGCGCTGGACTCGCCGTCGGTGGCGGCGACGCTGCTGGGTGAGAACGAGCGGGTGTACGACGAGGGGCTGGCCATGTTTCCGCTCAGATCGAGGTTGGGGATTTCTGCGTGTATGCACCTCGTCGATTAGTACTATTGTACTCGGCGCGTGCGCGCCGCGCGGGGGATACATGTCCTACGCACCACCCTCGATCGTGTCGGTTTCGGCGTCGTATCGTACGTAAGGGGTCTTCGGCTCGGTGATCTTCATCTGGCTGTCTTTCTGCGCCTCAGTCAGAGCGAGGTTCTCCTCATCCCATTGCAAGCTGTAGCAAGATTGAGCGATTTCCAATCTGTAGGTACACACGCCCTCGCTTACTGCTGCTGGGCGGTACTTCCGGGAGCGAGTGGGGGTGCGTTCTTGAGGATACCCTTGGGCTTTGAATTTGACCGCGAGATCGACGGGTGAGGTGAGTGGTGAGCGTGAACCTCGACGGACATTTTCAAGCTGCTGGCTGGAGGGTGGTGGTAGTGTGGAGAGTCAAGGTAAAGTTAGCAATGGTGGAGGTGGTATGAAGTCTGGTGCACAAGACGCCGGAGTCAAGTCGCCCGCTAATGAGCTCCCCGATTTGGACAAACATACATCTCGTGACCGCAGCCCTGGACGGAGTTTAGGGCACGGTCAGGTAAGAGCGAGACAGACAGCGAGGCAAGACTCTAGAGCAGGTGGGCCTGAGAAGGCCAGGGGTGGAAAGTCGGAAGGATCCTATCTCTACCGCCGCGAAATGCTCTAGCTATATTGAAGACAGACTGACTACGATGATGGCCCAGTGTACAGATATGTGAGGAGAGAGATGAAAGTGCGTGAGAGTCCAGTGTTTACCGAGCAGATATTCGGCCCGACGGCGTCGTGCTCGTGTGTTCTGACCAGACATTGTCGATTGCTGCCTTCCTTTGGCCTATCCTGCGCCCCGTCCAATCTTCCTCGCCAACCCTATTTGCCCAGTCTTCCTCGTGTTCATCGCCCCATGCTGCCCAGTCTTTCGCATCCTCGTCTTCTTCTATAGGTTCTGGTGGACTGCGCGGTGGCGCCGGTGTGGAACGCTGTCCACCGTTCAACGCCATAGGTTGAGGAGAACGGGGGTGGAAGGACAAAGGCGGAGGGGGCGATCTCCTCGAACGTTTAGGTTGTGGTGACATGCTGTCACGCCTCGTGGAGGGACTGCGTGACGAAATCGTGGAGATACTCGATCCCACCAAGCTCGGAGGGTAGGCATGCATGGCGACTGCATCGCGCTCGATATCGATGGCTTTCGGTGTGATAGACCCCGACGCCGTCGCAGAGGATGCTGCCACCGACTTGTGTTCGTCCGGCGAGAGCGAGCGCCGCCGATCCTTCGATATCGACCGAGAACGTGTGTGCGCGACAGGATTCTCAATGTCGTGAGGCCGCGAATCATCGTCCTCGTCATCGGACGATGCACGGAAGAGCGGTTCTTGGTCTGGGTCGAGAGAATCCGAAGGCAGGGCAACAGAGGCCGAGTGAGCGCTGGCTTTGACTATTGAGTCAATGAGCCAAAATTGGAGTATGTTCATGATTATCGGGAAGATGCCCATAGTACTGTCACAGCAAGTCAACAGAACGTTCGATGCAGTCGTGAATGGACGCACAAGATGACCTGGGCAGCCTCACTGGTTCCGAGGAAGCTGAGCAACCATTCGCCTAGTTTGAAAATCCCCGGCCATAGCGCAAATAACGCGACAACCAGTGCCTTCATGGTCGTCAAAGCAAAGATGTACACGGACAGCTGGCGGAACCAGTGGCCAAACGACGGAGGCGTGCCGTACTTCCCAGACTCAAAACCCTTGAACCCGAGCTTCTCGGTCAACACAAAGGCCATCGTGTGAAGTGTTAAATATATGATCGCAACGCCTGCAAAACGGTCGCGTCAAGCAGCATGCGAGAGCGACGACGAGCACGTACCGAGGGTCGTGTCAACAAGAATATTCAAAAAATACAAGACACACGCGTTTCCGGAGGATAGATGGGCGACGACGCCCGATATAAGCACGTTCACCCCGTGCACGTACATCTGGCCTATTATCTGCTTCGAGACGTCGAAAGACCTACGAGAAACGGTTGCACAGTCAGTGAAGCCCCGCAGCGCCAGAGCTAGCGCGACGCACCATATTCGCCATGGTCGTTTCGGCGACTCTCTATGCCGCTTGTACACAAGAGAAGATATCACCAGTAGGCCCATAAGACCCTGCACGACCTGCAAAAGAGCAACCCGTCAAACACGGGGCAGATAGGGTAGTCAGTTGCGGTTACTGACCAAGGCTGTAGGCCCGAGGAGCTTGCAGCTGTGCTGGTCGACTGGCAGGTCATCGAATATGTCGTCTTCTCCGAGGAGAGGCATGAGGGGGAGGTAACGAGCGGAGAGGTTAGGGAATAAAGTGTGTGGATGAACGGCAAGGGTAGGATGTCGGATAGAGGCTGAGGCGGAGCTCGCTGACAGACATGGCTACTGTCATCGTCGGCATCTACCGAGCCGAACCGATCGTGTTGCTGCGGTGTCGACATGTTGCTTCTCGGTGCCTCGTCTCACGCAGAGTGTCTACACCTGTATTACAGGATCGATTCGTATTACAATTCTATGATACATCCTTTCCTTGTGTCCTTACAATCCCATCAACGAGGTAACCAACCGCTCGCCAACCGCCTCAGGTTCCTGCCTTGCCATCTCAATGATACCGAGCAACTTCTTGATTCCAATGTTCAGGCCAGTGCTCTCGTCGCCAAAGCCTGCCTGGCGGAGCATATCCATGGTTTGCTGGCGCTCTCTCGGGTTCCGAAGGAGGTCAACTTCGTTGAGGATGATGTCAAGCGCGCGCAGGTTTGCAATGGGAGGAACGCGAAGTTCTGCATCGAAGGTTTCGGAGAGACCAAGGTCCGTCAAGATAGGGCGCAGGGATGTTGTGGCGATGACAAGTAGACGACGGCCCTAAAATGAAACGTTGGTCCAGGTGGAATTTATACGACGAACGTGGTACGTACTTTGGGAGGACGCTTGGCCAACAGCACCATGAGAGCCTGCAATACACCGTTGGAGAACCGAGGACCAATGGGCGTGAAGTCTTGCAACAATAGTCAGTGTTTTGCACGTGTTCAAAACGATGGCTGGGACCTACCAAGCAAACGTTCGATGCTATCGACAACAATGACACTGAGAGGACTTTTGTAACTGTCTGCAAAAGTCTTGCTGATGGCAGCAACCTTCTGACTTTCGGAGAAGCCGACCATATCGTCCGGCGAAACGAGCTTCATAAACGGATAGTCTGATGACCGAGCAATCGTCGCAGCCAAGGCAGTCTTTCCCGAGTGTGAAGGCCCGTGCAAGAGCAAGCTGACGAGAGGAGTCCTTGTCGAGGTGCGGACCTGATCGACGAAGAGCTGGCCGGAGCGCAAGATGTCGTCGACAACCTGATCATAGTGGATGATGCCGTTCTGGATGACCTGCTCGAGCTCCTCCTTCGCGACACCGAACGCTGGTGTAACTTCGTCTAGGGCGGCCATGAAGTCCAGTCGGTTGACACGTAGGTCTTCGACGTCCTCAGAGATGCCTGCCATGGTCCCAACCTGTGTGCATTTAGACGAAGATCTTCAGATGTTTGACCATAGCACACCTTAACGTGTCGACTAAAGGCGAAACTCGTCGCACTCTTGACTAAACCATTGAGTTCGGCACCAGAGAAGTTCTTCGTCACCTGTGCTAGCTCGAGGAGGTCGACGTCACTGTCCATAACACCGTTCGTTCGCATCTTCGACGTATGGATGGTGAGAATTTGGAGACGGCCCTTCTCGTCAGGCAGCGAGATCTCCATGTGAACTTCCAGACGTCCCGGACGCAACAAGGCCTCATCAATCATGTCCAGCCGGTTGGTCATACCGATAATGAGAATATTGTTCAGTTGGTCCACACCATCCATCTATGCGGCGATTAAGACCCGTAGGATGTAAGTGGAGGAATGGTCGACGAACCTTAGACAGAAGCTGGTTGACAATACTGTCGCCCACACCGGTACCGCTATTCGTCGAACCACGTTGCTTGCAGATAGCGTCCAACTCATCGAATATGATGATGTGCAGTCCACTTTCGTCGCCTTTAGCTTTGTACTGGAAGATGTTTCAACGACGGAATTCAGGGTTTAATTTATTGGAACTCACCTCCTTCTCGGCGTCGGCAAACAACTTTCGGATATTCTCTTCTGAAGCACCGACATACTTGTTCAAGATTTCTGGACCGTTGACGATCTTTGGTTCACGTGCGTTCAGCATCGTTCCGATCTGCCTGGCCATGAGAGTCTTTCCGGTACCGGGAGGACCGTGAAGCAGAATACCTATCCAAGATGACTTAAGCATACATCATACGATGAGAGTTGAGATGCTTACCCTTGACGTGCTGAATACCGAGTTTTTCGACGATTGAGGGCGGGAATACACGCGAAGCGAAGGCACGACGGAAGATAGTGCTGAACTCTGAGTCCAAGCCTCCGATTCCCATATCCTCAAACTTGAAGTTAGGTGCGAGGATCGCATTTGGTGGCGCTCTTCTAGATATCAGCCTATGCTCGCTGAGGAACGATGCACGCTCACTTCTTTGCGCTAGACTTCAATTTGAGGGCACTGGACGGATCTTTCATGAAGGTGACGTCGGTCTTCTCCATGAGCACCCCAGACATGGGGCCACGTCCTTGAGGCGCATCCATGAGTTCCACGGTCTGAATGCCCTTCACTTCCATCTTCAGGTTTTGCCCATGGAATTCAAAGAGTACGAGCTGGCCGACGCTGAACATAACACCGCTGTACGCGCGGATGAAGTTCTTCGCCATTTCGTCTGCAGAGAAAGCCTCTGCGATTTCGAGACCGCGCTTCATGAAGCCCACTTCGATGTCCACTCCGCCGAGGTAGTCTGGGGAACGAGGGAGAGGCTCTACAGTGACTTGATCACCAGCAAGCGAAAGCCCAATCCATTGGCGTTGCAGACCACCTGCCCCGATGGTTCCTGGTGGAAGCTTGCCGGTGGTATCGTGACTATAGAGCACTCAGGGACACAGATCGCGACGCAGAGGGAACTGCTCACCGAACGGTTAAGGGGAATTGCTGCTTGACAATGACATGCTGCCCTTGAGTAAAATCTTGCGGATGGACAATCAAGCAGTTGGAGTAGGCAAGCTGCTCGTTTGGGGCAGCCACGACATTGAAACTTGAGAGGAGGAACTCGATTCAGTCGTTCATATACAGATGAGACCCGGACGTACACTCCTCGCTGAGATTGTGCCGGCGGAGGTTGCCTACGGTCGTACGCCCTAGGATCTTCATATCGTGAAGGCGCGGGGACACGTTGTCCAGGGCCTTGAGGTAGTCCACCGCCCTGGGGGACACGAGAATAGGATGGGTTCGGTGGCGGTTGTTGGTTGCCGGAGCGGTTGAAGAAGCTCATGATTTAGCAAGTTCACGGTGCAAGGAGAATGTCGCGCGGTGAAGGAATTAAGTGCCTGGAGATGTGTTGATTACACGTTAAACGTGGGTGGTGTCGTGACTGTGGTCGTGGTCGTTGCAAGGAATCCACCCGCTGCGTCGTTTCAGCTGGATGCGCCGCAGTCCGACAGCCTGGCCCAGCGCGTAACGGATATAACGCGTGGACGGACTTCGAATGGCTCTTCGGTCGCAATGTTTGTTCAGAGAGAGAATATTTCGCTTATGAGCTAAGAGTGTGTGTTCGAAGAGCTTATAGCTTTCTTGTTTATGTAGTTGGCAATGTATGTTGTTCGCAGCCCCAATCTTCGGAACGGCAATAGTGGACTCGCAAGCGCCGTACACACGTGATCTGCCACGTGTTTGATCATACAAACAAAGCACAACAACTGTTAAGGCGCAAAACTTGCTCCTCGATTCGTTCCGAGCACGGATGTTGGCCCACTTTCGCATTTTCTCTTCTCTGCGCCCATGGTCGACAGTCGTCCACTCCCGCCGACTACTCTCTGCCGCCGCTAAGCAGCCCATTACCACCGACGAAGACCTCGACGAACGTGATGCAAGGCCAAATGAGAGCCTAGAAGTTGGCTTTGACACCAGCGAGGAGGGCTACCACGCATGGCTGAGCGGCGAAGGTCGGCAGTTCAAAGAGCCCCATCGTCCGAAGAACTGGCTCGGGGGTAATGTTACAGTTGAGTCGATGTCAATGCTCTTTGCAATCCACATCTGACGTCGTATGCAGCCATTTCCTCTTAATGCCTCGTTTAAGCCGCCAACTCCCGTGTCCGACCAGCTGCGGACCGTCATATACCGCCAGTTCATGGCTGATCCTGCTGTGAACAACGTCCGGTCGCTAGCTGCGCTGTATGGCTTGAGCCTGAAGCGTGTCGATGCGATATTGAGGTTGAAAGGCCTCGAAGAACACTGGATGAAGGTTAGCACTTTCACACCATTCTTTGAACACATCGCGCTGTTTTGGGATGAGTATAAATCGATTAGTCTTGAAGAAACCCTACACGGGTTACTGGTTACAACTTACACATTAATTTCTGATTCTTCTATCCGTCGACGTCACGTATCATGAACTGACTCTTCTCCCTTCAGGTATATCATTCCGTCGGTCGTACTGAAAGTGGTCACTAATCAATGATTGTAATCCTTCGTGTATTCCAGGAGGTCAGTTTTCCTTCCTTTCAATATTTTACGATGAGGCTTTATTATCATTCGCGAACTGTAAGACACTCGTGGTGCCTTACATCACCCGAGTAATGGTTCGAACGATTTCAACCCCATCTGAACCCTTCTCTCGACATGCTTAACATATTTCTAATGCCGTTTGTTTGTCAGGGCAAGCAAGTTCAAACTGGCTTCCAAAAGGGCATGGAGCGCATTCTAGGCGTCGACGAGAAACACGTCGCCACGAAGGGCACTGAGGCGTTGGGCGAAGATACCGCAGCAGCTGACCTTCAAAGCGACGAAACAGGGAATGACTTGGCTCGTACTCGCTACCAGCGCCTCTTCTGGGAACCTGTTGTCGAGGGTCAGGTAAGTCTACGTCTATCAAATGCTTCCCCAGTCTTCTAAGATGTTGTCTAGGAACCCATCGTCCCTGAGATTTTGAAGGAGTCTGCAAAAACCACTCGTACGCCAAAGGCGTCGTCTCCGTCAGACGTTCATCTTGTTCAATTGGAGGGTCGACCAAACATACGATTCATTGACGTGAAGGACAAATTCGTGGACAAGAAGGACGTTCTTCATCGGCAAAAGGAGGCAGAGCGTAGGTCGAAGGTTCGCGCTCGACGCGCAGCCAGGAAGCACCAGTTGATCGCGTCGGCGAAGGCTGCCGCTCTATAGACCACCCTCCATTACCCCCGACTTGTGTTCGCAGAGCTCCCATCGTGCACAAGGCTTGTTGGAGGGAGCGTATCTTAGTCCTGGATTAGAAGTACTAATACATTTGGCAATCCATCGTTCGTTGGAGGATAACATCTATCTTGGTTCTGATACGTCCACCCACTCTTGTACTAGCTTACGCTCCGGCAGCGAGATCGTGATCGCAACAGGCCCCTCGAGAGACCCGACAGAGGAGACGGCGAGCTCGGAGGTTGAGGCTACGCCTGATTTCTTCGCCTCGCGCTCCTTCTTCTGCCTCTTCCATTTAGTTTACCTTGCGACATGACAGTGTGCCCCGGAGTGCGCCTGTGCAGGCTGGGTGCACGACCTGCACGCGTTGTTCCGTCATAAAGGAATCAAACTCGTGTCCGTGCCT
Source organism: Bjerkandera adusta (assembly GCA_027924225.1). Classification (NCBI taxonomy): domain Eukaryota; kingdom Fungi; phylum Basidiomycota; class Agaricomycetes; order Polyporales; family Phanerochaetaceae; genus Bjerkandera; species Bjerkandera adusta. The sequence continues at coordinate 1,038,961 of BSCZ01003033.1, forward strand.
CTTCCACACGCCCGCACACCGCCGCACACAGCTCTGGATAAAAATTATCTCTTCAGGCTCTTTGGCTCTTTTTCTCCATTCGCCATGTCCTCGGAAAGCGTAGACACGACAGACAACCCCCCACCACAAGAAAAGTCCAACGGATTCTCGCTCGAAACTATCTTAAACGACGACGGCGGGACTCTCGAGCACCCGGACTTCAAGGGCAAGCCCGGTGGCGGTTGGGACGAGGAGGCGGCCGAGAACGTCGTTGCCGAGGGCTTCTGTGTAGAATGCGAAGGTGCGAGCTCGTGGCAGACTCTGTTCTCCTCTCGGCGTACTGAGGACCACCACAGACCAACCCGCACAGTTGCATTGCGAGGATTGTGAGGACGACTACTGCGAAGTCTGTTACGCCTCCCAGCACCGCAAAGGCTCCCGCAAAACCCACAAGACAAAACCTCTCAAGGCGCACAAGCCGGCTGCGTCTGCCAATGGGGATCCGTCGGAGGAGACGTGGAACGGGATATCGGTACGTGGCCCGCATACTTTCGTAAACCTCGTTGAAATTTAAGTCCAATCAGATGGATGTCGACGAGGAAGAGGAGGACTCGGACGCAGAGCTCGAGCAACTTGCGGCCTCCAAGAGCGAGCAGCCACTGTCCCTCGATGTCCAGCCCACAGCCGGCTCGCCGGTGGGGGATTGGTTCTTTGAACGCGCAAAGTTCATTCCCGTCCGCCTGGAGCTGCCTGAACGCAAATACCTTCGTCTACTCGAAGCGGCACTGAACGTCTCAGAGTACACCGACAAAATTGACACGATCGGGTTCGGCCTGTCAAAAGCGAAGCGGATAGTCCACCAAATTCGCGAGCTCTGTGCCATCCTGTCTGGGCTTGTCCTCAGCGCCGACTACAAGCAGGGTCAGGAGCTCTTCTCTGACAGGGACTTTGCGGCCAACGAAGACTTTTACCAGGAAATATTCGAGCTTGGGCGGCGGCACAAGATTATGAACCCCGACAAGATGCGTTCAACGTATGGAAAACTCATCTACTTGCTTCAGGTTGGTGGTCTTGATGTGTCTAATCCTGCATGGCTCTAACGACTGTCTAGGATGCCCAAACACCCGAGGTGAAGGATATGTTAGGCTTCTCATGCGTCAAGCCTATCCGAACTGTCTACACTGTTCTCGAAGAGCACGGCGCGCTCGATCTCCTCCGAGAGGACCTCGTCGCAGTTGCCACAAAAGAGATATACTCAGAGGGACGCAGTCGTCGCGATGTCCAGAAGGAGATCAGGAGCAAGGAACGAGCCATTGAGACACTATCCTCCAAATATCAACGTAAAGGCTTGCCCCAAGAACGAGTTCGACAGTGTCTGTACAGTATCGGCGATAACCATGCTTTCCTACGCACAAACCGCGACCCATGTGACAAGATGATCACGTACTTGAAGCAGTACTTCCACGCCACGCAAGCCAAGGACGGCAAGAGCAGCCTGGCCATTCGGAGCGGGAAGGGCGGCGCGCGGCTGAGCCACGACCACTCAAAGCAGTACGCCTATGTCCTACAGAGTTTGACGCTGTGGCGGGAAATTCTCCACGGTGTGTACCGCCGCCCCTCTTGTATTCCTCTTCTTGCTCAACTTTTTCACAGACATGTTCCATCTGTGGTACCTCGCCGAATCAGACTTGTTGTCAGAAAACGTGCCGTACCGCCTCCGTGACACCGGCCAGGGTCTCAACCGTGTGCAAGCCGCGCCCAAGACGTCGCGCATGATGCACGCCATCCTGAATCGCGCGCAGAGGAGCATTGGGACATGGGTCGGATCCTCCGTCATCCACATGGGCGACCACAACGTCCCCAACGCGCTCATGTTCATCGGTAAGTACTTCCCCGCCACCACCTTCCCACGCGAACAACACTGACCATATTGCAGACAAATATTCGCAAATCTACCGTATCTTGCTCCCGATTTGCAACACGATCGCACAAATACCGTCGATTATGGACAAGCCCGCGCTGCGATCTTACGTCGAAGACGAGTTTGGGTCTGCCGAGGGTCTGTGCAAAGAGATCCTGGGCGACTTCTTCCGCCACGGCTTTGACGGCTCAGGCGCAGACAACTTCTTCGACGCGGGGTCGTGCATCGACGGGCGGTTGACGTCCGCGTGGAACTGGTGTAACTCACTAGAGAAGAAACGGTTCTTCCCCGTTTTCCTCCTGACCGGTGAGTCCTTCGAGCTCCCATGCTTGTCGCTGTTGTCTAAACGTCACATAGGCTTCATTGGATTTGACGGAGAATGGTAGACGTCTCCGCTTTAGACAATAGACAGATAGATGGCGGCCGTACGCTCCAGATTAATACCAGTCTACACACATCGATGTCATTAACAGCGCCCAGCTAAGGCTACAAAAATGTCGGACCAATACAGAAATACGACATGGCTACATCAGGCCGCGGCGGTCTGTGGCTGCTGCGCAGGGGTGTCGACTGCGCCATTTGTTGTGGCGGCAGGCTCGGTGGCGTTCTTCCGCTTCGCGTCAGCGACGACTTCGCGGACGCCCGCGAGGCCGGTTTTCCAGGCAGCAAGCCGCTTCTCTAGAAGCTCCCACTGCTCGCGCTCGAATGCGCGGGCGGAGGCACGGACGACGTGGAATGTCTGGGTGGTCTGGGACAGCTTGCCTACAACGAGGCCAGCGCGGAGCACTACGAAATGTGTTTTAGTCAGAAATGCGGGAAAGATCGTATTTGTTGGCTCGTACCGTCGATGACCCACCGCTCGACGTCACTAGACTCGATCTGGAGGACATCAGCAATGGTGCCGTAGGGAAGATCGCGTCCGATGTTTTGGAAAGCGAGGGTTGTCAGGCTGAGCAAACGAATTTTGCGCTCGAGCTGTGTTTGGTCAAGTTCTATGAGGCGGCTCGTGAGCTTTGTCGAGGATGGTGGCCTATAGATCCTACGCACCATACTTGCTGATCACTGCTAAGTTAGCCTCTGCCCACGCCTTGAACTCTGAAAGTCCGTCGTTCAGGAATATTTGCAGGAGTGGGAATAGATCAGCGTCCTTCGCTGCAACGACCGCCTCCAGACGGAAGAGAGCGTCGAAGTCAAAGACTGTTGGTAGGCGCAAAGCAGTCGCGATGGCGTCCAGCGCGGCATCCTGAGCGGAAGATGAGGGAAGCGATCGGACGTATGATAGCTTGTACTTGTAAGATGTCTCTCTTCGCGGATGTCAGAAATTGTTGAAGGGGAAACCGAATAAGACATACGGTTCATGTTGTGCCAAAAGATCGACCAATGTCTTGAGGTATGCGCTCTTCTCCTCTTGCGAGACTTCCCATTCCGACAGCCACTTCTCAACTTCTGTGGGTGAGAGGCGGAGTTGCTCAAGCTCGTCGTTCTCAGCGGCGATGCGGAGAAGAGCCTGATTTACGGGCAGGCGAAGGCCAGAGCGACGTGGGAGGGCGTTGAAGAGGTTGGAAATACTGCAGCGCGTTCAGAGAGTGTTCCATCTTTAAATTACGAGGCACGCACATGCGATACTTCAAGGAGGGTTGCTCGTTTGATGAGGTGATAATTTCGAGCAAGCCAAGGATGCGTGCTTGTGTGTCGGGGGTGTCCACGGAGAAGAGAGTCAGGATGTGTGAGAACAGGAGGTTGAGGAAGCCCTCGATTTCTGCACATAGTCAAGCTTTTAGAACTTCGGAAGCACCGTGCAGGACGGACCTTTCTCTGAGCCTGACCCGAGCCCCTTCACCGCGGACACAACCAACTCCAAAGTTTTCCTCTGCCTGCCCCTGTCATCGCTCAGCGACGCCTGTCCCTCCGCGGTAACGAACGCCTGCTGGAAGGGCTGGATGAAGTTCGCCCGCTCCTCCTCAGGATGTTCTTGTGCGAGGTAAGTCACAAGTTCTTTGATCTGCCACGCGTTCAGCCGCACTCATAAAGTGTATAGATATATTTTCGTACCTGGTCCTCAAAGGTACCCTCCGCAAAAATGGATATGGAGTCGCTCGCCGACATTTTGTGGGGATTTTTGGCGTGAATGGCGGTAAAGGAAAGAAACTCTGACCGCAGATCTGAATCTCGATCTGCCACTGCTCCGGCGCTTCACATGTTTGACCATTTTGCGAGCGCGGTCTTGAGACTCATTTCACCTTGACCGACAACCACGACCCCTGCTCTCCAACCCCCGCACTCACCCATAAACTCCGCCGTTTTCTCGCTTAATATTTACGCGCATACGGTCAACGTGCTCTTCATGTCGCAAGTCGACGCTCGTCCATGAGGCCAGTACCCGCATCCCCGGCGGGATGGACAGGCACGGGAGAGCTCTCTCTGGAATACACTGCTTTTCAATTTCTGGGACGTTCTTGTTACCTTCGGAAGGATTCCGCAAGCCCGTTCAGCCCTCCTTAGTCGCCGTCGGTGCTGCTGGACCGGCCGACAAATAGCCACATGTCTACCCTGGTGCTGCGCGCGAGGATCAGCGCGAAAGCATGCTTCATCCTCGGGGGAACCGACGATTACCTCCTGCAGCAACCGATGCTACGCGACCCCTTCTTATCTCGCCATATTGCCCACTTGTTAGGATTGCCTGGGTCATTTTCTCTCCGCCGTTGCCCTGCATGTGGTGAGCTTTTGTAGCTAAAATTGTACCTTGAACGCGGCGACTTCTTCCAGGCACTCTGACATCGTACCTCTCTATAGGGTCGCACGCGATTCATTATCCCCACACTGTACAAACTGCCCAGTCTCACGTAAATCATCAGAACAAACGGAGCTGTTACCTCTCTGACAGATCATCATGCGCAGGCCAACGGTGTTTTCGGTCTCAACTTTCCCGTGCTGTTGTATTCGGTTGTCGCATCGGGCGCACGCTATCACCAAGGAGAGTGGCACAATTAACTGAAACATTGCGTAAGTGTCACATTCCGGGTTCTACGAAGCACCTCCAATAGCCCTTCTTGGCAGCCGGCGGCCGGGTTCGAGAAATCTACCGTGGCCTTGTGAAACCCGCTGCCAGGAAGGGACCATCAAATCCATAGTGTGTCCGTATGCTCGCTGTCAATTCGCCGACTGCTCCTAGTCGGCTCCATATTCTCGCATGGCCATTGCTTCCTGTGGAAGTGTGGTCTCGGCTCCTCACGGCTATAAAGCTCGAGTCGAATGGTCTCGCTATTCCCAGGACGCGCCCTCTCACAGCTCCTACCTCTCCGTGGCACGATGACGGCGTGGGCATCTCTGGTCGTACTCGCGTTTACCGCAGTCGTGGCGGCTGCCCCCTCGGCGCGGCACACGCTGAAGGTCAAGGAGACTATCAACGCTCCTCGCGGTTGGACGAAGCGGGAGGAGGCTCCGCCCCACCTCACGATTGACCTGCGGATTGCTCTCCCTCAGCCTAACTTCGCCCAGCTTGAGAAGGAGCTCTACGAAGTCAGGCAAGTTGGCTGCTCCGCCACTCGTCTTCATACGCACTTACATTTGTGTAACTAGCGACCCATTCCATGAACGCTATGGGAATCACTTGTCTTTGGACGAAGTCAACTCGCTCATCTCTCCCCACCCGGAGAGCATCGACGTGGTGAACGCTTGGCTGGCTTCTCATGGCCTCTCTAGTGACTCCTTGTCTCGATCGCCTGCACGAGACTGGGTCAAAGTCACCGTACCGATCAGCCTTGCCGAAGAGATGCTCAATGCGGTTGGTCATTTTCTCTAGCAGCGGAACACTACGACTTACGCGCTGTCGCAGAAATATCACGTCTACGTCCACGATAGCGGCGACACCCTTGTTCGGACAACATCATACAGCCTGCCCGAACACCTCCATGACCACATTGACCTCATCCAACCAACGACGTTGTTCTCCCGCTTCAGTGCCAAGAAGACATCGTTCCATTTCGATGAGAAATCCGCCGCTAGCCCGAAAGTCGTCGCCGGACCTGCTATCAATATTCCGACTGCCTCCGGCGGACAGGTTGACGCGAGCTGCAACACGACTATCACGGTCACTTGCTTGAAGCAGCTGTACAACGCAGTCGGCTTCACTCCGAGCGGCAAGAACGGCAACAAGATCGGTATCACTGGTTATCTGGAGCAGTTTGCCAACAAGCAGGACTTGCAGTCATTCTTTGCCGACCAAGTCCCGGCTGCATTGAACTCGAGCTTCGAGACCATCTCCATCAATGGTTCATTTTTCCCGCTCGTCTTCTAGTTCATGTCTTAATTTGGCGCGTACTATAGGCGGCTTGAACAACCAAACCCTCGCCGAGGCTGGAGCGGAGGCTAATCTCGGTACGTGTGTGATCGTTGCCGTACGTTTCTATGCAGCGGGCACTAAGAGGCACGATAGACACTCAGTTTGCATTCGGCATAACTCACCCCACTCCGGGAACGTTCTTCACCACTGGCGGACGGCCTCCTTTCATTCCGTCTGAGGGAACCCCCACTAACACAAACGAGCCCTACCTCGACGTACGTCCATCCACCTACCTGCATTTAGCTTTCCTAACGACATGTATTAGTGGCTTGACTTCGTCCTGAGCCACCCCAGCCCTCCGCAGACTATTAGGTTCGTTCACACGACCTCTATTTCCGCCCTTCGCAGCTCATTAAGTCACTACCATCAGTACGAGTTACGCGGACGAGGAACAGACTGGTACGGACATACTTCATTTCCAGAGGCGTCTCATTTATACAAGTCCACAGTCCCCGCCAGCTTCGCCAAGCGAGTTTGCAATGGCTTCGCTACTCTTGGTACGAACATTCTTTGTCGAGGTCGATTTTAGCTCATCGCTCTACTGCCCAGGTGCTCGTGGAGTCTCTTTGACCTTCAGCTCTGGCGACGGTGGTGTTGGCGATGGTGACTCTGACCCAGCCACCACTCAGTGTATCAGCAACGATGGACAGAACCGGACAGAATTCCTTCCTCTTTTCCCTCCGTCGTGCCCATTGTAAGTGTCATCTGGTTTTCTTCAGCTGGTCGCTAAAGAGCAGTTCGAAGCGTGACCGCAGTCGGTGGCACCATCCACGTCCCCGAGACTGCCGTTGACTTCTCCGGGGGTGGATTCAGCAACCTCGTATGTCGCATTAATATCTACTTACCTGTGCCCACTGACGTTTGCTTGCAGTTCCCGCGACCAGCTTTCCAGAACCAGGCCGTGCCCCAGTTCTTGAAGACGCTCGCTCCAGGCACTTTCAAGGGTCTCTTCAACCCGTAAGTCCCTCCTCCGACATTTGTTTGTATCGCCAGATCTGACATGTTCATTCTAGGAAGGGCCGAGTATGTGTTCTTGTTCAGAGATGAGACGACACCCGAGCTGAAATATTGTCACAGGGCATCCCCGACGTCGCCGCACAGGCTGACTTCTTCCGTATTTTCTTCACGGGACGCGCAGCCCTCATCGGCGGCACCTCTGCGGCAGCACCCACCTTTGCGGGTTTCGTTTCCCTTCTCAATGATGTCCGTCTTGACGCTGGGCTCTCGCCCCTCGGGTTCTTGAACCCGCTCATCTACACATTGGGTACGACCGCCGCATTCAACGATATCACGACCGGGAACAATCCCGGCTGCGGCACGCTTGGCTTTAACGTGAGTGTCCTGTTCCCAATTTTGGCCAGACGGGATGTTGACGGGTACTGTAGGCGACCAAGGGGTGGGATCCAGTCACCGGCTTCGGAACGCCCAACTTTGGCGAGCTGAGGAAGTTCGTGCTCAAGAAGTGAATATTCAGAGAAAGGGTAAGTCGAATGACATGTAACGAGTAGGATATGGGGTAAAGTACACGACGAATGACATGAAAATGGCTGTTGTGGTCTCATTTTCGCATGCGTTTCTTGAAGCGTTCCATAACCTGGAATACAACGTGGTTAGCGAATAAGTTTCGATTAGTAACGGAAGACGCACAATCTCGTCAGTCGCCATTTGTGGCCGCTCATGAGTCCGTCGTGGTTCGTGGTCTTCTGGATGTAGACCCATTGCCTCGAGCTTCGCATCACGCAGAATATCCGCGTCCGATTTCATCTTCAGGTTAGGTCGATAGACTGAGCCACGGTTAGCCAATAGATCGAGGATAGGCGGATGAAGTGCACTTACATCGAGACGCAGTAAGGTGTTCTTCGTCCCCAGCCTTCTTGCGTTCCAGCTTGCTCTCAGCTACTATTCGCTTCGCCTTCTCTGTTTCCTCAATATTCTTGAGACGAACGCTATGGGGACTCGTGAGCTTCGAAAGTCATACTAGAAGACGAAAGGATGCGTACTCCATGCCCAAATCGACTTCTGGAATGGCGGTCAACATTCCCAGACTATTTGTGACGTTTCCTTCTTCTTGGCCCTTCTCTTCCGCCTTCTTGCGGAAGAGTTCTGCTAAAGGGTCGAGAGGCCCTTGGTCCTTCTTCGACTCCTCCTTAACACCCCGTTTGAGCCTCATGTTCTCTTCAATATATGCCATCCTACGAGTGTCGGGTGAGCATTATTAGTGTGGTTGTAACGATAATTACTGACATGTGCTTGTCCACATCGAGAGCGTTGGTTTGTTGCGTGAAGTTGTTCGCGCGCACGACTCGTCTTGCCCTAGCTTCCCTGGCTTCTTCATCTCTAGCGTGTGTCAGAACGCCCTGTAGCCATAGAGTAACACGTCGACGCACTCTTCTTCCTGCTCGTGGCTTGGCCCAGCCCCAGGTCGCAAGCCGCCGGCCTCCTCCTCTTCGACCTCTGGCCGTTTCTTCCTCTTCTTCTTGATATCGCCCTTGCCTAGCTTTGCAACATCAATGCCTTCGCGCGCTTTCCGCAGCTTGCGCAGTTCGAGGAGCCCTGCAATGCTGCCACATGAACCTCGGCGGGCAATGTGACGAAGGAACCACGCGACCTACTCGATCTGCTCTCCGTCCTCGCCCTGCTCCTCCTGCGGCGCGTCTGGCTCGTCAACCTCGATTGACAGCTGTCTTTGCCGCGGCTGCGGGCGAGAACGCCGTTTAATTATGGGCACTGATTCGGGTTCGGTCATGGTGGTGAGGTCGGAGGAATGGTCGAAGGAGTTCTTGCTGAGCGGTAAGCCCGAGCATTGACGTTCTGTTTTCCCACGGTCAGTGCGCGTGTGATGTTCGAGGCTATTTCGATCGCCTCCTCGTCGGGTCACCCACCTTCCTCTACTCTAGCTAGGAATGCACACTGCACGATACTTACGCGACTATTCCACACGGAGATTTCTGGCCGCAAGCGTGGGTTATCACCCTCACCTGCGGAGTACTCTCACTGCGGTTCCCTCGGACACTATCGTCGAAACCGCGTGCATAGTCAGTCTGCTATGAAGTTTATCTCACATCTCTCCATCCGAAGTCTAGTAGCGTCTACAAAGCGCCTTATTGAGAAAGCCGTGCTGCGTAGCGGCACCGCAGGTTATATAACACCCACCTTACTGACACAGAAGGCGAGATACACGGCCGTAGCATGACAGATCCCCGCATCCCCAACTCGACGTCCGATGTACGCCCGTTACGATTGGGTAAGCTCCAATGCATTCGACAAGTTGAGTGTTGCACTAATAGTTCTTGACAGCGGATCTTCCGAACGTAATTCATTCCAAAGAACTGGCGTTTGAGAAGGACCCTCTGGGCCACTGGATTCGAGATACCGAGGTATTCCTGGTGATACCTTATGAGGCATCTGTTCATTTGTGCGGTTATTAGGATTTCCATAACAGTCCGCTCTATATTCAGGGCCGGCGGACAGAATCGTACGCCGTCTGGACTCACTTTGCCACGAAAGGCTGGGGTTTTACCGTGGACGACGGTGACGCAGGAGTCGGGTAGTAAGTCCTTAGAAATACTTTTGGCCCCCCTTGCGTGAACCTCATCTACGCAGCTTACCCGCGAAGAAAACATGGAGTCCCGTCGACAGAGGTGTGAACTCGACACTTAACCAAATATACAGTTTAGGGTATATCTTCACATTCACCAGCCAACAGAAACAGGTTAGTCACGGAAGTCATCCATGAAATCAATCGGTCACTGAAGTTATTCCTGCAGAGGGGTAAAGAGTTCGTGGAGAAGTCTAAGCAAGCCATGAAAGAGGCGTTGGGAAGCCGCGTGGACGACATGGTCTGCCTTCATACTCTCTACACTAAGCCAGCCAAACAAGGTCGCGGCTTCGCGTCCGCGTTGGTTCGAGAAGTCACGAAAATTGTAAGATCTCCATATACCGATCTATGCGTGCTAATTTTTGTGTCGCAGGCCGATGAGCAACAGCGCGCGACTTTTCTCTTCTCGAGCAACATAGCGAACACTGGATTCTACAATTCGGTCGGGTTCGTTGAGAAGGGACGCTTTATACTCGGAGAAGATGATCCGACGTGGAAGGAGGACCCTGTCATCGTATTGGTGGTGGGTTATTGTCCCACGTCTTCGTTGCTACGCTGTTTGCTAATTGGTATCCTTGTCAGATGGTCAGAGAGTTTTGAGACTCTGTATGAGTCCACCACCTGTGAAGTGAAGCGTTCGCAGGGCCCAATAATCAGATAAATAAGTTTCCCACAGAGCCTCTACTGCACAATGCCATACCGGCCCCAAGTCACCGTGGTCTTCGAGAACGCCCGAAGGTCGTTCTATTTCGTAGTGAGCCCAGAAATCTCTCTCCGATATGGCCGCGGTGGGTGCAGGCGAATCTTCATGCGTGTCTCGTATTCTCGCTCTATAAACGAGTGCACACCTGATGCAATGCGGATGCTACGCGCAAAGTCCCTAGATACAGTTTATCGTCCTCCTTACGTGTGGTCTATTCACAAGAAAGCCTCAAGAGGAGCAGTTATCGCCTGTACTGTGATCCAATGCTCCTAGGAAACAGTTATCAGAACTGGTACGTACACCGCCAGTCTTGACTGAAGTTTATCTCAATTCAGTCCAGGTTTAGTTGCGCTGTAAAAGCGCCTCCTAGAGAGCGCCGTGCTGCGTACCGGCACCGCGGTTTATATAGGGCCACATATACCGTCGAGTCGCGTGGGCATGGACTCCCACATCCCCGAAGCAGCGTCCGGTACCGTCAGTCCCTCAGCTGACAGCTCTTCTTCAGAGAAACTAGCCGTTCCTGTCCCTCGTCCGATACGACTGTGTTAGCTTCGATACTTTCAACAAACTGAGCGTCCTACTAACGATTTTTCTTAGTGGATATTCAAAACATCGTTCATTCTAAAGAACTGTCCTCTGCGAAGGATCCTCTACGCCACTGGTCCAGAGACACCCCGGTGATTACAGGAGCACTCTTAATCGGAATATCCGCCCTCTCACGCTTTTCTTCCAGGATTTTCATGGGAACCCACTCCATGATCTGAGCTGGAGGGCAGAATCGTACACTACGTGGGCCCAATTTGCCGCCAAAGGCTGGGGCTTCACCGTGGACCATGGCGACGCGGCAGTTGGATAGTAAGCTCCGACAACTACTTTCGCTCTTGGGCCTCTCCTTTGAGACACTAAGCGCATTCAAACAGCCTCCCTGCGAAGAAAACATGGAGTATACTTGATAGAATGATCAATTCGGCGATTGGTGGTATCTTTGGTGTGGTCTATCGATTCACGCTCACCAGCCAACAGAAAACAGTTAGCCACAAAGTCACCCATAAGCTCAATCAGTCACTGACTTTCATGGTGGCAGAGGGGCAGAGAGCTCACGAGAAAACTTAACCGAGCCTTGGAAGAAGCATTGAGGGGCCGTGAGGATGACATGGTCTGTCTCCGAATCCTTTATACCACGCCGGCCAGGCAGGGTCGTGGTTACGCATCTGCGTTGGTCAGAGAAGTCACGAAAATCGTAGGAGGGTCGTCATATACAGATCTATACTCATTAATCCCTGTGCTGTAGGCTGATGAGCAACGACGTTCGACTCAACTTCTCTCAAGTAACATAGCGAATACTGAATTCTACAATTCTGTTGGATTTGTCGAGAAGGGTCGTTTTACGGTTGGAGAGGACGATCCGACGTGAAAGGAGGACCCTGTCACTGTGTCGCTGGTATGTTGTCTTCAAACGCCCTCTGATTCCCCCGCAGTTTACTGATATGTACCTGATCATAGATGGTCAGAGAGCTGCCAGATCATGTATGAATCATACAAGAAGTGAATGCATACTTGTCACAAAAGCGAATGCTGCGCGCAGAGGTTTCACGGACGATCTACTGCTTTTCCGCCTGCGGAATATCTGCGTGGAACTCTAAACCGAGTCATCTCCACTGCGGTCTCTCCTCGGGGGTAGTCATCAGAGCCCGTGCGCATACGATCTCTGCGCTGAAGCCTATTTCATTTCATCTGAAGTCTAGCCTCGAGATCACCATGCTGCGTAGCGGTACCGCAAGCTATATAGTTCCCGTCCCACTTATATACAGGGCAAGATATACTGTCGGACTACGACAACATGGACTCTCACACTCTTGACGCAACGTCCGATGCTGTTGCGCCCTCAACCGACATGATTATTCCTCGAGAGCTTGTTCCTCGCCCGATGCGAATGGGTGAGTTTTCACGTTTTCTTCTAGTGAACCGAGTGTTGTACTCAACATGGCCCTCTTCAGCGGATATTTCAAACGCAATTTACTCCATGGAACTTGCTTTTGCTGAGGACCCCTTACACCACTGGCTGCGAGACACTCAGGTAGTTCAGTCAATGCCTTGTCAACAAAACAGACGCTCACTTGTGCGTCTCTAGGATTTCCATGAGAGTCCATTTTATTATCAAAGCCGAAGAGCAGAATGGTACACAATGTGGACTCAGTTTGTTGCGAAGGGCTGGGCCTTCACTGTGGATGACGGTGACGCAGCGGTTGGATAGTAGGTTCTTACAGATATTTTTCCTCAGCGAGATGTTAATCCCGTTTACGCAGCTTCCCCGCGAAGAACACGTGGAGCTTGTTCGATAAAGGTATCACCTTGGCGATTGGTGGTATCTTGAATTTGCGGTATTTCTTCACATTCACTCGCCAACAGAAAGAGGTCAGTCGCCGAAGTCGACCATACTAGATTTAGCCGGCTACTCAACACCGTTTCAATAGAGGGGCAGAGAGTTCATTAAGAAGCACAAGCAAGCCCTAGAAGAGGCTTTGGGGGACCGGAAGGATGACATGGTGTATTTGCACATTCTCTGCACCAAGCCAGCCAAGCAAGGCCGCGGCTACGCCTCCGCTTTGGCTAGACAGGTCACGAAAATCGTAAGGACCGTGTCACATACCTTTTTGTGCTGGACTTATATTTCTTAGGCCGACGAGCAGCGGCGCTCGACTTATCTCCTCTCAAGTAACATGGCGAACATCGGCTTCTACAACTCTGTCGGTTTTGTAGAGAAGGCTCGTCTGGTGGTAGGGGTGGACGATCCGACGTGGAAGGAAGACCCCGTTGTCGTGTTGGTAGTATGTTGTTATCATATGTCTTCGTTTGCCGCGCTATTTTTGCTAATTGATATCCTGCCAGATGGTCAGGGAGCTTCCAGATTCCGTATAAATCATCGGTACCGTTTGTAGACCGCGTTTGAAGGTCGAACGATCAAATATACAGGGTTCCTCAGAACCTTCGCTGTATAGCAACATGCTAGTCTCAGGTTGTTTTGGTCTCTCAGGACCATCAATCAGTATATCAGTAGGTCTATAACCTCTCTGTGCCGAAGCTCATATATCCTACTTAGGTATAATCGCGTCCGTAGACAGCGGACCCATGTGGCTGACGGACTGCGTAGCGGTACCGTGGATTATATAGTATCCAGTCCACTCGAGGATGCCGTGTCGAATCAGGGCAACATGGCCTCCTCTGACACGATACTCGATAATGTCGTTCCCCCCAATGTCGGTTCAACTCCCCGGGAACCGGTTGTCCCTCGCCCGCTACGGATGTGTGAGCTTCCTCATGCTATGAAGGAGTTCGGCGTCGTACTGACGAATCTCAACAGCGGATATATCAGCCACCGTTCGTTCCATGGAGCTTGCGTTTGTCAATGACCCTTTCGAACACTGGCGTCGAGACACTCCGGTAATTCAGACGTCGGCGCATGAGTAAAATTCTTGTCCGCTCATACCCTTTCGCCAGGACTTCCATGGCAGCTTAATCTACGACTCGAGCGAAAGAGCAGAATTATACGCTATATGGACTCGTTTGGCTGCAATAGGCTGGAGCTTTACCGTGGGTGACGGTGATGCAGCAATTGGGTAGTGAGTCCTTGCAGATGTTACGGTTGTATCCTTGAGCAATTAATCGTCTCTATGTAGCTGCCCTGCAAAGAGCACATGGAGTTTAGTAGACAGGAGTATTGCCCTCGCATTTGGCGGAATCATGGCCCGGGGTGCGCGATCTAGCCTCACACTCACTACTCAACAGAAACAGGTTGGTCGTACACTCGGCCCTCATTTCAATCATTGATTATTATCTTCTAATAGAGAGGCGTGGAGTTCATGAAGAAGTACAAGCAGACTCTTGACGAAGTGTTTGGGGATCGCACGGACGATATGGTTTACATCCGCATTATCTGCACTAACCCAGCCAAGCAAGGCCGTGGCTACGCGTCCGCGTTAGTCAGGGAAGTCACCAAAATCGTGAGGACATCTTCGCATCCTCATTCGTATCTTCTAATCCATATGTTCTAGGCTGACGAACAAAAGCGCGCCACTTACGTTCTCTCGAGTAATATCGCAAACACTGGTTTCTACAGCTCGTGTGGGTTTGTAGAGAAGGCACGCGTAGTTCTTGGGGAGGACGACCCGATGTGGAACGAGGATCCCGTCGTCATGCCGTTGGTATGTGACTAATATATTGCCTCTAGTTCTACGTTGTGGGCTGATCGCCTTGGATGCTAGATGATTAGAGAGTTTCCAGAATCGACGTGAATGTCAGACTGCAGGGACCCGTGTACTCAACTTTATATGCATTGTCAGGCTTCAGACCCAGACCGTCCAGAAGCGTCCACATTATGGCGGCGCTGCGTAGCTTTACCTAAGCTGAAAGGTATCCCGTAGGCCGTCCTTGGGATCGACGCTACCCAGAGCGACGGATTGAGCTGAATCCTCCAGCGGTCTGTCCTTTGCCTTGTCCTTCATGCTTACTTGTCTGTCGTAGAGTTGGTAGGACGAGAGATGTCTGATGCTCAAAGGAATGTGTTCCATTTAAAATACAAATCAATGGGTCGATAGGAGTGCAAAATGCCCAGGCAAAGTCGAAGTCGAGGATGAACAACATACACATTGATAAATAGGCGTCCAAGGCGGGGAAGTGAGAGCATTTTGAATGCAATAAAGGTCCAACCAAAGGATGAACTGTCAGAGACGGAAGACTTCGCCGTCGGGTGAGATGGATCGTGGTGTGAGAAGCTGCCGAGATGCCTCGTCTAACGCATCCCATTCCGAGTTTCGTGGTGCTAATGGAAGATCGGGACCCCGCAACCCAGGTGGCGTCGTTGCCTCACCGTCGGCTTGTGGTGTCGAGCGGTCTGTGAATGGCGAGACAAAGCGAGGGAACGAGGTATCCCGTAAGCTACCTCGTCGTAGACGTGGCGGTCTCTGAGCCGCTGTGCTATCTTCAGGGGGCTCTGATCCGGTATTGGGCGACAGAGCAGAGCTCCTGCCCGTAAGGGAAAACCACAATTGTGATGAGCTCTGTCCGTCGCGGGAGGATGTCGATGCCTGTGGTTCCTCCCCGGCTGGGTCGGGAAACCCCCACTGCTGCCCACTGGCGTCGATGCGTAAATGAGGGTCGGACCATGCCGTGAGAGGTAGAGGATGGATTCTATGCCCTGATGATGGTGAACTCGTTCTCGAGGAACTTGAGCGGTCGACGAGGGAGGCGAATCGCCAAGTACCGTCATTAGAGTTCTCAGCTCGGACAGAGGTGGTCTCGGCTTCAGCTGCTTGTTGCCTCATAGCGGTCCGCCGTCGAGTCGCCCAGTCATGGAAATCCATGGTACGAGCTCTGCCGACGCGGCGAAGAGAGGGTTGGCGCGTAAGGGTGGAGCCGGAGGGATTATGTGAGTGGCGTGCTCGCAGGGTGCTCGCTGCGGGGGGAGGCGAGACCGGACGGGGGCTGGTGACGAGTTCCCTGTTCACGATGGGCTCAGAAGGTCCCGCAATTGACCTTGAGAGGTTGCCACGGAAGTCAACATAGTTCTCATAGTGCACAGGCGCGAGTGCATCGTACAGAGAGGCTGCGGCAGTTCGGCTGCTCTCAGCTGCGTCAAGCAGCTCTGCGGAGTCGTCTTCGTCTTCGTCGTAGCGGATTGAGCTCGGAAGGGGCAGTAGGAAGTCGTCGGCATATCGTCTGATCGACCGTTGCTGTTCGCGGTAGACGTTGAGGGGAGACGCTTGCTGGGTCAAGGACTTCGAGGTGCGCTCCGAAATCCTGCGACGGTCTTCGGGATTTGTGCGTGTTCGTCTGTCTGCCATTTCCTGATGGGCGCATGAGATTATGAATTTCCCCCGATAGGACCAATGCGCACCTTGACCAATATATCCATGAGCGTAGCTGTGAACGAATCCCCAATATCTAGCTCGTCCACGAATCCTTCGTACGAGATGCCCAGATCCGCTCCTCTCTCCATCCCAGCACGCTTTATAGAACCTTCGCTATGACGCGGTTCAGTATGCTACGTGACCAGGAGCCGCGGGTCTTACACCATGGTCTTGATTTTATCACGGAGGAGGTCATCCTGTGAATGAAGCGTTCTGCATTCCAAGGCGGAAAGTGAGATATGTTGGAGACATAACGTTGTGCGGAGGAAGCGCACCTTTTGCCCATGATCTGCACAGCGAGGGTCTGCCTGATAACCAGGGGATGTTGCGGTTAGGAACAAGCCGTCGATCCTGACCATGTAGAGCGGTGCATCCTGGGTAAAGTCGCCGGCGGCCGATTAGTCAGCGGTCCACAAGCGGTGCCGGCGCGCGACTCGAGTCTCTACGTTTCTTCGTCATTGACCACGACGTTCCCCTGCGTCCGCTGGCCAATTATTCTCTCCTTGACCTTCTCTACTCGCATCTGTGTCTTTGTGGTACGTGTCTCCGCTCCCGTCGTCGCGGTGCAGTCGTTTCATCCATCTGTCCAACTATCGCACACAGCCTGAACACACACGAACCACCGTTTCTTGCATCTCGTCCACCCTTCCAGCCCGGTTCGCATCTGCCATGGCGTACTCCCAGCCCTTCCCTCGCGCACAGCCCATCGACAAGCCTCAAGCCCCGCCGACATTCGGCCCCGACTTGGCTGTCCGGCTTATTTGCCCAAACTGCGCGGATCCCAATCCAAACATCATCGAGGAGTTCAGCAGCGGAGATCTTGTCTGTGGCACATGCGGACTGGTGCTGGGCGACAGGGTGGTTGACACGAGAAGTGAATGGCGTGTAAGTGTTTTCCCCCTGTGGCCCTCTCGAGTTGGAAAGCAGTTGCTTCTATCTTCTCGAACTAGACTTTCGCGAACGACGAAGGAGACGACCCGTCTCGTGTCGGTGCTGCCATCGACCCTCTCATGGAGGGAATCGAGCAGCTAGACACCACGATCTCTTTCAAAGACGGAGGTTCAGGCCTCGCGCGCGAGCTGCAACGGGCTGCCTCTCGTTCCTCAGCGTCTCGCTCCGAAAGAAACCTGCTCCAGGCGTTCCGAGACATCTCGAATTGGTGTGACCAGTTCTCCCTTCCCAAAACCATCTCCGATATCGCGAAGCAGTTGTACAAGCGCTCCGACGAGGAGAAGCTGCTGCGCGGCAAACCGCTCGAGGCTGTCATCGCAGCATGCATCTTCATCGCCTGCCGTAAGGCGCATGTCCCGCGTACGTTCCGCGAAATTTGCAACCTCACGCACGTCAGCAAGAAGGTGCTGGGACAGTGCTACAAGCAGCTGGAACAGGCGTTCAACCTCACCCCCGGCGCATCCGCCGACCGTCATTCGAACGCCGGTTCAGGGACAGGTCCCGAGGACCTGTTGGTGCGTTACTGCAACCACCTTGACCTTCCACCCAATGTCCAGCCCATCTGCTCTGACATCATCGTCAAGGCACGAGACCTCGGTATCGCTCTCGGTCGTTCTCCCATTTCCGTCGCTGGTGGCGCCATCTACTTCACTTGTCATCTACTCGGCAAGCCCAAGAGCATGAAAGACATTAGCGCAGTCGCCGGAGTCAGCGAGGCTACGATCAAGTTGGTGTACAGGATATACTATGGGGAAAGGGAGAAGCTGGTCAAAGAGGATTGGATCAAGGAGGGCAAGGCGGACATGGAGCGTCTGCCTGTCGAGTCGGCCAAGTAGGCCTGTATGGATATTGGGATACCGAGTGGATCGTGGAAGCCTTTATTCTAAAACATAGCACCATGCCATGTAATATACTGTCCCTTCTAGGCGTAACCATATGCATATGTATTTCACACAACAAGTGACACTAGAGCGATGGATGGAAAAGAAGCGACTATGAGTAGCAGAGTGTGTACTACACAATCATCGTTTTCCCTTTTTGCCTCGCTTGTCTGATGATTCTCTGGCCAAAGCTGCGCTTCCTCTGCCCTTGCTTGCAACCTTGACGGCCTTTCGTACATTCAATACACCATCCGACTTGCTCTTCTTCGCCGAAGGGTCCCTGTCGAGTTTTGACAGAATAGCCATATTTTGTGACTTTTCAGCCGAGGCGTCGACTTCCGTTGGGTCGAACTGTTTCAAAGCGATTAATTCTCAGTCTAGATAGGTATAACGATGGCACACGAACCTTCCGCTTCACGCCCTTCAGTTTTTTCTCTCCTTCAAGTTTTTTGTCGAAGCGTCCCATGCTCGCCGTGCTCGCTCTCGTTGTAGCAAGCGTGCGGTCGATCTCCTTCTTCCTCTGGGCCTGAGGCGGCGGCGCCGCTGCTGAACTCGACCCGCCTTGTGCACGGGAAAGATTTTGTTGGTGTTGGCGTTCGTTCTTCGCAACACGGGCCTTGCGCTCATCGCGTGCCTTTTTCGCGGGGTCGAAGTCCACGTCTGGAGTGAGAACGTGAGCACGGCGAACGGACGGCGTCGGGAGAAAAAAGGGGCCGCACCAGCATTAGCAGGAACCTCGGAGAGCCACTGTCCTTCCTCCTTCTTATTTGCACCCTTCCATCCCCACCTGTTGACCCAGTCCTGCTTCTCCTCGTCCCAGACCTTCTTGTCCCTCTCGCGGTGCTGAATGCCCTTCGCGTTCGCGAACTGCTGCCATTTGGTCAGAGGCTTGGGTTTCGGCAGCGGCTTCGTCCTCGGTAGTTGTGTTGTGGGTGGGGGAAGTTGTGCGAGCGGGCCGTCGGGTGTGGAGGTGGTGGGCAGCGAGAAGAGGGAAGTGATGAGTGTTTGCACGCCGTCGCGGGCTGTTGAGATGAGGTAGTCCTCTAGGTCGGCCCTGAAAAGTATAGTGAGCGAAGAGAAGGTAGCAATGCTATTTTGACGTACTTGTAGCTCTCCTCATCTATAGGGTTCGGGTCGGTCACTGTGAGGTACCCAGCATCGACTTCGAGAGGTATTTCCTTGTCGACTATGATTGCTTGACTGCTTTCGAGTCAATACCTGGTAGAAAGATATAATACAGTCTACCCACTGTTTTGCTGCATGCTCAGCGAGAATTTCTGAGACGTCCATGATATCGTGTCGATGAAGTGCAGAAGTAAGATTCACGAAAAGACGTCCGGTAAATTCTGAATCTGAGATCGGCCATTTAGGCGCCTTCTCGCGATTGGTCGATCCGACTCGATCGTGCATGCGTCAACCTGTACCGTACACACTCGTACACACTGCAGTAGACATCTCGTCCCCCATGATATTTTCGGCTATTCATGTGGCCTTCAGCACCGCAATTTCTATCTTTTTTCCAAGGCCTCTCCAGCCCGTCCCCGCTCCTTCCTGTTGAGTGACCGAGGAAGGCATTCCCGACAACACTGTCGCGATCCACGTCGAATCCGTCATAGGGGTCAAATCGTCTCGCTTGGGCAATTGCTATGAGGAGATATTGAGAGGTAGAAAATGGAGTATGTACAAGGCACAACGTACCCGCTTGACCCTATCATAGAGTGCCTCCCACCCACTTGTTTCGCGCACGACGAGTGGAGGTGATGAAGAAAAGGAGTGGTATATCCGGGTATCGTACGTGCGGAAGAGGACGTTGTCGACGCGTAATGTAAAGCGTGATAGGATGAAGAAACACGTCGGCATCACTCTCTGTAGTGCAGTGTCAGAATTTCGTTGAGAGATCGGTAGACGTCGATAGACTCACTATCCTGGTGAGCAGATCGGAGGCACCATTGTCGTGCAATTCGTCCTCGAACAGAGGTATCTCAGCGAAGAAAAGGATGGGGTCCTGACGCGACAGTTCGGCAAGATTGACTGCGTGCGCAGGATTATCTGGGTCCGCTGGCTGCCACTCAATTGAGGCGGTGGAGATATTGTGACCGGGGTAAATGGTGGTGTATGTCCAGTCATACGGTTTCGTTGGGACAGTCTTTGGCATAGGTAACGCGGAGGTTGGACCTGTGCTGCTATTATTGACCGGGATGTCCCACATAACACGCTTGGATGTAACTTACCGACTTTGCAGCCAGGCGTCCGCGTACCCGACCTTGACTGGCCCGTCCCCCTCACCCAATTCACCATTCTTCACCCCTTTCAACGCGCTCTCCGTGTCAAAGGAGTACTTCCAACCGCTTTTCCGGTGTTCTATCTCAAGATCGTTGTTGCCGAAGGTCATCTCCGGTAGTGGTATGCCGCCCAATGAAGTCTGTAACGCGGTGCATTGGAACGCGTTGGAGATGGGATTTGTACGTGCTGTTATGGACCAGTCGCCGAGTTCAATCGTACGCGAGTTTGGAGACTCTAACAGCTTGTGTTCCGGGAGTTGGGGAACAGATGTCATGGTTGGTCGAGAACCGGCGGATGTAAGTGATCGTTCGTGAAGAACCTCGCGATCACCCGCTCAATCCAATCACAAGCAGGACTGCCACGTGCGCATCCCAAACTCCAACGAATTTGAGTGAGTAGTGAACACCTAGCACATAGTGCTGTAGTCATGTATAGCTCACCCAGACCCTGAGTATCGATGAGAAAAACCGTACTTCGAAGAAGTTGAAGTGTTCAAGTAGATGTCAATGTTACAAGCCTTTTCTTCCTGCTACCTGACGTTCTCTGTTCGTCGGAAGCAAGCTAGGAATTTATCACCGTTGTTCCTTTCCACCTTCTTGCCCTCCTCCGTGCTGCGGTAGACGGCATCCACGATAGGACCCTTTCCTTCCTCACGTAGCTCCTCCTCCGTGACCGGAACAAACAATGGGAATGCCTCGAGATGTGACCGCATCCACTCGTGAAGATCACGGACGTCGGTGATGGTATATACGATGCCCCCGGGTCGTAGGACGTATGCGTACTCCGCTAGAAGCGTCGGAGAGATGATACGAGCCTTGTGCTTGCGTACTTTGAAGTGTGGATCGGGGAAGAGGAAGAACAGCGCGGAGAGGGAGTGTTTTGGGAAGTAGTTCGGCAAAAACTTCATGGCATTGGCTCGCACGATGGAAACGTTCTGATATGAGCCCGGGGAGCTGGAGTCGGTGGCGGAGGTGGCTCGAAGAGCAGTGATGCGGTCTTCGACATACTGCGAGACCTGTACCCGGATCTCCATTCCTAGGATGTTTGCGTCAGTAATTATTCACTGAAGCGGTGGCTTGGGCTAACCAAGCATGAGTATGTCGGGATACAATGGAGCTAGGGCGACAAGTAGTCCGCCGAAGCCACATCCTATGTCGGCGAACTCGGGTGTTTTCCCCGAGCCTGAAAAGGCGGGATAGTGCACATCCCAGTCCATAGTTTCAGGCGATGACGGATAGTCAAGTGCATGGTCTGAAAATGGATTCGCGTGGGCGCGCTGCCGGTAATGTCTTTTCTGCAAGGAGTTTGAACATACGAAATTCAACGCAGGTGAGGTGTACCATACCTGGGGAAGTAGATCATTTTTCGGTTCCTGGTTTGCAGCAGCGGCTTTTTGTGTTCTCTTGCGTTTAGGCATCGTAGCAAAGCACACTACCTCGGTGCGCGAGACGATGGTGCAAATTCAAGATGGAAGGCGCTTGTGCGATGAAGGGCCGGTAACAAGAGTCAGAAGAGTTTACTTACTGGGTAAGTAATCCACGAATGGACAGGTCGCATCACCATACAGGTTCTCCATTCACCTCTTCCTACGCTAGGGCCGACGAACGGTCTCGATAATTCCAGTAATCCGCCATGAATGAATCAAGGCCATCTTCCCCAGAGGCACCACCCGAGGATCTCTGGTCGTCGATCCTAGACTCCGTGTCCTCATCGCGGTCTATACCAGCCAAACAGATACTACTCCTTGGCGAGCCATCTTCTGGAAAGTCGAACTTGGCTGCAGCGCTGCTACACAAAGCCCCTGCAGAAGAAGTGCAAGAGGACCAGAAGTTGGACTTTGCCCTCGGATACGACTGGGCAGATGTGCGAGACGATGCGGATGAAGGTAAGCCGTCACGAAATGAGCATGTGCAGAATTATCTGCGATTTGACGTGTCTAGCGACTTATCTACGCGTTTTTGAGCTTAGATACTCTTGCAAGGCTGTCGGTGTACACTGTCCCTTCCTCGGCACCGTCGTACACCGCGTTGCTGCCACACTTCGTCCCGCCTAGGACGTCGCTGCCGCACACGGTCGTTATTATCACGCTCGACTGGACGAAACCGTGGACTTTCGTGGACGAGCTACACGCGTGGTTCGCCTGGATAGAGAAATGGGCAAAGGGGGATGGTGCACGCGAGCTCGAGATTGCACGGGAAGAGCACCGAGAGCGATGTGAGTAAATCATGCAGGACATCTCATGTTGTACATGTCCTGAAGGCTAGCAGGGCAGGCACATTGGCAGCACTATACGGAGCCCTCACAAGATCCCCTCCCTGCGGCTACCGCATTGTCAAATACGACAGTACTACCGCTGGGCCCTGGAACCCTCACGCACAACTCCGCCGGTGTGCCCGTCATTGTGGTTTGCACCAAAGCCGACCTGATCGACGAAGGCAACGACATCATCGGCGCGGGTGCGTCTGGAATGGGCGGTATGGTTAAAGGTAAAGGTGGTGAGTGGGAGGAGCGTACGGATGGGATCATGCAAATCCTACGCACAATCTGTCTGAAGTGTATGTCTTCATGCTCTTGGCCCGAGAGTTACCTCGCTCACTGTGGCCACAGATGGTGCTGCGTTATTCTACACCACACCTATGCCACAAACGCTTCAAGTGCTACGCCAGTATGCCTTGCACCTACTCTTCACCCCTCCGGCTTCATCGCCTGGTCTGGCAGCTGAGGGTGCTGCACCGGCTCGCAATCCCTTCCCATTCCAACACAAAGCCAACACGCTGGATCGTGACCACATCGTGGTTCCAGCGGGATGGGACAGTTGGGGTAAAATTGCAGTGCTTCGTGATGGCTTCGACGCGAAGGCTTGGGGTGAAGCTTGGGAGAACGACATCGAACCAGCAGAAGGTGAACCAGAACAACCAAGCGCAAAGAAGATGTACAGCTCGCTTGTGCCCGATCAAGGTCCCAGGGTCAGTATCTCGATTGTCTCATCTTCGCCCGTCGCTCATGAAATTCATTGCAGCCCACTCCATTGCCGCCATTCAACAACCCTACACCCGAGCAAGCGTTTCTGGCTAAGAACTACGACCAGAACACGAAGAAGCCGGATCGCGATCCTCGTGGCGCGTTCCGCAACCCCACAGAGAACCCGTCCGCGGGCGTCGTCGGTCCGATGGGCAGTAGCAGCTTCAGCCTGCCAAACGTCGAGCGTGCGCTCACAGAGATGGAGGGTAGTGCTGGAGGCCCTTCGCCCCTCGGAATGAGCACCAGCTCCGATACGCGCAAAGCTCTTGGTCGCAGCACTGGCCGGCCTTCGTCTGGTCTCGGTGTCCCGCCCGTCAACATGCCCGGGCGCGCCCCTACTTCACCAACGATTGGTACTTCACCAAGTCCCACGTCGCAGCACGAGGTGCTTCAGAACTTCTTCCAGAGCCTGCTCAGCTCGAGCTCGAAGGGCGGTACTACCGCTGCAGCTACCACTACGGCTCGTTCTGCGACGCCCAAGCCGTCAGCAGCTAACGGGACCGCTCCAGCTGCCACAGAGGGTGGAAATGGTAGCAGTGCTTCCGAGGGGGCGTAGTGTCGATGGAGTGGCCTTGTGTACACCTGTATACCCTATGGGAATTCATTTTAATAGTCGAAGAGTTCGAAGCGTCGATTTTCAAGCTAGAAGCCGCTACTTACAATCATACGTCTATCGCGGTCATCTGGCAGCAATGCCCTGCACAACGGATTTGCATGGCCTGCAGTGTATGGCACAAATGCACTGGATAAAAATACTCATTCATGATATGACAAGAATACCCTGCGTAACTATCGGCCTTGTCCACCTCCTTGACCCTCTTCATCTGCTCCACCACCAGAGAGAGCTATGGAGAGATGTAAGTATGACAACGCAGGAGAAAAGTGAAGGACTGACCTAGGGCAAGGAATGCCGCCACGATGTACATCCAGTACTTCTGCAAGAACGTCTTCTCCTGGGGCGGCGGCAATACCCGTCCTTCTGGCGTAAGCGGCGGAGGAGTTCGCAATTGCGGACTGTAACCGATCGATACCAACGCTTGCAGATCATAATACGAAAAGTGCTCACAGTGGAGGGTACGTCGGACTCTTCACCACTACTGTGGTGTTAGATATCTTTGTGCCAAGGGCGACCTGCGCAGCCTTCGCGTCTTGTTTCCGCTTACGCAGTTTCGGACACGCGCCGTTGGGTGGAATGGGGCCGACGAAGTAGTCGATCGCAAACGGCGCGCCGTTGGACGCGAGGTGCAGCGTGAAGGACTCGGCGGTCGCCTGCGCGAGGTGGCACTATAACGCAACGCTCAACACATAGTCATATATTTTGAAAAGACCATACATACCGCCTTCACAGCGCTGACATGCCACTGCGACGGGTGGGTGTCCCCCGGGTGCTCGAGCGCGAGTTGGTACACCGCCGCGTCGACGTCCTGCGCGGTCTCCGGGTCGTGCAGAAGATCCGCAAACGTGAGGACATACGAGTAGAGGCTTGCTTCTTCTGATTGCACGAACTGCGCCTCGACTGGGGCCGCGCTGTTGGCGGGGCGGGAGAGAAGGAGCGTGCCGCGTTCCACGAACGGCTCGGACGGCTGGGAGGGGTGGAAGATGCGGTGGAGAAGCCGTACGTTGTTCGCGCTGGGCTCAACGGTGCTTTTGGATTCCACGCATGTCGATGGCTCGCTCAAAGAGCCCAGGAGGAGAGCGAGCAGGAAGTCGTGAGGCCGAAAGCGCATCGTCACCGGACAAGGGGGTATAGTCAATTAGCGCTCGGCTTCTCTGACGCGTCTGAGTCGAAATGAGCGGAGCGAATGCGCAATATTACACAAAAGCCACCAATCCTCATAAAAACACGCGAATATCAAGAAACAATGTTGGAGAGCACGTAGGGCATGATAAATTATGGCGACCCGCGCAAGTACCGTAAAACAGCCAAGGCGCCACATACAAAATCAGTACCAGTGAGGGAACCATGACCAGTCGATGCTATCGTATACTGCGTCTGGGAGGCTAGCAAATGAGTACCATATCAGTATAAAGATCACAAAGCGTGACACGCAGTACGCGAACGACATGATAACCACACCGATCCACAGTGGTCTGAGACACCACGACGGTGTGTATCGCTCGAGGACTGAGTTCGTCGCAAGTCCGAACGAAAGAACGACCTGGACGGTGCCACAGACGCGCCATAATATCTGGCCCATCGGGTTCGTAAATTCATAGTTCCAGAAAGGGAGGAGGTGAATGAGGCCGACGAGTGAGCCTACAATCCCGGAAGTGAAGCACGAATCTGTATCGTCCTTTGGTCAGAAAGAAGGACACATAGATCACGACAAGAGAACTCACATGCCCAAGACTTGTTCGGATGATACATCGCCCTGTTGAATGGACTGAATTTGGCATTACGGAAGAGTGGGTCTGGGGGCTCTACCCTATGCGGGAGCGGTTTCCGCCGAAAAGAAAGGGCGGAAAACGACAGCTTCATCCAACTTGACGACTTTTGAGCAAGTAGCGGACGCTCCTGGTTGGGCTGTGAATGCAAAGGGCTTTTCTCTACGTCGCTCTGGCTTCCCGCGGGATGTATGTCGGCAGGATTCTTCGGCGATGGAGAAAGGGGGGTTGAAGGGGAGAGTGAAGGAGCGCATGGCGAAGCTGGGTCGTCGGGAAGATGATGTTGCTTCTCCTCCGGGTCCGACTTCAGCATGTACTCGAGAGGCACCCGCCCGTTGATGTGGTAGGGCTTGCGAATCCAGAACAGGTACGCTGCCATGAGGCTGAATATGTACGCGCATGTTGTCACTTCGAGTTGGGAGATGGCACGTTGTTCGACCCCGCGAACGATGCTCTGCGCGATGAACCACGACGCCTGAAAGAAGGTGAAGACCTTGAGCACTGTGTTCTTGTTGCTCCGGTCGCGGATCTCCTCCTGGATCTTGTCGTAGTTGAGGTGAGGGTTCTCCTCTCTGACGTACTTGTAGAAGTCGCGACCGGTGAGCAAGGGTTCGCCCTTAAGCTCGAAGCCGCCCATGTCCGCGAAGAAGGCGTGCCGCATCGTCCATCGACCTCCAGAGAAACTCCTCATAAATTCCACGCCGTCCCTCGCACTCTGGTACTCCATAGACGCTACCAGCACGAGGAGGGAGGGGGTGAAGACATTGAGGAGCATCCAAAATATTAGCGGTAGGTTGGACCTAATCGGTCGCCAGACGGAGCGGACCGCAGCATGGAAGCGGTTACGACTGGGTCCGACTGGGTGCTCGTTGGGAATGTCGAGGTGAACGGATACGTAGATGAGGGTGAAGATAGTCGAGACGCAGGACCACACCAGGCTGAGGGTTCCACGACCCTCAGGACCAGAGCGGAACCCGCCGCGGACATCCAAGGAATGGAATGTGGTGATATCGCCGTGAGTGAGGACCAAAGCTAAGACGAGGATTGCGGATGGTATGGATGTGAGCATGAGGGTAAGAATGAGGAATTCGGGATGTTCTCCAGCATATGTCCGAAAGAGTTTGGCAGCTTTGTGAGTGGGAGCGGTATCACCTACACCGTCAGAATTCATCGTGGCCGGAATGCCGACGAGGACCTCCTGCACTCACATATATAGACCAAGATTGTGGCAACGTGCAGTGGTGCGGACCCATCGCGAAAGTAGACGGGATAGGGCATGGGCGGTGGGGGTCTACATCGTTTGTTACGTCCGTGGAGAACGATCGCCAGCCAGCAGGATTGTGTGCGGTACGCAGTATCGATCCTCGCAGAAGGGTGTCATCAGAGGCCGTTGACCAATGGGTTAGAGAAAACCCTGGGACCGTAGGACATGAAGAGACCCAGGACGGCAGATTAGTATGAAAGAAGCCCGGTTAGCAGCGAGCGCTGCGTGGCAGCTGGAATGATGAGGTACGAATATGGCTAGATAGGTAGTTGGACCCTAGCCGGGCACGGCTGCAGCACTCCAGAGGTCGTGCAAAACGGGCCTTCGCGAAGACGTCCAGGGAAAGCGGTCGTCCAGAGGCTAGAATGTCCTGCCAGCTGGGGCCGTCTGTTCCCGGAGCGTTCCCGAGCACGTTATGCAGAGAATCAATGGTGTGTTCCTTCCTAGTGTGATAGCCTGTGACGGGTTGTCCCCTCTGTCCTCGGAATGTTACTGGGACGTCTGTGAAACGTAGACTGCCGGCCGTGACCCGTCCGGGTGTGCTCCCGGAGGCAACAGATCTCAGAAACGCGCCCAGTATGGCCCTCCCGTGAGTGCATCGTTGCGGGCGCGTGGACGTCAGAATTGCGGTGCGCTCGCCCCTGCCTTAAGGCACGGTTGAGCCAATGAACTCGGCCCTCACGTCGAAATTTCCCGCTAGGGTTTAGGCGGTTACCTCTGAAATGGCAAATATAATCAGGAAAAACTGAGTATTGCACGACGTCTACTTACCAAGTACACACCGACGATGCGTTTTCATCTGCGACGATGAATGCTTCACCTATCCCCACGCCGCGACACGAGGTGTCGCAGAACTTCTTCCAGAGTCTGCTCAGCTCCAGCTCGAAGGGTGACTCGGATATTACCGCCGCAGCCACCGCTACGGCCACGCCCAAGCCGTCACAGTCAGCGGCCGACGCAGTATGGAAATGGCAGCAGTGACTCTGAGGTAGTACCAATGGAACGGTATTGTGTGCGCCTATGGAAATTCATTTCAGTGGTTAGACGATCAAGGTATATGGGTTCGAAGAAGCGTCGATTTTCAAAAGGGACGCCACTAGTGGTGCAAATACACGCCCATTGTGACGACCCTGCAGCGATGCCCTGCACAGAGAAGATGTGCAACGGTACGTAGCGCAGATGTGCTGAATAGGCATACTCGTCCATACGCGTACCCCATCGGCTCTGTCCAACTCCTTCACGTTTGACGACGCGCTATTTGCGGCCGCCTGCGTCTTCGTCGGTCATTTCCTGCACAATGGCGCGATTGCGGTCCTGCACGACACTGCTGTTGCCCTAGGATCCGGTGAAGTCGTTCTCGCAGAAAGGTTCGTTCCAGGTAGTTAGTAGATCGGTGCGGCAATTCATGGCATGGTCAGCCACTTGGGGGATCAAACGCTCCACTTTCATATGGCCAGCGTGCTACCGCGACGGGCGGGTACCGGTGTTCGCGGAGTGGCTGAGCGACCGTAAGCTGGCACATCGTCGCCGCGTCCACATCCCAGTGCGCCGCGGTCTCCGGATCATGCGAGACGTCCCGGTAAACATGAGGTGCACGAGTAGAATCTTGCTTCTTTAGGCTGCACAAACCGCGCCTCGACTGGGTCGCGTTGCTGAGGGAAGGGAGGAGAAAAGCGAGGAGAGGTCATGAAGTCGAAAGCGAACCGAACAAGCGCCTAATCCCTCTGACGCGACGGACTAGCTGAAGGACGACACGAGAAAACATCAATTCTTTCGAGAGAAAAGTGCAGAAAGTGCAGGGGGTCAAAATAAATTATACAGATGGTACAAATGGCATAGTAGGTAACATCGACCTGTGCAAACACTAGCAAACACCAATGGCGCCACAGACAATCAGTACCAGTGCGGGATCCACGACCAGTCGATGCTATCGTACACAGCAGGCGGGAGACTAGAAAACGAGTACCAGATGAGTACAAAGATCACAAAACGCGATATGCAGTAGGCAAACGCCATGACAGCCATAACGATCCAGAGCGACCAGAGGAGACATTTGGGCATATTGATTCTCTCGATGACTGCGCTGATCGCAAGCCCAACCGACAGGATGATCTGGACGGTACCGCAAACGCGCCACAGAATCTTGCCCATCGGATTCGCATAGTCTCGGTCCCAGAAGGGGAGGAGGTGGATGAGACCGATGAGTGCGCAGACGATGCCGGAGGTGAGACACGATACTGGATCATCGTCATTTAGTCAGAAAGGTAAGCACAGAAATTGGGTCAAGGAAACTTACACGCCCAAGCTTCATCTGAATGGTACGTCGCTCTGTTGAATGGCGTGAAACGCGCATCCCGGAAGGTCGGGCCAGAGGGCTTGGCGTTAAGGCTAGAGTGTGGGGTGGGATCGGACCCAAAGGGAAGTGTGGACTGCTCTGCGATGTCGTCTAGCGACTTCCCAAAACTTGATGGCCCACCATTAAACGGCGGGCGTGCCGGGTTCTCCTGTGGTGGAAGGCCTCCTTCCTCTGCGTTGTTATAATCTCTTGCGGACCCTGGATTGGCGGAATGTCTCCGACGTGTTTGGGAAGTAGAGTCCGAAGAGGAAGGTGAGGTTCGCTGGCGGACATCTCCAGAACGTTGTTGCGTTTCTGCTTGATTGTCCAGAAATATGTGCTGCTCGAGAGGTATCCGCCCACTAACCCGGTAGGGTTTGCGGATCCAGAACAGGTACGCCACCATAAGACTGAATATGTATGCGCACGTTGTTACTTCGAGTTGTGAAATGGCGCGTTGTTCGATACCGCGCACGATGCTCTGCGCGATGAACCACGACGCCTGGAGGAAGGTGAGGATCTTAAATACCGTGCTTGTAGCACTTCTGTCGCGGATCTCCTCTTGAATCTTCTCGTAGTCGAGCTTGGGTTTTGCTTTTTCAAAGTACTCGTAGAACTCGCGACCGGTGAGCAAGGGCTTGTGCTCAAGCTCAAAGCCACCCATGTCCGCGAAAAAGGCATGTCGCGTCGTCCACCGTGACTGACCTCCGGATAATCTCCTCATGGTTTCTACTCCCTTCCTTGCACTCTGGAGCTCCATGGAAGCTACCAGTACGATGAGAGAGGGAGCGAAGATATTCATGAGCGGCCAAAATACCAGCGACAACAATCGTCGGAGAAAGCGGGTCATGGTGTGGAACTTGTCGGCACACCGAAATAGACCCTTTGCAGGCTGTTCGCTGGTTTCGTCCTCTTTCTCATCGTTGGGGATGTCGGGGTGAACTGAAACGTAGACGAGGGTGAAGATGGCTGAGACACAGGACCATACTAGACTGAGGGTTCCACGGCCCTCAGGGCCGGGATGGTACCCGTTACGAAGGTCGGAGAGGTGAAAAGCGGTGGAGCCGTGACTAAGGACGAGGCTGAGGATGAGAGCCGCGGAGGGTATGGAGGTGAACATTAGGACGAGAAAGAAGTTTTGAAGACCTTTCCCAGCAGACGGTCGAAAGGGTTTTTCAGTTTCGTCTGGTTGAGCGGCATTGCCTCTACCGTTGGTAGGCATTGTTTCAGGGATGCTGAAGGGGTCAACGTATGCTTGCATATATAGACCAAGACTATGCAGCGACAGCCGTTTTGAAAGTAAACTCTACGCCATGCCGGAATGAAGCATATGCTCGGCGTGTGGCGCGTCCAGAGGCGCAGGATCTCCAGCCAGCAACAAAGCGTGCGGCGCGCAGCACAAACCTTCGTGAAAGGGGGGCGGCGTAGGTTGATAATCACTGTGTTGGAAGAAAACCTAGTATCGTGGGGCGTGAAAGGGAATCATCTCGTGGTGAGCGCAGTGTGATAGCCTCGATGATGGGCGAATTTAGCTGGTAGGAATTTGGACCCTAGTCGGGTATGTCCGCAGCTCACGAGAAGTCGTGGAAAGCAGGGCCTTGCGAAGCCCTCCAGAACGTGCGCGGGTCAAATGGGGGTGGTAGAACCTGGAAACACACACGATGTGGCCCTCCCGTGAGCACAGCGCTGGTAACGCGTGGATTCCAGCGCAGGCGTTGCGCTCGCTCCTCAAGGCCTCGTCGAGCCAATGAACTCAGTCCTCGTGTTAGTATTGTTCGTTACGGTCTGGGCGGTCACGCCCTGCAATGACAAATGTAATCAGGAAAACCAGAATATTTTAACGTCATCACGGCGAATGTGGAACACCTCTCTCACCGAGTGCACGCCGACGACGTGTTTCCGCCTGCGACGATATGTGGCTCGACCGCGGGCTCGAACATTCGGCGGCGTAGTCAGCAACGCTGGCACGGTCGAGAGCCTCTCGTCCGTGAGAGATATCGCCGAGGGGCCCTTCCGCCGCACTTGCCGCAGGTGCCCCGCCGGCCCTCCCGCGCAGTGGGCAGTGGCATCGCGGTGCGCATCGCCTGTCCTTGCATATCTGGAACAAGGCATCCTGCCGCGCAATACACAGCATGTGATGTGCAGATCCCCGCCGTCCCTCGCGAGGGTTCCTGGTGTGTACGGCATGGCGTTCGCGGACGTTTACCCGCGGGCCGAGCGCGGTACACCGCTCTCAAGCCGACGACGCTGGGGACGAACGAGGGGAAAGCGCAACAAATTGCACGAGATGTAACGGTGGGATCGCGTCCCAAAGCTTACTGGTCGAACCTATAGCCTAAGAGTCAGCGATATGCGTCACAATCAGAAAACCCGACAGAGAATAGCAACGGATATCCGAACCCAAACTTGTGTCCTGGCGCGGTCACAAGACTGTGTGTGCAGCACGAATCGGACTCGCCACCTGGCCTGAGGCGAAACCCAGATTCGATATGTCAGCTCAGCCGAGGCTGCACACTAGGGCGTGCCAAAGTTAGATGCGCAGGACACCGTCGGCGACCGAGACCAACGACACACCTCTAGAGTCAACAAAGCGTTCGAGGCCGTGGTCAACACTGTCGTCAGCGTCGCGACCGCGGCGGCGCGCGCCAGCGAATGCAGTTCAAGAACTGTGAGGCGCAGTGGATACGCGGCCGACAGAACTCGGCAGCCCTGGTTCGACAACAACGCACCAGGCACCCAGGCACAGACGCGCGAGCCGTGTCGCGAAGGGGGCACTGGAGGCGCCGAGGAGGGGCTCTGCGATTGGCCAGCTCGAAGCGGATTGGCCAGACGGCTCTAGACGCCGTGGGTCCTTCCATATACGGACGCAGGCGTCGTGGTGGCGGCTCTTCTGGCATCTGGTTGGCTCTGGGTCGCGCCAATTGCCAATTGACACAGCGCACCAGACCGAGCGCGGAAAAAAGTTGGCGGGCGGTGTGTCATGCGGCGGGCTCGGGCTGACGGTCTCCCGCCGCCTCCATCGTGCGATAGCTCTGGGTCAGACGAGGCTCAAACTCTGTTGCAAATTCTCGCTTCGGCGTATCATGGTCGGTGCACGGTGGTTGGACAGCAATATCACATAGCAAGCGGCCGCAGAGAATAACAGTACATATACGTCAATAATAGTATACCAGCCGAAACACGAGACAGTGCAAGGCAATACGATGCGATACAGTCTAGTCACACTCCCCCTTCCATCCTCTTTCCTCGGCGCTGTGGCGCGCACATACGGGGATGTGCAGATGGCGCAGGCGATGCAGCGGCGTAGGATTGTCCACGGCGACGCAGAGCGCGCCGGGCGTTGGTATCACGGAGTGTTTCTCAAACACAAAAACTGGTATCAATCCTGGGAGCGCGGTGTCAGCATCGGGAACGACGAGAAGTAAAGCACGGGCGAAACTTACAACAACAGTGGACACAAGTGCCCCATCTCCCTCCGAGCAGGCCGAGCTCAGCACACTGCGCACTTGCGCAATGAGCTTTCCCGGACAAGCCGCTCCATGCGGGCGCAGCTCTCCATACGCGCATCGACCAGCTCTGCGAACATCTCGAGCAGCCTGGCTGCGGGCTCGGTCTGAGGAGCGCGCGCAGGACGGCGCTTCCGCTTGGGGTCGTGCGGGGAGATGCCCGAGAGACGCAGCTGCATCCTGTTCTTCCGGCGGAGCCAGCGGGAGATTTGCCGCTGCTCAGCGGTGGGGGAGGATGGCTCAGAGAGCGACGTCGAGGTGCTGGAGGGGGACGCGGGCGCAGAGCAGTCAGAGTCTGACTCTGGCTCGGTCTTGATGTTGATGGTGAAAGTCTCAGGAGAGGACGCGCCCTCGGTGGCGGTGGCGAGGGGTTGTGCGGGACCGTCTATGCCCTTTGTGACTGCGAGCTCGAGCGCGGCGCGGGTGTGGTGCACCCAGTACTGCTCTTGTTGGTAGAAGGAGGTGAGCGAGCCGAGGACAGTTGAGGTGTGCTTCGTGACTTGAAGCTGGCCCTGCCCCTGTTGGGGGTACTGGTTCGCGAACGCGAACGCGAACTGAGGGTGTTGACTCTGGGGGGAGTGTGGCGGGGTGGGGAGCGCGCCATTGGCGGCAACCTGGTTGGTGAAGGTGATTGTCATGGTAGCAGGCGTGGTTGGAGAAGTGGTAGGCGGGAGGATGCGTATGTTGTGAGCTGGGGGAAGAGCGAGGGGGAGAAAGATGGGAAGGACGTACCAGCTGGAACGGGTGGGATATAAACCCCTGCGTCCGAGTCTCGACTGGTTCTGTCGAGGCCGGGATTCGTTCGTGATTCGCTCGGTCGCCAGTCGTGACAAGGACCAGTGCCCGCGTCCAGGCCAATGCGGCGCCAGCCAATCAGGAGAAGCCTCCGAGCAGTCCAGAGCAGTCCAGTATCTGCTGAGTTGCCGTTTTGGGCGACAGCCAATGGGCTTGCATCGCGGCTGGGAGCCAATGGCGTGTGGTGCCCGCCCTCCGCCTGGGTATGACACCGCGAGGAGGGCCCTCGCACACGAGCGATATGGCAGCGGTGGCTGGCGGTGGGAGGAGGCAAGCACGGACAGCGAGAGAGGCTGCTCTGCGGGGGTGGGTGATGGGTGTTGGGAAAGCGCCTCGTCCGCGTTGCGACGCTTCGTCGGAAGCCCCACGCGATCTCCTGTGGTTGGCTCTTGCCCCCGTGGGAAAGATGCATCGCCCGTCATATCTGCGTCATGCTCCCGCATTGGGACACTCTTGCCATTGGCTCCTGTCTCTGCTCGCCTTACTCAGCGGCGTTCTCGACGACTCTCGACTCTCGACTCTCCGCTACGCCCACACCGCCGTCGGCCGTCTCCCACTGCGCATGCACCGACCATCCGGTTCCCCTCCAGCGACACTGCACGCAGCTAGTTGTCCATCTCAGTTGCCACCTGGGCATTAATGTACGGCATCTGCCAGACAACACAGACTCCGTGTAGAAATAGTTGCTCGCTCCTCGGTTGCTGTTGTCATTTTAGCCGCCGTACATTCATTGGCTCAGCCAACCAGAGAACGGCGCCTGTTTCCGCGACGCTTCCTTCCTAATTCGGCGCCCCGTTGCCTTGCTCGCGTTCGCCGCTGTCTTTCTCTCGTTCCCAGCATAGCCGGCTATGCTAGGAATCACGGTCTGCGTCTTGATATCGGCCTGCATTGCCCTCACTCCTACCCCATCGCACCCACCCTTGGACCGCGGTGCGTCCCTCTCACGCCGCTCTCTTTTCAAACTCGCTCTTTACTCGCGACAGTGATGTCTTCGCCGAGGGTCACACCTCTGGGCCGAAATTTCAATCTCGCCCGATATAAGGTGGCCTATCATGGAAGGCAATTCAATTGGCGTGGAAGTCGGCCAATGGCGTGTCCTCCTTATCAGGCTTCCCTCCGCCGTTCTCCCGCACCTGGTTTGAGCCTCGAACTACATCGCTCGCACTTTGTTCACAGACGTCCCCTAGCACGCCCGGCTTTCGCTACTGAATTTAAAATGCGTAGTCTTGGCCTGTTACCCAGGAGCGATATCTCGCCTATGTCGCAAGACATCCTTGGGTCACCAGGCCTCACGATTGGTCGACAGGGCTTCTCGGATCGCCACATCTCGGCAAACAGCGGCTCACAAACCGCGCGACGCCACCGTGCTCCTCCGAAACCGTGGCGCTGAGGCAATTCGGCCCAGCGTCCTGTGTGATCCTGCGTCTCGCGAACCTCTAGGATTTAACCAGGACGGATTTCGTCGGGTCTGTGACTCGTATGTGTTTTCAAAGAGAACATCCCAGGCCCTGGCCAGATCCCTGCGCAGGTGCTCTCTCCTCGTCGCCTAGACCAAGTATCGCGACTGTGATTGGATTGCGCACTAGTAACGCGGCGGCTATCTCCCACCTGTCCTTGGTTGCCTACTAACGATGTTCCCAACCTTCTGTTCCGCAGGAATTTCGAATCATGTTTAGGGGACTATCCAGGCGCGCTGGCAAACAGCGAGACGATGTTATGTCGGCGTTATTAGACCAGAAGCACTTGGTCGAGAAACGAGAGCAGCACGTTCGTCTTCAAATTGAGAAGACCGGGAGTGACGGCATTCGTGAGTCTCGCTATAGATTTACGTTAGACGAAGACCTCATCCATACAAATAGCATGCGGCCGTGTTAGAGCGACGGAGCAGCAGTCCGACAAGTTGAGGGCGGCTGAGCTGGAGCTCGAG
Organism: Bjerkandera adusta; assembly: GCA_027924225.1. NCBI lineage: Eukaryota > Fungi > Basidiomycota > Agaricomycetes > Polyporales > Phanerochaetaceae > Bjerkandera > Bjerkandera adusta. The sequence goes on from BSCZ01003033.1 coordinate 1,074,758, forward strand.
AGGCTGCGCGCCACGCGAGCTCAATTCGTATTGCAGATAGAGACTCTCGAAGCTGCGTGGTTAAACGCGGACACGCTGGCGGCGATGGAGGAAAGCGTCCGTGCGTCGCGACCCAATCAGGGGTTGTTGCATCGCTTGCGACGAGGGGATTGGCGAGTTTTGCTCCCTCGCTCTGTGCAACACAGAAAGGAACGACGCGATAGAACATGACAGGGTGAAATAGCCAAGGTTTTGGAGGACCACAGTGGCCTCGTGCGGCCTGTGAGTCGCTATTTTCCGAGGCGTGGTGATTCGAGAAGTCCTGTCGACCAATCGTGCATGAGGCCTGGGGAGCCAACGGTGTCTTGCGACATACGCGAGATATCGCTCATAGGAAGCAGGCCTGGATTGTGTATCTCAAATTCTCCAGCGAAAGCCGGGAATGCATGCGTCCTCTGTGAACTGGAATGAGAGATGTACTGTACTTGCACAACCAAAACTTCACGTCGCACATCACGTTGACCGTTTTGACATGAGGCCACCGCACGCGTGTTTGAATTTGGGTCCAGACGTTGATTCGCTACGTTTAGGGCCCATGTGAGCAATGAAGGTAAGCGTCTGTGTATCGCGACCCAAGCAAGGAGCAACATATCGCTCACGACGAGGGGACTGGCGAGTGTTGAGCCCTCGCCCTATGCAACACAGAAAGCAACGACGCGATAGAACATGACAGGACGTTGGGCCTCGGCACCACGCCTTCGAAAGACCACTACACGATGGCGTCGCGCGCTGTTTGACGAGAAGTCCTGTCTGCCAATCCTGCAGCCTGGTGACCCAAGGACGTCTTGCGCTATAGGCGAGCTCCTAGGAAATAGGCCAGGCCTGTGTATTTTAAATTCTCCAGCGAGAGTCGGGCATCCATAGGCCCTCTGTGAACTGGGATGCGAGATGTACCGTACTGGCACAATCGAAAGATCACACCCTATGGACATTGGTCGTGCAAGTTTAGTCGAGACTGTTGAGGCTGCGTGGACGAACGCGGAGATTATGGCAGGGATCTTTGCGTCGCGGCTTGATCAGGAAGACTTTGCGGTAAAGCGTGGTCATGAGATGCTTGCATTTGCAAAGCGAACCACTGGCTCACATATCTGGAACTCGAGATGTACACATATGGTTATGTTCTATCACGACGTTCCTTTCTGTGTTGCATAGAGCACTCGCCAATCCCCTCGTCGCAAGCGGTACATCACCCCCTGTTCAAGTCCAGACCCATCCACCATTATATTCGTACAGATTGGAGAGTATGTGATTGCCACAGCGCACGCGGAACAATAGAAATATCTGCAGGTCCAAAAAGTATAGGTCGAGGCCGTCCCAGCACAACTGCTAGCGGAAGAGTGGACGCTGAAAGCGTTCAGAACGAGGCACACAAAAAACAAAGGAAGACAAGGCAGCGGCAGAAACAAAGACCAGCGAGAGCGAGCTCGACTATTCTACACCACAGGCGCCCAGCCTAGCCAAACGATCTGCGGACCTCCTCGAGAGAAAGCGAGGGGGTGAGTGATGATAATCAGAGCAAGCCCGCGGCCCTCAGCGCGCGCTGCAACCTGGCCTCCTCTGCGTATGCCCTGGCGAGTCTGTCAGTCATCTCCGGATTATTTGGGTCCACGGGTATAATGTACTCGCTGGCAGGCTCGTCGGTGCTCCTCCGACCTGGACCCGGGCCAAAGTGACCCGTGAGCCCTGGGTAGTCACCCAGGGTGTCCAGGCTCCCTTGCGGACGGTGTCTCGGCGCAAAGCCCAGTCCCGTCCGGAGGATGTTGAGGCGGTTGAAAAGCGTCGGCGGCGTCACGGGCGTGCTCGGCGTGGTGTTGGGAGCCGGTAGCGACGAAGAGGGTGTCGAGGAAAGGATACCCCGTTCCCAGCGCTTTACACGCCAGAAGCTGAGCAGCGATGTCAAAAGGACGAACCAGCCTATACGAACCATCAGCACCGTACTGTGGAAGACTGCGGTCAAACGACTTACCGACTGTCATCAGGAAAAACGACAGCCATTCTGTGGTAGCATCACCCAGGACGCTGACGGGCTCGGTGTTGGGTGGGATGGGTACGCTGCTTGGCCACATGGTTTGATTGAGCTGTTTGTAGTACTCATTAGCCTCGGCCGCAGTTCCAAAGGTTGGCACTGGTGCAAGGGCCGTGTTTGGCTGCGAATCCGTAGACTGCCAGCCCCAACCGTCGACGTCGCTTGTCTCGCGGCTCCATTCCTCTGCACGACCCCGCATTGCAAAGCCATACTGGATGAGAGTGATGCCCAAGCCCGCTCGAGAACCGAGCTTCGCAGCATGGGTTGTGTGCAGCAAGTAGGTGAGCAAAAACCCGACAAACTGGAAGGAGATGGAGACCAGCATGTTCCAGAGGAATGAGAATAGCGACCCTGTCGGCAGCGCGTCGATCATGACATCACCCGGACCAGCATTAGCAGATGGTGCGTGGATAGTCGTTTCCCAATACGGCGGAACGGCGTCGGCCTGAGCAGATGCATACGATGGCGGTGCGTCCTTCTGAGTTTCCTCGGGAACGAAATGGGTGTTGTCACCTATGAAAAGCGGCGAACAATCAGCATTTGATACGAAAACAGTGAAAGAGTGGGAGTGTGATAGCAGGTTGATAGATGGAGGGAACGAAGATGTAAAGTGGACTGACCATCCGTAATCTGGATTGCCCTGGACGGTTTCGCAGTGACATTAGCGAACACACCGTCGTTCATGACACCGCCGCCAACAACGCCCTGGACCTGCGAGGTACCCATGCCCAATCTATCCGCAACTCCGGTCGGCAGCACCTGCCGCATCCACCCTCCCGTACGTCTCTGCGCAGATCTCGCAACGCTTGAGAAATCTGGTACCAATCCGTTCGAGTTCCCGTTCGCCCCGACTTGGAAGAAGGTCGTAGTTGGGGGCGGTGACCCTGGTGGCGGCTGCGCCCAGTCGGCATCGTAATCTACTCGCTCGAAGTCATAGGTCCCTGCGGGGTGCTGCCGCTCCGTCGGGGACGAGGGAGACTGGGCATTTGGCTCGGCAGCAGGGAGGGATGTGTAGCCGTTGCGTGAGTTATGTGGGCGCACTTGGCGGTCGTCGTGGTCGTCTTCGTCGTCCGACTCCAGGAACGCCGCTTCCATCTCGTTCTGGGCATCCGGGTCGGTATGAGGGTTGGGTAGGGGAGCGTATCGTGCGTTGGAGGACATGATTAGGTATGCTGTGGCGTGTAGAGTACAGGGAGTTTGGTATCAGGGCAAGGATCAAGGTACAAGTAACAGAGAGGTCGAATGGTCTTGAGCACAGCCAAGGATCGAGGGTATCCTCTAGAAGACGAGTCGGTTAAGCCTGCTCAGTGAAGAGCAGACAAGTGGAACGAGGGAAAGTAGAGCAGCCGCTGGTGGCTGTGAGGGTGTGGTGGTTGGTACAAAGGGCCTGGCGCTAGCCGTTGTACCCGTCTACTGGTGTTGCCATCTAGCGCCTTGACCGGAACGCACCTCTCGCTGTGGCCACGCACACAACAGCCGGAAACTCCAGAGGGAAAGCTGTCTTCCCACTGGGCAAAATAGATCATCGTGCTCACGATGCAGTTTACCGTAAGGGCCCATTTATGAATCGCAGTGCAGTTCGGTAGCCTATTGGGCTTGACCTTGTTTTCTGAACATGGTCTCCATGTGAGTGCACCTGCCAGTGTCCGTATTTCTTGATCCGCACTCTTGGCTGACGGGACTCTAAAAAGCCTTGTTCGATGTTTTGCTCAGATCATACCAGAAATGAGGATAATACCAAGGTTTCCTTTGCCACGCTGGGTATCTCCGACGATAGGGTAACCCGACGTACATGGTTTCGGCTGGGTTCCTGAATGCCACTTCACCTTTGGAGTACAAGCCCCGTCAGGACGGCGGAAATGCCTACTCAACAGGACACGGATGTCTGCATGCGGTGGACTTTGTCGTCACGATCACATCCTTCGCCACGGTCCTTCTCCCACTTTGGGCATTCCGTCGGCATGTCCCAGCCATAGTTCATATCGAGGATGCAAACTATGCAATCCCCCGCTCCTCTGCTCCAGCACGACAACATGCAAATCCTAACTCTCTCGCTAGCCCTAGCCTTCGCCCTCGTTGCTGGGACTCCAGTCCAGAACCGCCCTGTGGTGACGCACGAGTACACAAAGCTCGAGCCTCGATTCGACGCTACCGACTATCCCGCTTTCTGTCCACCGCCGATGGACTGCTCGTCCTATGTCTCTGGAGAGCCATACCCAGTGGAATGTTGTGCACATCTTCTATCCAACGTTCCAGGAGGGATAGCGGGGTCGTATGAGCATCTACCGTTCGAAAGATAGTTGTGAGTCGTCTTCACCCTCCTTCTCTTTATATACTGATCTTCATGTGTCTTTGGGTCGCACAAAAGCCGTATAATCAATTGTTTTACCCTGTACTTTTACTCTACCTGGACATCTTGTAAGCCTCACCATGTCATGCCCCCGCTCTGTGTTGACCAGACTCCAAAATCGCAGAATATATCATAAAGACTCGAAGATTCTACCCCCGCCCTGTGCCTTCCTTCAGCGACACCGCCCCATAACCCTCACTACCGTGTAATGTCGAAATGCATGTTCTATCGAATCGAAACAGGCTGACTGCTCTAAGCCAGTTGACGTCGTCGATCCTTTAACTTGACCTTTTTTGCACAAAGAATACTTTCGCGCATGAACTTTTCCATAGCACTTCGTCAGTCATGTCGTACCCTTGTTAAGTTCCCAGATCCGAATGTGAAGAATAATTTACAATCGTGTGGCTTCGGACTCTAATCAAGTATAAGTTGCCTGCAGCCTTCCAACAATATACTGCTCCGTCGTGACCGGCGCATACTTGGCCTCTGCTTGGGGCCCGGTGCAGGTGGGCAGGCAAGAGATGACCGCATCGAAATTGGGATTGCAGAAGAACGCAATCGACTGCCTCTTGGGCGTGATGCCTTCCGTTTCGCTGACTTTTTTAGCCCGCGGGGCGACCACTCGGTGTAGAGTGGACCGAAGAACGTCGTTGCTCCAGCGGGCGAGGAGGTCACCCGCGTTGATAACGATTGAACCGGGCTGGGGAACGATCGGAGTTAGCGGACACTACACGCTCGAGTCTAAGATAGACGACCTACGATTGGTGGTGCAGCTTGGAACTGTTTCGTATGTGGGTTCTGGACCTCGAGACCACCGACCTACATTGATTGAGTCGGAGAAGCTGCGATTGGATGGCGGAAGGACTTACCGAGTCCTGGAACAGGAGCGTCAAGGTGCCGTAGTCTGCCATACGGTATCAGTATGAAGTTACCCCCGTACGCACTGCACGACGTACCTGAGTGTGCTCCCGCACGAGCCTGGCCCTCCTTCTCCAACAGGTTCGTACGAATCGGAGGGTACGATAACAGTCGGAGGTTGTGGCACTGTTCGTCGATCAACTTGTCAAAGAACGACTCTTCCAGTTGGAGGCCGAGCGCAATGGCGCGCATAACATGGACATGTAGGTCATGGCAGGTCTGGTAGAAGTCTAGCATTGTATGTTTGAACCGAGGCACCTCAGTCTCCTGCGGCCATTGGTTCTTCCATGTTTCGTCCCAGTCGCGTCCAATCTCCATGCTCTCCTTGAAGTCCGGAGCTTGTGCGCGCAGCTGTGCGATTTCGTTCGGGTCCGCGGACTGAGTGACGCGCTCACGCCCAATGGCAACATATCCACGGTTAGACCTAGGGTCCTCCCATGCGAGTTTGGTCTGCGAAACAGATTTGAGCAAGCACGAAATGACATCAGACGCGGTAAACACACCTTCACGTCCTTGGGCAGGCTGAAGAACTCGGCACTCTACAGACATAGCGTAAGCCCGATGTAAATGCACGCCAGTACCGCCCCGGACCTTGTTAAACGCGTTTTTGACGGTGCTCTCCTCGATGCCATGCTTATCGAGGTAGATAAACCCAACCTCCTTGAAGCCCTTGACAATTTCCTCGGCTGTCTCGCGCTTCTCCGCGGTCGAACGCGCCTGAATAAACTTGCTGAAGTCTATCAGAGGGATTTTGAACGATGGAGTCTGTCATGCCGCGATTGGTTACATGTATGAGATACACGAAGAATGCTGCTACTCACGTCCGCGACAGTCGCGTATGCTCTCCAGGCTCGAGTCTGAAAAGCGCGTCTAGCAAGGCGGGTTCTCACTACGAAAGACATGGTTCGCAGGGTCGAAGCGAGACGGCAGGATGTGGGAGGAGGCAAAGAGCCGATAGCTGAGTGTCATCTGCTACGGCGTCCATACGGGTGGTCGTTATCAGGGGCGGCATAGGTAGTGGGAGATCGAGATTTGCACATGTTGACATCTCGGCATTCCCCGACCCTCTCAGACGGAGCCAATCTCAGACCACTCGTATTCGTACAATTTACATGCACCATTTCAGCTACCTCGCCGCCGAGACATACGATATCTGAACCCGGCCCAATCCACTCGCTTTACCCGTCGTGAGGCCTGTTGCTCTGCTACGTCTCCTTGGACACACGTGAGCGGAACCAGTGACGGTCTGGCGGATGTCAGCTGGACTTCGAGGATATTCGCAGACATAACGACGAACCTTCCATGGGCACACTGGAACGGCAACGCCGTCTCACACAGTTCCTTGATCAAGCGTTCGCACCTCTCCTTGCTCAGTGGGTCGTTGAACATGATTGCCCCGCGGCAGGCCTTCGAGTTCACTAGCTCCCGGAGATCTTGAGGACACCATTGTATCGAACGCTGCCAAGCAAATTTTCCGTCCCCGGTTTCTCTTGCCTGTGACGCATATGCGGAAGCGAGGGAACCTGAGTCACCGAGTTCATGAAGATAGGATTTGACGAGGTCGCGCAGGTGGTCCTCGCTCAGCAACTAGGAATAACGTTGGCTTTACGCTGGTACACATAGCAGAAGCACATACCTTGTCGGCGACTACATCCGGAACACTCTGCACCTCGACTTGAACGTAGCTCTTGTCTTGGATATCGTCCAATGCTCTCGAGTCTTCTTCATTGGGCTCCGAGAAATGAAAGCCCCATCTCGAGAATGCCGAAACGAAGTCTTGGGAACCTCGCAGAGCCTGCGCCTCATGGTGGGTAAGAAGGACGGACTTTGGAGGCTGCAAAGTCCTGGTTGGCGGGCCCGAGGCTGAGGTACCACATAACGTTTGTATGAAACGTTCGACTCGTATTCGTTCGTCTGCAGCGTGCTGGTCGATGAGTACGAGCGTCCCGGCAGGTTCTGTAATCGACTCGATAGCCGTCTTCGGGATGAAACACGCGATGAATTTGCGATCCACCTGGCCCAGGACAAAGGCTTTCTGCAAATCCAGCTTCGAGAACTGCATAAGCTGAGATTCGGCACGCGACAAGGACAAGGCCTGGTCCTGGAAGGATACCCGCTGGCCTCGGCAGTTATGAGTATCCTCGACGGTTTTTGCGAAACTTGAAGACGTAGACAGGGAGGGAATTCTGGCGCCTGTCATGGTGTATGTTGGGTTTGACTACACCAGGCGCTGTCAATGAGACACGGCATAAGCGAAAGAGATGTTGACGAACCAGTAAGGCAGCCTGTAACCAGGTTGGCGTTTCGCTCCCGTCATTCTTGAAATCTTGCTGGAAAACAGCATTCCGGGTTCGCCTGTGTTGCCCATCCGATATACCATCGCCCTTGGGCTCTGCGTTTGTACTATACGAGTTTCCAGTGCGTTTGTCGACGACGTAAGTCTCTCCAGTGAGAGGATTGGTCCATATCATAGATGAGCCACTCTCTACGGCATCGTTTGCGTTGCCCTGTTGAGAACATGGTTCAGGAATAGTCAGGGCAGGCCAATTGGTGATAACGCACCTGGGGGTGGACTATAGGAGCTTGTGAATCTACGGGAAGGGTGCTTGCACGTATGAGGGCAATTGAATGAAGATCCTCCGCCTTGTCAACCCTTCTCCGTTTTCTAGGTGATGAAGGATGCCTTATGTTTTCTTGTCGAGGCTTCTCGATAGCGAACCCATTCTCTTCCAGAAAGGTTTTCACCACAGAAGACAGGAAAGTGACAACGTGCTCGCTATTCTGGTATATGTAAATAGCGTGTAGCTAAGTCGTGGGTAACGAAACGAACCTGTAATTGTACCGCGTTCTTGGCAGGTTCAACGCAATTGTCGATCTGTTTCGGGCAGATCGAGATATTGAGCACGTATACCGGTTTCTTATCCACCTTGCGTGGCGAGCGTCGTACGGCTAATAATCGAAGTAAGCGTAGTTACCTGTCACATAGAGCATGTGTCCCACCATCGCGAGCTTGAGATAGTTGGTGATAGTCATCAAGTGCCTGCGACTCCGATAAGCGCATACTCAAGAGTTGAAACCGAAGGACTCGCATGCTTGGCGAACGTGCTGGCATTGAATCTTGACTCTATTGCTCGATGCAGATTACATGGGGTAATCAGATGTCGATTGATGTCTTTGAAGCCCTTTAGCGTTCGCCAGGTCCCACTTCGAAGCATACGCACACAGAAACTGGTAGGCCTACGATCACTGATTTAACACAGATCAACATGCAACATTTCTAGCAAACACACCTTCGATTGGGCACCACTGAGACTGATGAACCCGCTTATATTCACGTCATCGCTAGTAGCGTTCACCTCGTGCACGTGCTAGAAGGTTTCGTGACAATCAGCATTGGTTGGACTACTATGACGCCACACACCTCAACCAATGCGCGGCCGAATAAGTTTCGAAAACTATGCAGAGACGAGGAAGTCTGCCGGGCCTGTGAGTACGATCACTCGTAAACAATAGAGAGCTTACCTTGGGTATCTTCGTGATTTGCCCGGCGTTGCCAGGTCTTAGGGTATCAAGTCTATGGGTATTCTCCAAGGTAAATGAAACGTGTGGGAAAACAAGAGAGAATGATTCCAATTCTTTGCGTATGAGTTCAAAAGTCCGTGATGGCGGGGAATGAGAGCGACGACGAATAGGCAGCTACGTGAAGATAGTATGTCCAATCAACCTCAATTGGCACTTAGGTTGATGAGCTCACGTTGTAAAATGCGTCTCGGATGCAGATTACGGTTCCTGACGACGCGCGTCGCCAACGAATAGCCGGACCGCTGTACAGAGTTTCGCCTCCCTACCAGAATATCAGCATTTTCAAACGTTTGTGATGCCCGAGAGAACTGACCTTAAGTATCAATGAATAAGTTTCACGAGACCTTGCTGTCCGCGAACAGATCTCCAAGCAGCACAAATCGGCAGCGGAGGCCAACGCTTTGCGATCATTTTGAATGTAAATATAGAACAATGTAGTCCAAAGCACGCACCTTCTCCACGAAAGCCAAAGGTAGACACCTCCCCCAGGGAGTTATTCGAGTAAGCTTTGGATGTACCTGCGACGCTGAGCTTTAATGTGCGCACCGGAAAGCGACGATACATACCATAACGTTCGGCTGACTGCAAAGCGACCAAATCAGCCTTGCTCATTCCACGCCCGTCATCTCGGACCCAACACGACCAGTCCTCGCAGTCTACGCCGATGTCTATCTGACTGGCATCCGCATCGAGTGAGTTTTGGACCAATTCTGAGATTATTTGTGGAAGTGAGACGAGGATCTGTGTCGAGCGCAACTTTGCCTGGGTATGCGAGGGAAGCTGCTGCAATTCGTTAGACGGAGCTGCGGCCATTCCGGCGGGACATGGCGGTCTGCGACCAAGTGAGGTCACCGGCTGGGGGGATGATTGACGCCTCCCAAGGTTTGTTCGTGTGGGTCCACCCGCCGGGGTGCCAAACTTTACCACGGTTGGAATTGGTACTTTACCGCTCTCTCCTCCGCTCCTTTACTTCGTCTTTCCTACAGCCTCGGCCTCAAGTCCCGTTCGACGGCTTCACGAAGGCCTCGCGCCTGTTCACGCTGTGCCAGCACACGACGCTCCCTCAATAACGCCAGCAACGCCAACTACGACTGCAATCCGACATTATGCTGCCCCTCGTCCCAACGCTCGCCCTTGCTTTCGTCTCGTTCTTCTCCTCAGCTTTCGTCATCCTTCGCATTGTAATTCCCATTCTGCCACCGCATCCGTTAAGTAGACGCGTCCCTCCGGTACGTGTCACGTCGCATACATTCGACTTGGGACACTGATGACTGCACACGACAGTCTGAGTTCGGCCTTCCTAACTTCAGGACCCTCTCACCTGCAGACAAGAGTCACATCTGGCTGGCCGCCTGTGATATCCTCGCACTCGCTATCTTCGTATGGCAAGCCGCCACCGAGTACCTCGGTGGTCCCTCTGGGTTCAACGTTGCAACCGACCCCGCCTCCGCTATCCGGTTGTGGGTCGCCACGACGCTTCGTCAGTCATGCCTCCTCATTGTGGCCTCGATTACACTTCTCCACGTTCGTTTGGGCCATCCCGTCGCGTTCGGTAACAAGCATTGGATGCTTTGGGCACCAACCGTTTTGCTGGCTGCTACGTCGACCGCCCTCGCTGGAGTCCTCGCAGGCACCGGAGTTGAGACCTTCTTCTGGGGGTTGATTGGGTATTCTGCGACCATTGCCATCCTGAGCAGCGTCGCGTTCGCATGCCTCATTGGAACTCTCGTCATCATTCGCCGCAATCTCGCCGCCCTCAACTCGATCCGCGAGCCTTGGCCCCCAGTTATCGATGCGGAGAAGCACAGGAACTCCTTTGCGACTGAAGATATCAATGCTCTCAGGGATGGCAGCTCATGGATCACCTCACGCGCCAGCTCTCGTTGCGAGTCCGTCTCGGCGTTCTCTTACTCTACGCACCACACGAACCACTCCCGCATGCCCTCCAACGCTTCGTCACGAGTTCACATGAATCCCGCATTGGGTTCGCACCCAACCATCCCCCACAAGTCTTCCTTCTGGTTCAACCCTGGAACTCCGGGTGTAGGCAATGGTCGCGACTCGCCGGTTCCCCCAGTCCCCCCTCTCCCGGCTCCGTACCGCCCAACTACCCCGACAACGTACAACGTCGATGACAACCCTGATCCGTTCAGGCGTTCTGACCCCCGCCCTCGTCTTGGGTCTCAGTCGTCATGGTTAACCGAGCCGTCCACGTACCAGCCTACGCTGTCCGCTTGGTCTTTCCCCGCTACGCACGACGCGCCGTCTAGCCCAGACTTACGCGGTGACTTCCTCCACGCATCACTTCTTCCATCTACCGCTGTCTCCCGCCCTCAAACCCCTGCTTTGAACAGTACAGATGTTCTCGGAGGCTACGGCTACGCGCCGGAGGCGGGTCGCGCGGAAAACGGAGTTGCTGGTTCCATTGCTTCGAGTAACGAAGTTGATGTGTCGGTTTATCGCGCCATCGGTTGGTTGGTTACCATCTGGGTTCCTATAGTAAGTGTTTAGCCATGGCGGGTATCATCTGAAAGCTTATGAATTACGTTCTAGGCTTTGTCGCTTCCCTATTACTTCACAACTCAGTTGTCGGGTGCCTCAGACGTGGCTTCACTCTTGCTCATCCTCTCGGTCACTCTCTCGTCACCTCTCCTCGCTCTGAACATCATCTTCCGCTCCCCATTGCCGATTCCATCTGGTCTGTTCGACAGCCCGGCGGACCCTCCATCCCTGGTCATGCGTGCCCCATCCCCGTGCAGTACTCTCCCACCTAACTATGTGCACGAGTACAAGCGCAGTGGGAGCGTTACGGTCGTCGAGGGACGTCGCAGTGGAGATGTCTGGCTGGACAAGGGGGATGCTGTCGCGGGCAAGAGCAAGGTTTCTCGTGCTCTTACCTTGCTGCAACCCAAGCCGAAGTTGTCCGTCCTGCCACCTGAGGAAGAACCCCAAGATGGAGAGTTCACTCCGCCACTTCCCATTCAGGACGCAGAGGCAGGCACCGTGCCCCCTACACCGCAGAGTCACCGCAACGCAGAGTTTGGTATGCCCGAGATGGGTGTGAGGAAGAAGGATTCCAAGGCATCATCGTACTTCTCTGGCACAGACGAGAGTGTGGCGTTCGCTACGAAGATCATGATTGCTCAACGTCACTACTCCACCCTTGCTATGACCATGGTCCTCCCACCGTCCCCTGATGGTCGTGTGTCACATGAGCACGCGGAAGCTGCAACTACTGCTGTCGATACTGGCTACGAGAACAAGCGTCAGAGTCACCTTCGCGCCCGTTCGCAGTCCTCAATCCAGTCTGTACCCTGCTCTGCTATCAGCCCACCGCCTTCGTCGCCCCTTCCTCCTACTCCCCCGACGCTCAAGAACTTCCGTGCTGCGTCTGCATCCAAGCGTCTTATGCATCGCAAGTCGTACTCGTCCACGGCTGACGAATTCTCGTTTGGTCCCATTGACAACGATGACACGAGGGAGATCGATGCTTTGTCTGCCGGCGTGCTTCCTCTCCTTGTACCTGGTTTGACGGTTGGCCACAATATGAAGATCACTGAGGGATGGAAGATGTCCCCGAGCGTTCTATCCATGGATGGCAGGACTAGGACTAGCCGTGTGCCATCGGAACTAGGTGGAATGTCGGCCGACTTCTCGTCTCCTCAGATGCACTCCACTCCCCACACCCGCAAGGCCAACACTCAGACGAGGGCAAGGAAGGTATCTGCTCACAAGCGGAACCACCTCAGTCTCCCTAGGTTAGTCATATTGTATTGTGCGTTGGCTCATGCTGACTGTTTTTCAGTCTCAGCCTCGGCAAGGATGGAATGCACGCCCTTTCAACCTGGCGCAGCGACTTGAACCGCGCTCTCGAGAATAAGCTTCAGTATACTGCTGTTGAGACCAACGACGAGAGCCGCAGGAACACGATTTACGGCGAAGAATTTGCGCATGCGAACAACTACCTGAAGGCGGTGCGGGAAGAGGACGAGCTTTCACGCCCAACATCTCCAGCGCGTCCTTACTCGACCACTGGTTTCCCTGAGACCCTGGACGTGCCCGAGGGCATGAACACCGCCCGGAACTCCTTGGCTACTCTCATCTCCGCTCTGGACCAGGAGCTGAAGATGCCACCACCATCTGCCGCTTCCGAGGTCACTCTGTTCGACTTTGACCCGAGCCATGATGGTGTTGTCGAGAGCACGCCCCATGAGTCGAAGACTCGTCCTGCGTCGACCAAGGAGTCCATCCCGCCAGTTCCTGCCTTGCCGCCCAAGAAGGCTTCGAAGCGCTCCAGCATCGTCTACATCAAGTCCGACGAGAACGCCGCTCCCGCCCCCGTGCCTTCCCAATCGCAAGCCACCACCTCCAGTGGCTTCGCCGACTGGTCGTCGCGCGCCGTCCGCCCGCTCATGCCCAAGTCCAAGGCAGCCAAGCTCCGCGTCAAGACGCCCAAGGCCGACCAGGAGAATGTCGCCCCGAAAGGGCTGCGCCCGCTCTCACTCCTGCAGGACCGTGACCAGAACCGCAGTGCGGCTCCAGAGACGCGGCCCCTCGCGCTCGGCAAGAGCTCGAAGAAGAATGTGGATGGCGAGAACGTGCGCCGCGAGTCGAGCTTCAAGAGGACGCTCCGCCCCCTCCGTCTGGGTAGGAGCGAGACCACGAAGCAGCGCGCCATTCTCCGCGAGCAGGAGGTCATCCCCGATGTCGTCATCCGCCCACCATCCGAGTTCGTCGGCACGTCGTTCAACTTCCAGTCCTGAACTCTGCAATCACCAAGACAATACTGTTTATGCTGTAAAATGCTCTGAACTCGCTTTCTGACTGACCGTTATCTTACGCTTTCTAGTATCCCGCTTTGTTTTCCTATGCCATGCTCTATCTCGTCGCGCTATTTTGTTATACGTAACTGAACGTCCTCTATGCTCCCTCCTCTTGCTCTCTTTTTGCCCATTCTACGCCCTTTACTCGTTGCATTTGCTTGCATCTGCTCACTTTCTTCTTCCCTGCTGCGCACCTTCGCAAGTCGAAGACTTCCCATTGCCTAGATGCAAATTCATGCTTGGCCCACGCGCTGGAGCGTCCCTTGTTCTTCTCGTAGAAGCACTTTCTTCACAGAACACTCCGCATCCATGTAAATCGTGTAGAATTATACCCATCATACAGCATTGCACCTGCATTGCAGAAAATAAGGGGCTCCTCTACATTTACATGCCTGGTCCGAACAATGAGATCCACGCAGATGGCGGGGGTCCACCTTCTCGGATTTTCGTCTGGCCACAATATGCAATGATATAGCGCGACGGGTGCCACTGAACGGTCGGAGACGAGCCGAGCGCGGGTATTCGGTGCAGAGGCATGCCTGTCTCTGTGGCACACTAGAAGACCGAATAATCAACAAATAACTTTCTGTAAAAACGGGGGTGAACACGTACGATGTCGATATAGCTTCCCTGATTCGAAATGGCGATGTATTCTCCGTCGTGCGAGAAACTGATCCCCGTGATGCCATAACTGCAAATGCAAAGTTGGTGCATCGTTTGGAGCGATAGGATTGACGACGTACTCGCATGAAGTAATGGTTCTCGCACAAACCCACTCGGATGTGTCGAAGAGGTTGACGATGGAATCGTTTCCGCCTGTGGCGACGTATCTGTGATGAACGCGCCACTGATGAGCCGGCGGCGACGAAGTACAACAGAGTCTGACGCACTTTCCGCGAGGGTCGAACGCGACAGTAACGCAACCATCCACATGAGCCGCCACACCATAACCTTTGTTGATATCGGAAGGCATGTCGAGGCTATAGTCAATGAGCCGGATAGATGGATCACCATAATGATTCAACACAATTCCATCCCCTGTGTGGTTGAATGCCATGTTCGTGATCTGGATCTGAGAGGGCACAGGGATCAGAACGAGTAATCCGCCGTGAAATTCTGACGGTGGCGTACCGGATTGCGGTTGTAAGGTTCCCACTGATCCTTTCCTGTTTCTTCGTTCTTGGTAAGGTGTAGGAAGTACATCGCTTTATTCGTCGTGGTGTATACGATTGATTTTCCGTCGGGATTGTACACGGTTATGACAGGCCCCGCCCTAAGTGTGATTAGCTGCGTGTGTCGGCTCTCTACGTCGCCACAAGTCAGACATACTACCATTAATCATAAGGCCAAACGTACGTCTCGCGTCCCAGAACACAATGCGCTTATCCTTCGCGCTTGAAGTGCAGAACAAGTCGGGGTGTATGGGGTTCCATGAGATGTGGTCGACCTCATCCGTATGGCCACCAGTGTACACTGTGGCAGAACGGTACTCCATCTATGCGCGCATTCAGCGACAAAGTTCGTAAGCGCAGACTGAACGCAACGACGCACGTACGCTCTTGTCTGGTGTCCACACCCTCACGGCCTTGTCAATTCCAACAGCAGCGAGCCGTTTCCCGTCGCAGCTCCATGCGACGTGGTTCATGGCTCCGGGGTTCGTTATCCGCATGTCTCTAGGCTTAAACGCGGAGAAGTTTGGTGGCTGCAAGCAAAAGCATTCGCGTTATTCAGGGAAGTTGCGTTGCGAGGAGTCGGCGTGCGTACGTGAACACCGCGCGCCCTGAACGTTGTGTGCGACGGCGGAGAGGGTGGCCTCTGTGGCACTGGGACCTCATCATCCTCTGGTTTCTTTGGTGTTGGGAAGGACATTGTAGTGGATCGGAGATGAAAGTTAGGAGGAGATGGTTGAGTGCAGAGTCGCGCGTGCAATATTCCGGCGACTTGGCGTTTGGTGGTGAATCTTAGATCGATCATTGATGCGCCCTGCTGTACAAATTTGGAACGGGCGCGCTCGCACTACGCACGCTTGGCTTGTCTCGTGCGAAGGAGGACAAGCATAGAGTAGAATTGCTGCGAATTATCCATAGATACATATAGGTAAACGATACACACTAAATCATACAAGGATAGAAAAATGCGGGGAGAGCAAGATAGCATAGACGAAAGCGGTCAGGAGAGGCAGAGAAAATCATGCAGAAACTTTAGTCGGCCCAGTTGATTTCCGACCTAAACTTCGCCTTCGGAACGTATGATGTATCGCTCTTGTCGAGGGTTTGAACGAGACTCCGCGCCTTCATTCGAATGTCGACAGTCCTGTGGAAGTTGATCTTCGCACCCGGGAGAGTCGGCACGGGAACATCGCGTCCGCGACCCAGGTTGATTCTGTGAGACGATGTCAGTAAGTGATACGCGAAAGTAAATAGATGGTACACTCACATCATCTTTTGTTCCCATTCATTGTCTATTGGGTTCTGGTACCGAAGCTTCATCGGCAATAGCTCGAGGATCCACCATCCTTTGGCGATACTGAGCTGGTCGTAAATAGGACATAGAGCATCCGCGAGATCCTCCTCCTCCTCGGTCAACATTCCGGGGCTTGCGCTGTCGAAGCTCCTCAAGGTACCATTGTTGACGAGTGTCTTTGTCGTCGCGCCGGAAACCGTTCTGTCGTGAATCGCGGGGACATCGACGAGCGGCGTGAGCTCGTTCGCCTTCGTAGGGGAAGAAGGTAAAGACGATATTTGAGGACCCTGCTGCGGGATGACAAGGTCGGATGCGTAAAGCGGAGGGGGGCGCTGCTGAACGATGGGGTAGAGCGTATGCGGGTTGAGGCCGACCTTTGGAAGGAGTTTGGTGTGGAAGCGGATGCCGGTGTTGGCGAGGAAGCATTGACGAATCATCCAACGGAGGGGAATGCGGGCCAAATTGTGCGGAGTTTCATTGTCGACAGAACCACCGCCGACATCTAAGATGATCTGAGCGCCAGCTACATGGATGAAACGAACGAACGAACTCACCACAATGGCATCCGGCGAACCAGACTTCCAAGACATCGGTTTCAGGCCTTTTGTGGTGCTTGTTATACTCGCGCTCCCAAACTCGCTCCTGGATCTCATGATCAGAGTCGCTATCCATATCTGACTTGTGCCTCTTGTGAGCCGACTTCTGCTTGCCCTTCGCATCGTCGTGTGCCTTGGGTTGGGGATCGTTCAGCTTGATGAGGTTCGAAAGCAACTCCGTCGCCTTGGCTGTGGTAAACACGTCCTTGAGGCCAGTCTCGTCGGGCGTCGGCATTTCATCCGGCTTCACGCCGAGCTGCGCCTCCTTTTCTGTGGGACGGTTGTACAAGTTCGCTTTGAACTTCGCTCGCCGTTCATCCAAAGAAATGGCGTGGCGGAAGTAGTGGATAGCGGTGTTCGAGGAGACAAAGGGGAGGTGGCGAGGAATCAGTCCGACTGAGCAGACGGTGTCCCTGCACGACCAACTGTCAGCACCAAAATAACGTGACAGGTCATTTCACTGACCAAACGCCAACGAACTCAATATCGACGTTGATCGAGAACGCCTTCTTGAACGCTACGCTTTGTTTCCAGCCAGCATCGTCGCAGCGGTTGTACATCTTGTATGCAAATGGAACCTGCTGGTGGTTCCCTGCCGGCAGTAGACCGACCTTGTGCAGCATGCCAGCGAGTGAGCGAGCGGTATACGCTCCGCGGGAGAAGCCAAAGATACAAATCTTATCCCCGGCTTGGTCTGCAGCGAGACACCGGTCAGAACATGCATGATATATAAAACTGAGAAGACGTACAGTTTTCCATGAGGAATGAGTACCCGTCTGGTATGAACAGTCAGCCAGCCAATAGCAAAGCGATCCGTGTGACAACTGACCCATGACGTGCGCGCCGAGGTTCCACGCGATAGCCATATCCATGGTCTTCGAGATCTTCGATGCGAGCGGGGTGACACTCTGTGGGACGGTATATGTTCCAATCCCGGACTATGCTCCGTCAGACAATTATCCAAACCGCGTTAGATTGGGGGCTCATACCTGATAGTAGACCATTTGTTGGTTATGGTCATCTTTCTTCAGCAGTGAGAAGAATTGGATCACGTTCGAATTCTACAACAAAAACGGTCAATTTGTTGATCTCACGTTCAAACCCTGGGATAGTACCCACATCCGCATCAAACTGGTCACCCGTGCCGTCAAAGCAAAGTACCATCGTCCTACGATTCGGAAGCTCGCATGGAGGGATGACCTTGGGAAGATCACCGAGCACTGGGTTGATTGGCGAAGCAGCGTCCATGGCGATGCTCAGGCCGACAGGAATGGAGGAGGCGGGGGCGGGGGAGGTGGGGAAAGCATCCGACGCATCGACGGTTTATATAGGTGTGCGCGGTGAGAAGAAACGTGCCTCTGTCACCGCTGTGGGCGGTAAGGTTAGCGATGGCCTTCCATTCGTTAGAACAAGCCGAGCTAGTGTCGCCTTACTAGGCACGCGTCGGTCTTGATCAACACCGGTGTCAGGGATCGGAATCAGGGTGGCAGTGCTCCGGAGACTACCATCGGCCATCTGGCACCTTTCACAGTCGCTGTTGCAAGCTTGACCACCTCGACCGTTCGCATCCACCTTCGAGCGAGCTGTAGAATGCAGACCACATCCCATCACTTGCTCACGAGAGGTAGGAAACGTGACCGCGTGACAGTCACGGCCGTATTGATCCCGAGTCCAGAATCCTTCCCTGACTCGCAGAGTTCGACGCAAGGCATCGATGTGTGGACTGAATTCTGGAGCACAACAGCTCTGCGATTGCTCTTTCACGAGTCGTGCACACCCCACCAGCCAGCGTCTTATGCGCGGCCCAAGACCATCGGAACACCGCCAAGTACGCATCTCACACACCCTGACCCGAGTCACTGACTGAGCGCGTGCGCGAATCAGCAGTAGCGCACTTCTAGCACCCCATCGTGGTCCGCATTGCACACTGCCTGCGCCCCGGGCGGCGACGCTCTACACACTGCCCTGCGAACGGGATACGAAATGGAACGAACTGAGCGTCGACCTCCACAATCCCGGCCGTCAGCGCGCTTGGCTCATCCGGCGCGAAGCTCGCTATCCCGGCAACCTGGATTTAGGTTGTAGCTCGTGGCGATCGCCTCGGGCTCTGATCGACAAACTGCCGACGGGCCTTCTGAAACAGCTTCACCGTTCGCGAGCGCCACAAAGATGCTCTCCTCGGGACGGTCGTGACGTCGTAAATCACTGCTTTGTCGCTTTGCTAAACATAGGAGCGACGTTCGCTGTGGGCGTCGGTCGCCGTTGTGTGACAGAGCATGGCAGGACACGGCAGAGCTCCTGAGACACGTTTTTCGGATTTCAACGGGTCCCAAGAGCTCCGGGACGTCAAGCGCGCTTCACTCTACATTCCCCGAGAGATCCTCGATTTCTTTCTCACAGACACTAACCGCAATAACAGTAATTCTAGGTTTCTGCGTCTGTTTCGTCTATCACCATGGAAACTTCTGCGCAGTATGTATCGCTTACTCCAAGCACAGGTTTTGAACCGTCTAGTGACTACTCAATATTAATATGTACTTTTCGACGGTTGTCATCAAGAACGACTCATGAGGTAGGCGTTATAAATCTTGATAAGACAAGTGTTACAATTAAAAACGAGTTGAGTCTCATTTACCATCTGATTTTCTGCAATGTTCTGGACAAGAACCAGGTCCAGGATGCGGCCCGTTCTGTAGCGAAAGTAGCACATTGACAAGTCAAACAACGGAGGCAGAGAATGCATCTGCTGGACTCAAAAACAACAAGATACTTATCAATGGGATGCATAGAATATTTTAAAATAGGGACTGTCATGAAACGACTCGTCCTGTTTTGGCGACTTGGCGTTTGGTAGAGGATGAATCTCAGATCGATCACTCTTCCCTGTTTGGTCTTCGAAGTCCTTTTCGACGCGTGGAATTATCGTCGCGCTGTTGCATACTATAGCGTCGCTAGAGAAATAAATAACACAGCATATTTATCTGCACTGGCTGACGTGTATGCTTCAATATTCACGTACAGGAATAGCGTCTGGAGGTCTTCTTTACTCCGGAGCGTTTGATACTGGCATCAAACGACCAGAATCACACGACAAGACACAAGGAAAACCACATAAAGCAACTATGGCTTGCTCCTTTGTTCTGTAGCTTTGTTTTCTTTCTAGCCCATCCACCATGTCGAAGTCAGTCTTTGTCGAGTCAGCGCCGGAGCCGCGAAGAGGATTTCCATATATGGAAAGCACAGTTGCTTACGGATGGTCCGCAGTTACACTTTTCCTCGACCGTGCTCATCGCCACTCGCAACGTCTTCCGCACTCTGCCTTCAGCACCCACACCCTTCCCCACGTCCTCACAGTCTTACGTTCCTGCTTTCTCTCATTCTACCTGTCCGATTTTTTTGCTGGTTTGTGACCTGACCCCTTGTCTCGTGCTCCGAACTGACCGATTTCCTGCAGATTCTTACCATTTGCATCACTTCCACCATCCATGCCGGCCACTGTAACGTCTCATGCTCGCGCGAACAAATCAACCACAAAGGCAGCTGCGCCTGTCCGCGCAAAGAAACCTCGAGTAGTCCGGCGACGAGGCCGCGCAGGGATAGAGAGCGACGATGAGATCGAGAGGGAGGCCCAGACCGACTCTGACACCGATGAGGAGTCGTCATTCAGCTCTGAATCCGACTCCGAGTCTGTCTCAGACGATGAACATCAACCTGGGATCGTGACCCCTAGTACCACACAAAGTCCCCCGGCCCTCGACATCCCTGGTGCCGCCGTCTCTGTCAAGCCAGAGCCCCACGTCAATGGCACCTCTACTCCTTTCGCTGGGACCACAGACTGGGCTCAAATTGTTGCCGACGAGAACGCTGACGGTCCAGGCGACCTCCCCGTCATCGATTTCGCCGACATGCACTCCCACTCCGCCATCCCTGAACCCGCCCGCCCTGCGCGCCCCGCTAGAAAGGCACAGAAACATAAGAAGAAGGCGTCAGTGCCTCATGGCGAGCACCCGCCTGCAGCTGCCCCTGAAGACACTGCGACAGCACCGGCGGCACAGGAGACAAAGCAAGACGAGCATGAGGCGCCCGCCGAAGAGCCAGTCGCATCCACTTCAAGAACCGCTTCCAGAGAACCACCTGTTCATCGCGCGCGCACGCAGTCCGCTCGTCAAGCGTACCAAGAACGTCTCCAAGCTGACCCCGCCTTTGTTCCGAGAGTAGGGGAATTCTGGGGCCACGACGATCGTCTGTTGGACAAAGAATATCGCAGCTTGAGCAACTGGTGGCGCGATCGCTGGGACTTCCGTGGACGAGGCAGGGGCTCTGGCATGCGTGGGCGCGGCGGTAGAGGATTTCATCAAGGACGTGCTCCCCCGCACTTCCCTGGCAACGGAGAGGCTCAAGCTCAGGAGGAGGAGAAAGAGAAGGAGAAGGAGGTCGCTTCCATTGACCGGGAATGGACTCACGATGGCTTTGAGGAGATGAAGCGTCGCGAGGATCAGAGAAAGGAGGCCCACCGTCGATCGCAGTCCCAGCAGTCGACACCGCAGTCACCCTCTCAGCGAGGTGGCCCCTTCCGTGGTCGTGGTGGACTAGCCGCAAGAGGTCGCGGTGGCTTCGCTCGTGGTGCCGCATTCGCTCCAGCGTTCCCGCGCCCAGGACCACGCTCAGAGCCCTGGTACGCGATGAAGCCCGAGAAGGTTTGGACGAAACACGCAGACGGGTTCCTTTACACGGACCCTGCAGTACGCCCTCGTGCTGGTGACCCTAACATCAAAGTCAAACTTCCTGGAAGTCAAGGTCAGGTCGTACGCGCGAAGAAGCAGGTTTCAACTCCACAGCCTTCGGAAGGGCCAACTGCTACGACGAAGTCCGCAGCCTCATCCGAGGTAGGCGGACGCCATGTTGTGGTCCGCATGCCTCGTCCTCAATCCACAAAGGAGGCTCCTCCGTCATCAGTGGAAGACACACCAGCATCGAACCCTGCGACCGAGCTGTCGATAGAAGAGGTGTTTACTGTCCGGCCTCATGCTGTCCCAGAGCATATCCCTCTCCAGTCCCCAGTCCAGTGGCAGTCCGCTCAACAAATCCCTGTTGTCATCCCTACCGCAACTCACGCTCCTGTCGAGGCGAAGTCCGATGCGCAAAGGCAATTGGAGCAGGTTGGACTCGGGATTTCACATCCATCTACTTCCAACGAAGGTCCTAGTCCTACTATCCAAGAGTCGGTACTACGGAACCCGCCGCGGTCAGAGGAGGGTGCCATCACTCCCGAGACTACGTTGGCGGAGGGCCAAACGGACGCTCCTGTTGCACCGCCTTCTCTCACCCCTCTCCAGACCACCTTCCCCCCCGCTCCGCAACAGTCACCACCTTATGGTGGCTCGCCCTACTCATTTGCTCCCGCTCTACCGCCTGGTGTCGCTATGAGCCACCAGGGTTACCCGTACGAGGTTGCCACGGGCCGCCCAGTGTATCTTGCGAACCCCCCGCCGATGTATGCTCCGCAGCCTATGATGCCACCATACATGGCGCATCCCCCAGGCCCCGTGCCCTTCGTCCCCGGACATATGCATCATCCATCACAGGAGTACATGCAACCTCACACGCCTCACCCTCCGCCTACCAACGGGTTCATTGCTCCGAACAACGGTGTTCCGATCTTCTCGCCCGCTCGCCAGAGCAGCCGTATCGAAATCCGTACCCCGACGGGTGAGGTCAAGAGCATCAAGCCCGCGCATCGTCCGTCCGGTCTGCGGACTGCGACCACGAACGACGAGCAGCCTCAAAACGAAGGAGCGCCTGCCGAGCAGACAGTACCTGATGGCCAGCAGCAAGAAGCGCAGCTCCAGCACCAGCCTCTACCTCATCCGCCGCAGCCGCTTCAACCCCAGCCAGACCCTTCGATGATGGCTTATATGTACCAGCAGCCCTACTACTATCCCGATCCTAATGGGTACCCCGGTTACATGGACATGTCCCCCCAAGTCATGCAGTACGATTTATATCCCCAGCACTACGACCAGCACGCCCCTCAACCCGTTATCTATTACTAGTTTGTCGCATTGATCGCCTTACCCCGCTGTATTGCTCTCTCGTCTCATTTGCTCCATCATGTTTTGCATACACCATACAGACACCCATCATCGCCTCCGTTGCCCATCGAACCCGTCTTTGCTTCTCTTGTGTCCCTGTCCCACTCCCCTCCATATACACCCATGACTCGTGTGTCTCTTTTCACTTTTTCTGTTCTGGTTCTCTGCAAGTCTGTGACGATTTTGTTCTCCTGCCATGACGTTAGGATCCTTCTCGGGTTACCGTATGCATTTTCCACGATTCCTGACGCCTACATGAATACGCTGTTTACTGTAATTCCCCTTGTTCTCATCCCACATTCGTAGGTAGTCTTCAATATACGACGTCGGTCATCGTGCCGCTATTCGACGCTCGCGGGCTATTCGTAAGAAAACAGAAATATGTCCATCTGACTGCTCAAACTTCAGGAACTTTGTCCTCTGCCTTGTCTCCCACATCGAGGGCAATAAGAAACCTCGACACCATATTGTACGTCCCAACCGTGAGCGTCACCTCGACCACTTGTTGGTCGCTGAGATGTTTCTTCAGGGCGTCGAATATCCTCTGCGGGACATGCACGTTCTTTGTCATCCAATCGGCATAGATCAGGGCCGCGACCTGCAACTCAGAAAGCGCGCCCGTGGAGTCGACGTTGTCGCGGAGTGCTGTGGTACCGTCCCGGATGACTGCTAGTTGTGCGCTGGTCAGCCCCGCGTCGCGGCCGACTTTCTCGTGCGCGATCCTGAGCGGCGGTTGACGTCTGTGAGGCAGCTACAATGTGGATGCGGCGCCGGGCTCACCATTCGTATGCGGCATTGTTCAGCACCGCGACGCGTAGGATCTAGCACGCTAGGTGAGTTGCTTCGCCGGGACTCAAAAGGTGGAGGCCGCTTACCAGAAGCTCGCGCAAGTCCGCAGGTAAGCTATTCTCTAGCCTCACGGACCTCAAGAGGCTACTGTACCCTGCAGCAAGGCTGGGTGCGTTCAATCTAGGATAGAGAATATCAGGATTGAAGGTGCCTGAACTTTGGTAACACATACAGGACACCATCTAACTGGATTAGCTCGCCGTCGTTCCTGCGGCTTCGTATGGCATCTGCGACAGCTGAAGTACCCGGCTCCGGGAATTGATATGGGACGCGAGGCATCTAGTGTGGGTCTTTGGGGGGTTTGTCGTTCAGATGCGACACCTCTCTGTGCAAGTCGTGGTGCAAGTGAACGAATCTAGAGCATGTCGCGGTTCTCATCTGTAAGACGTTCCGGGCCGGATTGAAGTCACGTATGATCATGGCCCTTCCAATTGCTTTGTGAAGCTGTGGATATTCGTGAAGCATCGTTACAAATGACCACGAGCGAAGTATTGGACGGCGGCCGGGTGGTGGAGGGCACGTGCAAGCAGAAGACCTGGTAGGCGATCGACGGGACCTGAGTACTAGCCGCCTGTCGTCGGTCCGGCGGCGTCGGGGAGGCCGGATATGGAAACACCGACGGTGGAGGTGGACTTCAGGATATGAAGGACGGACAGTAAATGTAACGAAGGTGAAAAGACATACGACTTTTGGGATCCCTCCCAGGAGCTTCGAAAATATTGAGAGCTGCCTCGGGTAATTTACCCCCGCGCAAGCGCCCGACGTTGGCTCGATCCCCCACGTTGATCTCAGACTCTCTACGTCCCTCGAGCATCGCGTCTCGTGCTGACCCCGCTGTCTGGGCCACCAGATCCCAGCGAAGCACCTCTCAATCACCTCATTCCATCTGAGGTTGAAGACTCCTTTTGGGGTCGTGCTTGTTCTCCCCCTGGAGACCATGACAAGTGCATCCGGCGAGAATACCGTCGTACACCCTGGCCAAGGTTCGCAAGCTTGATAGATGCAAGGACGAGAGGAGGCAGTCTTGTAAGTGCCTTGTCGCTGCTGCACCACTTTGTCGCGGATATGAACGCGATATCAATTGTGCACCTTCTCACTTCTCGCGATCCAGTGACAGGCCAAAGCGTCAAACCCTTTCGTTCCCGCTCTTACAACAACCACACGGGCGCGAGGCCCACACCCACTGCTCTCACCCATCTCTCTCTCGACGATATCCTCCACGACTACGCGTCTCATATTTGCCAAACGACTTCCGCCATCTGCACAAGCGCCCAGTGTTCATCACCACGACAGAGCCGCTACGCGTCCGTGGCCCGTGTTTACGTCGTGTTAGCTGCGGTTGAGGTTAATTTAAACGAAGTACGTAGACCCTTTATCTCGATGGCCGCGTCCCAACCACCCCCAATCGCCTCCGCATCTCTCACGCCCCGCCACCCCCAGAATGCAACCTAATTCAGAACTCATGAAACAACACTTCGTTGGCCCCATACGGCCCTGGGACTTTATTGCCAAGCATATCCCAACGTCTGAGAATGCCCCTTCTTGCCCACGCGCGGACTTCTCGGAGGTGCCGGTAGGAAACACGCTTCGAGGAATGCTTGGACCATTGGTACGTGGCGAGGCTTTCCTGCAACGATCTTACGCGTCGGCTGACGCATTTTTGTACAAGATTAAAGCCATTCACAAGGCAACGGGTCTCTGCTCAACCCTACAGCTATTTGCTTCCCGCAACGCCTTGCTCAGCGCGAAGAAGATCGTCGACCCAGACACTGCCGATGAAGCCGTATTTGGCACGGACACAAACGCGGATCTCTACCCCGCAATCGGTGTTCGGAGTGTCCTGCCGCCATCGCCTGGCAAAGCCCGTCACAAACACAAGCCTGCGCAGAAGCTTACCGTGGCGACGGAGGACTACGATTTCACCAATACATGTTTGGGCATTGAAGTCAGGCCACACCTTCACTTCGACCCGTTCGTAGATTGTCCGCAAGACGAGCTGTACCACCATGTAACCGCCGATGTCGAGTCCGAAGATGGCTCAGGAGATAGCTACTCGTTCGAGAGTGCATCGCCGGACGGGTCGTTGTTTCGCAGACAACTGGTCCACCATGCTAGAGCCCAACTCGACCGCCAACATCGCGCTTTTTTCTTCCAGCTTGTCATCGTACATCGATTCGCCAGAATAATCCGATGGGATCGGTCGGGCGCAATCGTAACGAGTCGGTTCGACTACCGAACATCACCACAAATCCTTGCCGAGTTCTTCTCTCGATTCGCGCACATGAGCGACGAGCAACGGGGTTCCGACCCCAGCGCGTCGTTGGCAAGCGAGGAGGAACGGCAAGTATTCCGGACAGCGGTCGAGCAGTTCCTCGATCGGATGAACGGGAAGCTCAAAGACGGCGTGCGGGTCAGGAGGATCCCCCACGCTGAGAAGAGCCTCAACGACGACTTCCCTACGTGGAGGATCCGCATGGTCGACAAGGCGAGCTTCAGGGAGACTGACCTCATCGTCAACTGTCCCATCAACACGCAAGCACCGATATGCAGCCGCGCTACCCGTGCTTACCTCGCGTACGACACGCGCCAGAAACGGCTCGTCTTTCTGAAGGACACCTGGAGGACCTGCGACGACCACGTCTGGGCCGAATCGAGGACGTACAAGTACCTCACGTCGCCGCCGGCTGTTCCCCACATGCCCGTCGTACACTATGCGGGGGATGTCCGGGGAAGCGACGGGAAGGTACAGACCACCGTCACGCAGGACTACGCGCGCGATAAGAGCGGGTCGTGGCAGAAGCCTCGCCGCAATTTCCTGGCGCACGTTCATCATCGTGTGGTTCAGGACATCGTGTACCGGCTTGATACAGCGGAGGATGAGAAGGAGTTCACACTAGCCTGCCACGATGCATTAGTTGGTGCGTGCAGATCGCGCGTGCTTTCGATGACGAAGCTGACGTCCTGCATTGTAGCCATGCAAGGGGCGTATGAGAAGGGTCTCGTTCATCACGACATTAGCTCAGGGAACATCATGTTGACCGGGGATGGCAAAGCAGTCCTAAACGACTGGGATTGGGCAGGTCGCAAGGAGGATCCAGGCCCTTCTGTCGTACGTCACTCCCATGTTCCTGACCGAACGTCGAGGCTGATATACCACACAGGGAACCTGGCGCTTCATGTCGACGATGTTGCTAGAGGATCCGTCAAATAGCACGCAAGGCCTTCTGGACGACCTCCAAGCGTTGTTCTGGGTCTTCGTGCACGGTATCTTGCGCGACTTCACGCCAGGGTACAGGATACCTCCGGACTACGTCCTCGACTACAGAATGGTGCGCGACGATGGCGTTGCAGTCGGAGGGCACAAGAAGTCGGAGATGCTTGTCAACCGGGAGCTAGACGTCATGACACGCGCCTGCCACCCACGTTTACGGGCGCTCATGCATAATCTCTCGGAGGCATGGCGCGTGTTCATCCTCGCACATCGTCCCGACGAGCTCAGGGACCACCCTGAGGTTGCCCAGGAGCTCGAAGAGCGATATTCTCAGCCCCAAATCTGGATCGAGATGTTCGCGGAAGCGCTACAGCTCCCTGGTTGGCCCGAAGCGGAGTACACCGTCGATGAGAACATGGTGAAGGAGGAGCAACAGTCCGTTGCCCTCCCGGTACCACCAAGCCCTCGCAAGCGGAAACGGAAGGCGGCCAATACAACGATGCAGACTGCTGTCCCGCTTCGGAGGTCGAAGAGGCTACGAAAGTAGCGTTGTTGGGTCCTCGCTCTGCCCGGCAAGATTCGAACTTATTTATCACAATATTTATGGTGTGGACCTTGACAGTAAGATATCTTAGCGTACAATGTATACATATAGATGCACAGAACACAATCCTCATACGCCGATCGGGTCGAATTTGACCGTCTCTCGAACTCGACCTGTACTAGTTTCGTGAATGGACAAGTCCTGCGGGAGGAGATCAGACTCAGAGTAGGTTGTTGGTGTAGAGGTACGCACGTCGATGATCTCCTCGTCTCGGAGCACGATCGTCTCTTTGTAAATCTCGATACGGGTCTCGGGCTGGGACGTCAGACGGCGGGTTCGCGGACGATGGAGAGACACTTACTGTCCCGATGCGCGGCCCCGGATGCTGCCTTTGCGCGTGTTGGATACGCCCGCTCGAGAGATGTATCGAATTGTGGTCTTCTGCGTCAAGCTGACCACGGATGTCTCGCCTTGCGTTGAGGCTACATGAATTCGCTGATCAGAATTTGGTCGATGGCGCAACAGGAGAAATACATACACCGTTAGTACGGAGTTGGCATAGACTGATACGACAAGCCGTTAAGATGAGTATGAGTGATAGCGCAGTTCAAGCGAACCTTTGCTGACGGCACCGATGATGCCTAGGAAGACGAGGCTGTCTGGTAGGGCATCAAACTGAGGAGCAGTTAGTGGTTTGTCTTGAGGGTAGGGGAAGGTATTTACAGTGATCAAGATCGCGGAGGATACCAAGCTGTGAAAACAAGTTTAGTTGTAAGTCATTTACACGGGTTAAGCAAAATCCGTACAGCGTCGTCGCCCCCGTATGTATTGTATACTGCATGAGCTTGTCGATCGCTCGACGAGTCCTACAAATATTCGTCGGCGAGGATGAGTAGGTTTGTTACGGAGGAACTTACCGTCCAACATCATGTCGCCCGCGATGTAGATAGTATGTGAGCAGGGATGTGATGACGAAATCTAGCATAGCACCCAATGCCAGGCCGAGGTTCGTGAGTATCTACGTAGTGTATGAGTACCATGGCACGGGACATGTCCGTGGAACTTACGACAAAGGTTTTGAGACGTCGTGCATCAGCCCATGTGATACCGGGCTTGAATCTGCGGGAACGCATCATCGGCTTCGGTTATTGCTAGAAGGCAGAGCCACGTTTGAACGCACATATACGAGCAAGCAGCTTGGGGAGTTGGTGGTCAGACAAGAGGTTAGACCGTGGAAGACGACGATGTTCACCTGTACTGATTGCAATGACTCCAGATAAAAGGAATATCTACCAGTAGGCCGTCAGTTTTGACCTTGAAAAGATCATGCAAAGGACTCACAAGGAACCCAGCGAGTGGAACGCTACCACTCACTACAGTAGTACGTGAGCTACGCACATAATCCCGATACCACTAGACCCTTACGTTTCCATATCCGGTAGACGTAGAAGCTAAGGGAAATGGTGAGCCAATGGTCAAATGATGGATACAGGGACTAACCCTTTTATCATGGAGACGATATAGAGCTAGGAGGGTCATTGAGCCTTCACACATGATCTTGCCGCTGTGGACTCACCGAGAGGAGAAGTCCCACCGATGCACTCCTGTTTAGAAAAATTGGTCCACGCAACCGAATTGAGGACATCCACACGTACCAGACGATTTTGTACACCCCATCGACCGCGTCCCCAAAGTCGATAATGAAATAAGAGTAAAGAGCGTGTACGCAGAAGACGCTGTGTATCGTCTCCAATATCCTGGCAAAAAAGGTCGTCGTAAGGAGTGCTGTCATGAATGAGACAACGCACCATAGTGAGAAGACAAAACATCGGATCCAACATGATTCGCGGACATATGTCGTCCAATAGTAATACGCTTGGGCACAGAACACACCGTAGAGGCTACACGAGAAAATGGTCAGGCGATCTGTACACTCATGCACCAAAAGGAGCGCGGCTCACACTAGCGCTATGCATAGGAAGATCAAGTACGGCCCGGCAAGAGTTTCCAAGTAGGAAGACATCGCATACGAGCCCCGGCGGGCGATGGGCAGCACGACCCTAGGCGAAAGGAAGGGGAAGAGACGAAACGCGTCTTCGTAGCACAGGACGCGGTGATATATGCAACGCCTCCGAGTCGCCAGTGCTATCATCTAAAGGAAGCTACGCAGCCCCTGGGATGGTATCACGGCGGAAGCTACGAGCTCAGCACACGGCGCCGGTGTGGATTCCGGATCGCCCGCACTTTATGGCACTTATGGTCTGATTGAATGTCCACCCGACCGGCCTGGCAAGGCTGGAACATGTGTGGAGGTCCCCCAATTGGGCCGCGGCTCAGGGCAGCCAAGGGCTATTGTCCACAGATCGCCATCATCCCAGCTTTCGGGCGGAAACGGCGCCTTTCGGTGGTGCAAAGCAAAGCGCGTGGCGGGGGAGAAAAAACTCCATGGCGGTGTTTTGCAGGATGATATGCTGATGGTGCGCGTGCGCCCATCATCCATGCCCCCAGCTCGAGCGGTCGATGCTTTGTGGCATCATTGAAATGAGGGTGGACGTGGCCATCCTTGCGGCGCCCAGCGATGTATCGAGACACCGAGCACAACTTCTACAGATTATCAGCTTATTTCTATAACTACCCGGGAGATGAGCATGTAGGAAGGCTAGACATAGAGGATGCCAAGATGAGGACTCACCGAGGGACGGGACAGTATGACGGCGAACAAAGAGATCCATCCCACTTCTGATCTGAGATGAAGGCATCCTGACGTCGGCGGAACATTGTCGTTGTGCAGGATGAAGACGATGAACGTGAGCACATGTGTATTTCCAAAACGTGATAGATACAGGATTGCTACGCTCGAGAACACATCAAGACGAGGTTGTAGCGAGGAAAGAGACACCACAGTCACATACAAATTATGAACTCGTCGGAGCATCGGAAGGGGTGTAAGCCGTGGTTTAGTACTCGACAGCCCACGAAGGAATCGTGAGATTGGGCTGTCAAGCGTGGACCCAGTTTGAGTTGTTCTCCCACTTCGCAAGTAAGAAGACGAAGGCATGGTCCGCCGTGTCCCTAGGCATATGCGTGTGGGGTCAGTCGTCGCGAGGGAAGCTTGGCGGTCTGTGAATCGTTCTCGAGGCATGAGTAAACACAAGGATAGATTTACGGGCGGAATTGCGCTGGGGGAAAGGTGGTGGGACAGAACGAAAAGTCAGAAGCGAAAAAAGAGCGCCTTTAAGCCACGGCCTGCCCTAAACTCTGATTGACGCCCGGTGGATGATCGGGCGCCAAGTGGATGCCTGCTCGTCGCAAACCGTGCCTGCGTATGCCTACCGCTGTCGTCCAGCCCGCCACACGCAAAATACGACACCCGTACTTGCAGAATCTGTATATTTTCCTCGAACCTAGTGCGAGCGCGTTCAGCCGGAAATAATCCAAGGACGCTCTGTTTGGCCGTACGAACGAAGTGACGCTGACGCGTCGCGGGAGACGCGAGACTAACGGAAGCTCGACGCCTACCAGACGTGTACCTTCGCGTCCTAACGACGTGCTTGACTGTGTTCACCCTCGACTTCCACTCGACGGCCTCCTCTGACCAGGCACCGACTTTGGACATGGCTCCTGGAGCAACGGGCCATGCGTGCATCCTCGTCTTGAAGGACAGTCGACTCTCGCGGACACACGCAAGTCTTTCTGACACGCATGCAGCTTGTGCCACAATAGATGATCCATTTAACGAGTGTGATATGAGATAGGGTGTGAGTATAAGAGATATCCGACCGTGAACAAGCCCCTTCAACATCCTACTCATTCCTGTTACGGTTGGGCTGCTCTCTTGACCTTAGTGAAGTGTTCGAGCATATCAAAATACCTCTGGTTGAAATAGACATGCTTGAGGTGACAGTAGGTGAGCGTGTGGTTGGGCGTTTCCCATCGAAGACGAAGCGCGTCCACGCGTCGTGGGTCTGAGACCGTCGACCAAAACTTGAGCTAGAAGACACGATGAATAGCGAAAAGACGATGCATAAGACGATACATACAAGCCCCCGCACACGACCGATGTTGGCCTCTGTGAACGAATACCACTCGTTCTTCGGCATGAAGGAACCGAGGTATGTGAGCCCACCAGGCTGATCGTTGGCAACTGCCACTTCGATGACAGCAGTCCTGTCGAGAGAGATCATGTCGAGATACCGACCAATCTTCTCCCTCTTACGCGCATTGCAAGCGATTACAAGAATGTCGTTGCTGTTGGGAAGGGGAAACATCCAGTGTGATGTGTACATGTATCCGTGGTAGCCTGCCCTGCAAAAGCATGAGCACGAAATAAATCAAGCATAAAAAGCGCACCACGACACACCGATATGCACAAAGTGACTGGCGCAGATGGATCAGCTTATGAAACCCTCGTGTATGCTGTATGTGTACTCACCACAGGAAGCTTCTCCGTATTGTTGAACGGACTCGGAAATCCTGATAGCCGCCCCCGAACGAACCGGAGTTTGTCGTAAACCAACTCATCAAGAACGACCTCCGAGTCCGAAACATTGTTGGGAGTGTTGTCAATAGTTCCATCGGGAGTCGCTTCACGAGATTCTGAGGGAGAGTCTATCCTTGGAAGAATCGCCTGTACACGCGTTGGGTTGACGGGGAAGCCTGAGGATGGGGGTGGTAGAATGTCCTCGATGGGCTCTGAAATAGATAATGATAAGCATACGTAGACAATATATCAATGGAGAAACGCACCAGGCTTGGGCCGAAGGCCTGAGACATGCTCCGAGTCCTCAGGCTCCAACTTGACGACTCGAGCCCCCGTCTCCGTTGCTGCAGAGGGTCCGACTGGATAAAAAGAAATCAGACAGTGTTGATCCTACAGAGGGGCCAGGACTCACCAGAATCAGCCTCTACTTTGACTGCCTTCTCCTCACACGCACGATACTTTCCCTTCGCTAACCTCCGCCGTTCTTTCTCCTCTGCAAGTTCCCGGTCTTTGGCCTGCTCGGCACGCTGCGCGCGGAGCCATTCGGTCGTATGTACTTGATTGGTGAGAAGCGTGAAGGGGTTCGCGACACGGTCCTGTAACGTGACTCGTCATAACCTCTGTGAAGCAATTCTAGTCAACAACTCGAACTCACGGCATCAACTTGCAAGCGCAGTGGAAAAACGAGGGTGGGTGGTGGAACTAAAGAATCCGAGTCGCAGGAGGAGATGGACATGTCGCTACCAGAGGACACGGACATGGCTGAGGGATCGCGTCGGCGAGAGGGGGTGAAAGGAGAAAAGACCAAGAAATAATTGGACGGAACCTATGCGGGGAACGTTCTCTTATACCCTCCCTCGCTCACCATTCTCCGACGCCATTCGGAGTTTCTCTGAGCTGGGCATTTTCGAAGTGCTGGGAAAGACAGACGAGCAATTGCGTCCGTCCAGAAGTGACATCAGCGAGGCGCTCTCGGCCTTTAAAATTAAATCGGGCAACCCAATCTCCATCCGAACCAAGTTCCTGACGTGGGCCAAAGGACGTGTGCGGCTTCTCTCTCGACGCATGCCACCCTCGCCGGAGCTCCCGAGCGTCGTTCGCGCCAGGTCATACTATCTCCGCCGGTACATGGCACACCACATCTCGTTACCAGGCCCAGTTCATGGCCGGCAAACCTCTGTATCATTCCATAATGACAAAACAAAAATACATGCGACAAAACGATGTGAACAAGCTCACTGGGTCTAACATCATAAAACTACAATCTTTGGAGATACTCCCCCTTCAAGCGCATGATGCCCTGTATGCAGTCTTCCACGGAAGTCTTCAGACGAGGCGGGCAGCGGAAAGTGAGCTCGGCATCGGGAAAGACGATGGCGAGGAATTCAGCGATGCGCGGATAGTCTTGGCGCACGAAGTCGCTGGCGATACAGAGCTCAGTCAACTTCGATGCCGGGATGCGTGCCCCGGTAGAGGTTGTAGAATTAGGGAGAATGGGGGCTAGTAATGGGTTCTGGGAAGCGGGGAAGGGAGGGTCGGTCTGAATTACAAGGGCGTTATCACCTTCGCGGCGGGTGGGATTTGTCACCATATGGTGCGACAACGGAATAGCAACACGTTCGATGGCGGGACAGTAATACGCGATGACAAGCAGGTCGCGTAGGGAGGCGCGGCGCGACGTCTTCTTGAGGTAGCAACTTAGTTGGAGCTCGAGGTTTCGCAGGCGGGGCCACGCGGAAGCTATGACTGCAAGAGAGTCCCGCGTCGGATTGAAGGGGAGGTCGGCTAAAACAAATTCTTCGATGTACGGCAGCCTTCGTAGCAGCGGGTTGAGAATGCTGTCACTGGCCAGGAGACCGGTGTTGCTAAAGAATAGCTTCAGGGATACCAGACTGTCGAACCGGATGATGACATCAAAGAGCCCTTCGACGGATAAGAGGGATGCCGACCGCGAGGGGGAGACACGGAGAGTCTTCAACATAGGGAGTTGCAGCGCCTGCATCCACGACGAGAGCCGGACTACGCTCTCTCCACCGATGTGAAGGGTCTTGAGAGAGCAAAAAGGAAAGTGTCCATCCGATCCGGCGTCCAGAGGGATACAGCTGGACTCGTCAAGGTACAGATGAAGACGCGCCAGCCGTGGAAGCCTCGAGAGGTGGCGTATGGCGTCGAGATGGAAGCACGTCGCGAAATCAACCGCCGTGAGATTCCTGAAGTCAAGTATAGCGTCGCTCAGGGCTTTGCCTACGTCGGGATCTGGAAAAGCTGAGACCGAGCCTCGTTGAGTTTTGCCGGAGTCGGTGAGGCACAGTACCCCAAGGTCTGGTGCCCGCCTTGCGATGCGGCCTAGATGCCAGGTATCCGGGAGCAGTGGCTGGATATCGTAATGAAGGGTGTGCAGCGACGATTGAATCAAGTTGTCAATTTCTTTAGAGCCGGCAAGTCCTTGTAGGCTACAATCCCGGAGATTTGGAAGCAGCGATGGTTCAGGATAGTGCAGTTTGATGAGGCACAAGGACGCCACAGATACGTCTCTTCGCGGGCTAGCCACAATCCTAACGCGCTGAGCATGCTGGCGGACGCGCTCCCATTGGTGCAGTTTCGGGGCTTTCTTGATGCAGAGCTGTACGTGCAGGCGAAGGTGTGAGACTGAACGGGGATCCAAGAGTTACAGCGAACACACCACATGACGGCCATTTTGGGGGCATAGTGCCATCCCGACGAGCTCCTCTGGCAGACACCGTAGCAGGGGCACGAGAGAAGGCAGCACACGCCACATTCGGTCCATGACTGGCTCGTAGAATCCTCGATAAGACAGAGCCAAGCTGAGCATATCCGCCCGCGAAAGGTAGGCTGCAACCATGGCGATGATCTCGTAGACGTGCAAGGCCCGACGTGCGGAGGCCGACATGGAGACTTGCTGCCTAGTATGGAGAGGCATAGCAGGCTTAAGGATGACGTGCGCCATTTCGGTTTGCCTTGCTGCTGTGTAGGTACTCGCGAAGGGAGAGGCCTTACGAAAGACAGGAACGAAGGTGGTTGCAAGGTGAACAGTGCGAGAGTTCCACTGTTGAGCGAGCGAGTCACGATCTGTTACATTGTGACGGCTTCGCCGTGACGTCGTCACAGCCATCGTCCGACGAGCATAAGCTTAGTCGGGGAGGGCGATTCAAATAAAACTTTCGGAATACCAGCTACACTTCAACTGAAATCTCTCACAAATGACGTGCTGTCAGCAACACCGTAGCCAACAACACGCGTGCAAGCCACAACTGTCACGGTACAGTAACTGCGGCGTGACCTTCCCCGGGGTTGTCCGTATTCCCTCGCAACTGCCTCCAAGCCAAACCTCCGAATTCTTGCGATGACAGTATGAGTGGAATATAAGTTAAGTATTTGCGACACTTATGGTCCTTAGACAAAGCCGGTGCACAGGGCTGGATGCAACTAACGAGGGCCTGATCGCACAATGACCACGAGCAAATCGGGTGGTTGGTACTTTCAAGTACTGCATGTCGTGTATATCTTATATTGAGATAGACCGAATAAAAAGTGTTTGTGTAGTCTGGCTCACCTGCCAGAGCACGTTCGGTACGATTCATGCAGATAGTATGCACGCACGACCCGACCTACAGGTCAGCGGTAGCAAAGTAACTACGATACATATACGAGAGTGTACTAGCGGCTTGCACAGTTGGTTTCACTGGCACAAGGCCAGCTACTCACGACAGCGGCGACGAGAACGCCTGTGCCAGGACGAGGTTGCCACACCTCACCCCCTCGCTGTCAGAGACTTACAGTGCGGCGTCACCACCGCACACGCTCCGGGGCCCGACCCGCCACGGGCCCCTTCTCAATATGTTCTGCGAAATCCACTATTCAGCGGAGGACAAGGCGACAAAATCGAATACTCGCCGCGGCTGTATCTGTCACTGCGGGTCCCCAACCCCAACCTCCGGCACCCGGACTCGTACCGCTTCCTAGGACTGAGAACCTGGGCCAGAACCTCCGCGGCTTTCAATTTGGCCTTTGGACGTACCCGAGGGCATCTTCCTCTCGGTCTCCTAGCGCTCACTTCGGCCCCGCCTTGTCGTGAAGGACTTAAGGAAGATGGACGTGAGTCCAACACACAACCGGTGCGTCGTACCACCGCATCTCAGCGTGCGCAGCAGAGCCACGGGCCCGCGCTGAACCCGTAGAAGGCAGGCAAGGGAGGAGTCGAGCCGGAGGACACAGAGGAGAGGAGAGAGGAGAGGATGGAGAGAGCAGTCCACGGACGGGCTCCTTATATACCGTCCAGACGCGTCGGCCCCCGTGACGAGCTTGTTGATTGTCGTTCAACGGGCCAGTCACGGGACGGGCGCGCCGTCGCAGTCTGCACCCGTTCACCGTCTTCCTGCTGCATTGGGCTGTGTGGCGTCGCCTTCGCAAGTCCCTAGTGTCGGGTTGCTGAGCCCCTTTTCAGAAGATGCTCTTCAAGTGTCGTCGGCATGAGATGCGGGTGTAACGCACTGACACATAGTGGCCTCAGAGACGATATTCTGCGTCGGATGGAAGCTGGAAAGAGGCTGAGGTCTTGCAACTGACTAGAATGCATAGCAGAATGAACTCACGGTCTCGATGTGCACCTTCAGCCCTGACCCAATTGCGCGGCTCGTCCACTATCAGCGATGCGTCTGAGTGGTCAATCGTGCCCGCGTAGGTCGAGGAGGGGGCTTGACGTTCCATAGTCGCTCTCAGGAGGGTGCAAAGCGACGAGAGCCGGGTTCGCACTGAATATTGGGTGGAGTAGAGTGTCGTAAGACGTGCCCATTCATAAGGCGCGACGTTCGTTACTGTGATAATAATGTGCGAGGCAAGAAAGAGCGGCGAAGCGAGGGGTATCAGTATCGTAACTGAAAGGTGAATAAAGCGCGCGACTTTTGCGTGTCACAGACACGCTTCCAAATTAGGAATGTGGCCCGCGACGGTCGACCACTACGGAGGCAAAATCAGGTACTTCCTCGCCTCAACGAGGGAGCAGTGGGCATAACATAGACTTATTTTCGCATCACCCACCACACTGCCTGATGAGGGCGACTTTGTATTTGTGTCAGACAACCCGCGGGTGTCAGCCCGCCGATGTATCCATGATGATGCGGTTTGACTTCTAGTATAATCACGGTACGCCTTATTGTTGCGTATATTAGTCGTTCACCACCACAATACACACTAGCATAGAGTTTCGACGTGTATTGAGCACCTACTGTGAAAACATGCCATATACTGGTTTAGTTGCGCGGAAATGGCGGGGCGCTAAGGCATTATTTTTAGCGCCTCGAAGTTCGCTCCGACCATCATGTGCGAGTGCAGTTAGACCTTGTAAGTATCAAGCATCGCGGCATGTTCTGTCGTCTGACGAGTTGCAACAGACATGGGCCATTTGACCGCAGTCGCTGCCACCTTCCCTGAAGGGCGTGCGAGTACGCGTGAACCTGTTCGTCCACTGCTTGAGCTTGGTTGGGATCCGACGTCGCTCATCACAGATACGCTCTCCTCCATAAAACCCGGACGATATCGCTGTACAAATGTCACCAAGCTTTTCGAGGACATGCTCGATCATTCCAGTGCGCTGCAGAATGTCGAGGGCAGTGTACCAGTAAGTGTCGTTAATTAGGCGGTATGTGCAAGAATCGCCGTTCTCAATGCGAAGTTACGTATTCTGACTTGCACAGGTCAACGTTACAGAAGAGCGAGACCGGCTCCCCTCATGCACATGTCTTCTACGCGACGCTTGGGTTGGTCTCATGGACATTACAGGCACCCCGATGGCGGGCTGATGCGGAGTGGATGAGAGAAGAGAGTCATTCTATCGCCGCGTGCATCACACGCCCCTTGTTTATCTCACGGCATCCGCTTGGTTCTCGCGTCAAATGACTCCCGACGCGTTCGGCGCGCCCGCGTCGGTCCCGATGCCTTCCTTATAAGGATTGATGCGCTCTAATGCGCCCGGCGCCATCAAAACCGGTAGCCTAGCCCCTCCCAAAAAGGCCTGACCGACTCATACCCCAACGGCCTCGTGGCCGCTTTGCAGCGCATATATAGAGGGGCAGCGCTGCCCTCTTCTCCAGCGCATCCCGCGTTACCCACAGAACACTCCCAGTCGCCTCTTTCAATGTCACAGAACGCCGAAGCGGCCGCGTTCATTGCGCGCGTCGCGCAGTTACCCCCCGGTCCCAATGCATCTCTGGACGACGTCCTCAAACCTTCGATCGACGACGAGGCTAGCTTGCGCAGGCTCTTTGCGCAGGACAGAGGCAACTCGCGGCTGCAAGACCCTTATGTCGGCCTCGTCGATGTCTTCGCAGCCCCAGCGGAGATCCGGAAGACGCGCGCGCGCGTTGTCCAGACTGAAGCTGACATGGACGCCATGTATGTCATGCCGCTCTCGGAGGATCGGCGTCGCAAGGAGGGTGCTCCTGCTATGGTCGACAACCTACAGGAGTTCAAGCAGAACTGGGCCATTTTCACAGAAGGCTCGTTGTCCCAGCTCACCGACTGGAGCAACATCGTCGTCGCTGGTGGCGCTGTGCAGGCGTGCCTGGCACCTGTACCAGAGAGCGCGAAGGCTTCTAAGCGAGCTCTTCGCAAGCACTTCCATTCGCAGGCATTCCCCAGCTCTGACGTTGACCTCTTCCTGTACGGGATGACCCCAGAGCAAGCTGAAGTGAAGATGAACACCATCTACGAGGCCGTTAGGGACTCGATTCCTTGGGACGTTACTTGCATCAGGACCAAACACACGGTATCTATCCACTCTCAGTATCCCTACCGCGCAGTGCAGATCGTCCTCCGCCTCTATCATTCCCCCGCTGAAATCCTCGCTGGCTTCGACGTCGACGCTCCGTGCTGCGCTTTCGACGGCGAACGCATCTACGCCAACCCGCGTGCCATCGTGGCTATGATGCGTCAATGCAACACCATCGACGTCACGCGTAGATCGCCTTCGTACGAAGTCCGCCTTGCCAAGTACTCCCACCGTGACTTCGAGATCTATGTACCGCAGTTGAAGCGTGGCGAAATTGACCCTACGGTATGTGTCGCTCGTCTTTTCCTTGACGGTTTCTGATACTTCTTCAGATTTTCGAGCGTTCCATCGTGCGCATCCAGGGATTGGCTCGACTATTGGTTCTCGAGAAGTTAACCAACGCTACTGCACGCGAGGGTTTCGTCCAGTCTCGGAGAACTATCCGAGGCCGCCCTCAAAAGTCTGGAGCTTGGAGACGACTGCTCAAGCGCAAATACAAAGGCGATCTCAAGGGCGAGATCGACGAAGAGCTCGAGATGGCAGATTATGATGTCGTGGCGCTACACATCCCTTACGGCCCTGGCTGGGATGCCAAACGTATCGACAAATTGGTTTATCAAACAGTATGTCCTGTATGCTTCGTCGCCGCGAGTATCTTACTGACCGTTATCCACAGGATCTCAGCATGAACTGTCAGCACCTATACCCGCTTTGCTCGATGCGCTCGCTGATCTGTCTGGTTTGTAGCTCCATTCAACCCGAGGAATAAAGGTCGAAAGCTTCATCGTCATGCTGCGTTCTTCGGTACCATGAAGGAGTGTATGGATGATTGCTGCGAGGTACGCCGTAAGAAGCTTGTGTTGCTGGCAGCTCTGACACCCCAGCTATCAGCTTTGCCCCGACCCCCAAAACGATGAAGAACGCACACTAGTGGAATCGGAGGAGAAGTCGTACCTTCGCGGCAGGATTCAGTAAGACGGCACTAATTCATCTCATGCGAACACACGCTAATGCATCATGCAGATTCATTGCCGAGAATCCTGGACGACAGAGCATGTCGGGTAGCTTCAACCCCATCGACGAGGGCGAATGGTCCGACCAGGCGTACATGGGCGCAACGGAGAAGTTCTTCTTAGCGATCGCATCTCATGACAGACAGGCAGTCGCAGCTGCTATCAAGGGCGGCATAGACGTCGACCGCCGCGATCACGTTGGACGAACTCCTCTCCAAGTTGCCATCATTTCCGAAGCCATCGACGTTGCATGCGATCTCATCGACGCTGGCGCGAGGATGACAGCTAGGCTTGTGGATGGTCGCACCGCGCTCCATTTGGCCGCTCAATTGAACCTATCCTCGATCGTACGGAAGCTCTTCGAGAGGAGTGCTCGCAACGCCGAAGAAGCCAAGGTCAAGGAGGAAGAGGCAAAGCGTATCGAAGAGGCCAAAGCTCACAAGTCGGATACTGGCGACGATGACGTTGAGATGGGCGATGGTGACGAAGACAAGGACGATGTGGATGAAGACGAGGACGAGGACGCGGACGGCGATGATGATGACGACGACGACGAAGACAAGGATACGAAGACGTCGGCCAAGTCCGCCCGCAACGACCCGGGGACTATTCCAGACGATGAAAAGGATGTCCCCGACGTTTTCGAAATCGACACGATTGACTGGGACTACGCCTTCTCAGCCCTGGACTACGCTGTTGTGTCTGGCTCGACGCCGGTAGTCGAGCTCTTATTGGCTGCAGGCGCGAACCCCAAGCTCGTCACCAAGCCGGCCTCTGTTGACTATGCCCATCCTCTTCTCCTCACTGCCGCGAACGCCGACGATTCCAGCGCATGTGCAACTGCAGAGAAGCTCATCGCCGCTGGTGCTATAACTTCTGAAGCCGACGACGACCTCTTGACTGTCCTTCATCGAGCTGTGCTTGCTGGCCGCCCCAAAATCCTATCCACGATGATTCGATCTGACCGCAATTCTAAACCAGTCCTGGATATTCCCCGCCTGGGGTCGTACCAAGGGACGGTGTATCCCATCGTTTCTGCCATCATCACCGGGTCGTACGCCACACTCGCGACATTGCTTGCCTACGGTGCGAAATTGCACCTCACGGAGGCTGATTTCCAACGTGCAAAAGATCTTCGGTGTGTATTGTCCATTATCCACGAAAGTCGGAAGACTGACGAATTCTGCAGGACCAACAACCATGGCAGCTCCTCGGAATTTCACACGGTCGCACAACCCATCGAGACAGCTCTGGTCCAGTGTGATGACGTCCTCCGTCTGCTACTCGCTCTCGGTGCCGATACGACCGTTCCCATAGTTGGTCACTACAACAACTTGAAGGCCAGCCCCATCTCGCCGCTTGACTATACACGCGTGGTGCCCCGGAAACTCCCAGATGGCAAGAAGGCTAAGCCCGTCGTTTTTGACCCCCTCCCTCTGGAGGACGTCCCTACCTGGAAAGCGAAGGTGCACAAGTTGATCAACGACTACGAAGACGCCGAGTACAAAAAGTCGTTAGATGCAAAGCCAACCCCGCGCGGCAACTCCCGGTCGTCCCATGACAATGAGGCGAAGAAGTTTTACGAAGAAGCCGAGCAGCTCTTACTCGCCCACGGAGCCAAATCTGGCGCGGAGTTGTATCCCAACGACAAGAGCGAGGAGCTACGACTTGCGGAGGCCGAGAAGAAGTTCTACATCTCGTCGATGTACAGCTACTGGAGCCCGGGCCCTAGTTATAGCATCTTCATGCAGCAGCCTTATGGGTTTTTCCGCGCCGAGCACAACGAATCCGACAAAGGGGTGCACAGCGATATGGCGAAACGGTACGAGGAGCTCTTCGACGCCTGCTGGAATGGCGACAATGCCAAGATCCAGCGTCTGTGCCTCCCCAGCCAGAAGTCCAGCGTCGTCCCGCTCCAGATCGCTGCATGGTATGGTCCGAAATGGCAGCGCGGATACACCCCATTGTCTCTTGCAGTCATGCAGCGGAAATGGGACACAGCGAAGCTCATAATTGCGATCGCCACCGCGCAGTACAGCCCCGTGGAGAAGAAGCAGGAGAAATTCACAACGAGGAACTTGGCGCTGGGTGAGCCCATTTCCTCTCGTTTGGTGTTCGCCGTTCTCACATGATGTGCAGAGGACGACGATTCTGGCAGTGACGACGACTCTATGTCTGAGGACGAGGGCCCACCAGAGGAGCCTGAAGTCAGCCTCGTCGATATCGCGAAGCGTCCGTCTGAACTACGCACGAAAGCCTCCCCGGCCCAAATGTTCTACGTATATGCCCCGCTGGGCGTCTTCGATGGTCAGGCCCACTACGGCACTTTGCTCATGAAAGCGATCATGGAGGACGACTTCGAGACCTTCATACAGATCCTCGACCTGACCATGTCTCTCCCTGCCAAGGACTGGAGGCTACAACAAGTTGTGACTTCCCTCATCCAATACGACCGTCCGGCCATGCTCGACGAGATTATCCGACGCTGCGGCTTGGGAGTCAACTTCGCGCCTGAGGGCTCGCCTGAGGACGATGAAACACAAGATAGTACGAAACCGCGGAAGGCCGACATGTACCTAGGGCTCAACGTCCACGGCATGAAACGCAAGGATCTCGCAAGTCAGGGAGATCCTGATGCACCGACCGATGAAGAAGTCGAGGAGGTTCCAATTCTGTGGACCGCTGCTTCGCGGGGGTCGGCGGGCATCGTACGATACTTTGCCAGTGACCAACCGCTGGCGGCTTACAGGTTCTACGCCGCCACTCACAGCGACAAACGCGCACAGGCGATCAAGAACGTACAGGACCTGCCTTCTGTCCTTCCCGAGAAGCTTGGATGGTTGCCGAACAACTTGAACGAGACCGTCGCGACTGCGGCCATCATTGGAAACAAGCTTGGTGTGCTGGAGTCCCTGATCACCATGCGCGGCGAAGAGATTGAAGCCGCCCTTCACGTAAAGTACGTCTTTGTTGCTTGGTCAATGTCTTCGGATATGAACTTACGCGCGGACACCAGGCAACGCATGCTAGGATATAACAGTATTTTGGCCGCCGCCCGCTGGGCAGTCGATCCCGAGCTGTTTGACTTCTTATTGGCTAGAGGTGTCTCGCCCATCGAGACAGACAGCAATGGGTACGTTCTAATACTATCCTCCGACGTCCACTTAAATCTGACTCTATGTTCGAAGCTGCAACGTCTATCATCTTCTTTGTGGCGGCCATTCTCTTCAGCATTTCAAGCTTCTGAAGCACGTCCTTCGCATTATGCCTAAAGATGTCACAGAACGGCTGCTTCGACAGCAGTCCAAGGGTATCCAGGCTACGGTAAGTGCATCCTGTTCCAATACTTGCACACTAGTTCTTACGTTCTATCCAGCCTCTGCACATGGCCGTGAAGGAAGGCCACATCGATGTCGTCGAACTTCTAGTTGCGGAGACATCTGTTCCTCAACAGTATCTTCTCCGGGAGGCAGGCGGATCGACTCCGTTGCAGTTGGCTGTGTCGTTATGTTTCGCAAAGATCACCCGTGTCCTCGCCACCAACGGACCCGCCGAGGCACTGACTCTGGAAGATGGTGTGGGAACGACCCCCCTCGAGTCCGTCGGCCGCAAGGCTTTCGAGGTGCGCCTCAGCCAGGCATGCGTGAGGCGCGTCAACGCGATGGATCCGACGCAACCTCGGTTCAACAAGCAGCCCTTCGTCGTAGACGACGCAGAGAAAGAGGTGCGGCAGCTGCGGGAGATCGTCAAGGACCTCACGGCCGAGGGCAGGATCGTCTCCGGGACGAAGCTCGCGCGCGAACTCGACAACTTCGCCCAGTAC
This sequence comes from Bjerkandera adusta, assembly GCA_027924225.1. Lineage (NCBI taxonomy): Eukaryota > Fungi > Basidiomycota > Agaricomycetes > Polyporales > Phanerochaetaceae > Bjerkandera > Bjerkandera adusta. The sequence continues at coordinate 1,118,354 of BSCZ01003033.1, forward strand.
ATGGAGGACAAGATCGCGAAGACACGCGCGTCTGCCGAGACAAGCGAGTCTGCGGACGTGAAGCCGGAAGACACTCGCCAATCCGAGAAAGCGTCCCCCGCGGAGGACGTTCTCGCGATCATTGTGGAGGCTCTGCGTGCTCGCCCTGGCCCACGCCGTCTGGTCCACCTCGCCGACGTACACGAGTCTGTTCGGAAGAGCCTCGAGGAGTTTAGCCCGAAGGCGGCCGCCGAGCAGTCTAAGAGATATCACCGCTACCGCAGGCGATCGCGGAGAAGGACGGATATGGACGACATCGATTCCCCGCTGAACGAACAGGAGAAGAAGACGAGCCAGATGACGCGTTACCACGAGGAAATCTACAACTTGTGGGAGGGCAAGGAGTGCAATTGATTTAGGAAGCCGGGATGTATTGTACTCCGACTGACTCGGATGCGAAATCAATATCCAAACATGTATTCAAGTCATTTCTCTTCATCGCTGCCTAATTCATACTACGCCGTAAACGCTGTCCCATTATCGGTAACGAGCACGGCAAAGCCCGCTAACAAAGCCGCGACAGAACCCACTGAGTTCGGAAGGAATTACAGCAGTCATTTTTTAAGTCGATAGTAAATGTGCTGAACCCTTAGGGTCGATGGAAGGTGGCACCGCGAGTGAGGATTAGCGGGGCTTTGGCCCAACCTGTCCGTCACTTGTCACTCACCTGTCACTCGAGCGTGATGAAAACGCCCATGCAATGCATGGGCCTTGCATGGGCCAGCGCTTCTCAGATCTACCCTCACCCGTCGAACGTGCCTGCCCCCGCTCTGCGGCCGCATAGCGTATCTGCGACACTACCGGTCCCGGGAGATCTTTGTCTTTCTATCTGCGCGTGCAAGTTGGATTCCCCCATACAAGTAAGTTATCAAGGTCAGACGGGCACGCGACGTTACGATGACGTCAACGGATAGCTGATTCCCGCTAACAAAGCGGGTCTTGGAGGTCATGGGGGGAACAGATTTCACGTACGTGTTTTGTAGTGTCGCTTTGTATACCGGCGTTTCTTGCAGTAACAGTCGCTTGTTATCCTGAACCTATCAGCTGTCCGTTCAAGATGTCATCGTAACGTCGCGTGCCCGTCTGACCTTGATAACTGACTTATATGGGGGTATCCAACTTGAATGCGCAGACAGAAAGAAAGGATCTCCCGGGCCCGGTAGTGTCGCAGATACGCTATGCAGCCGCAGCCGCAGAGCGGGGGCCGGCACGTTCGACGGGTGAGGGTAGATCTGAGAAGCGCTGGCCCATGCAAGGCCCATGCATTGCATGGGCGTTTTCATCACGCTCGAGTGACAGGTGAGTGACAAGTGACGGACAGGTTGGGCCAAAGCCCCGCTAATCCTCACTCGCGGTGCCACATTCCATCGACCCTGAGGGCTCAGCACATTTACTATCGACTTAAATGGCTGCTCCTAGTATCATTCCTTCCGAACTCAGCGGGTTTTGTCCTGGCTTTGTTAGCGGGCTTTGCCGTGCTCGCACGGCGTTACCAATAATACGTTTAGGATAACAGAGGAGTGTCTCCAAGACCCGCTTTGTTAGCGGGAATTGCATTCGTTTGAGTGCATCCTATATTTCGTGAACTCCATCCACGATATGTAACGTACTCACTGTACCCAGTCTGTAGGTCGAAGGCCTTACTCCCACGCCACAAAGGTTACTGTGACGTAATCAGATTCAACTGTCCCTCAAATCGTTGCACATATTGGTTTTCACGTTGTCCAATTGAATACACGAAAGACAGAGAAAGCAGACCGTGTATCTGATTTCCAGAAAATCATTTGCGATAGAACTGGACAACAACCTTTAGTAATGCGTAAGAGGTGACGATAAAAGCCACTGACATTTCGGCGGAAATTGAACCAGAGGGAAAGGCATCCACGGTCAAAGCTACTCCTGAAGCCACTGTACGAATGGTCAATATGATGAACATATAGTTTGAGTGGATCCTGGGACTGACCGTTTATGCGAGAATTCCCATTCACGGTTAACGATCCTGAAAGCGATGTCCTCGTAGGGAGGCCCCGCGCTGAAGTGCAAAAGTACTGTTTCGTCGTTACCGGGCTCTTTGACAATCTTATAGGTCGGAGCTTTGGATTTGTCGATGAGGTCAGGATAGAAGATGTTGAACTTGTAGCCTTGCACAACTTTTGGCGGTGGGTTGTCGGTGCTAGGAAATGGTCAGCTAGATTGTCGTAGGAATATAACGTATGATGTACTCGTAATGTGTCTGATTGTACTTGTTCCATTCGTAGCCGGTGTGAACACGGTTGAAGTATCTCGGTTTGCGTGGACGGTATTTGTCTTCCCAGTTGTACGTGGTGGGGTTGGTAATATTTTCCTCAACGTTGAACAGCTCCTCTTCCTCGTCCAACTCGCGTTCGGCTTCGGCGCGATACAGGGCTTCAGCGAGATCTGCATTGCTCGGCGCCTCAGGCTCTTGAGTCTCCTGCACTGGTTGCGCGGCTCGAGGAACGAATCTCGACGAAGCCACCGAACGACGTTGGGCAAGCTAAGTGACATTGGTAAGCTTGTCATGATATAGGCAGAATAACGACGCACCAATAGACGCAAATCCTCGAGTTCAGTGATGATATCGATTTGTCGCTCTTCATAAGGCAGCTTCGTGATGTCCAACAACGGTGGACTCATCGACCGGTCGTACGGTTCAACGTCTTCAGCCTCTGCGCCTTGCTCCGCGCCGACAGCAACGGTGCTGAGCTTTTCGCCACGCGCCGCGGAACGCGCGACACCAGCTAGTAGTTCTTCCTGGGCTTGAAGCGCTTCATCTCGTTGACGCTTACGCAGCTGCTCGAGACGGTTCCTGACGACGACCTCATGCAGGGTCTTGAGTTTAGCTTTCGCCTTCCAGACAAGCAGTTTCTTCAGAAGGCCTTCCCAATATTCTACGTCGATAGGCTCTCCACTCTTGAGCTTGAACTGGATAGACTTCTGGAGAACGACAAGGTGGTCGTAGGATTTGCCTTGCAGAAGTGCGGTGATATCCGACTCGACGGCGGCAGCAGCCTCGATGCCAAGCTGCTGACTAGCCTTAATACGGTCCAATTGGTCTTTGACGACAACCATCATATTCTGTGGACATGTGAGGATGCGTTACTGCAGGAGGATCGAATCGACTTACTGTCCAGAATTGGATGTTGACGTCAGACTTTTCGAGAGAAATATACCGTTCAATGTCGTCGTGTAGTTCTTCCACTTGAACGGGTGTAAGATTCTACAAACGAATTAGTAACGCTTCAACAACAAACCCGAGTGACAAACCTCTAGGATGTTATACGGCTCGTCCAGGTCAATCTCCAACTCCTCGTCGTTGATCTCCTCTTCTTCCTCATTGATCGGGTTGACATAGCGCAGGTTCAACGCGAGGAAGTCGATGGCTTTCGCGCGTTTCTCCTTGATCCTGATTGCTGCACGCGTGCGTTCCTGGTCAAGCTGGAAGTCGTCTTCTTTGGCCAACCAATCGGCCATTTGGACCGACTCAGCCATTCTTTGGGAGCGCATATCCTCCTCTTCTCTCAACCTCTGCTCAGCCTCGCGTTCCGCCCGCCGCCTATTCAACCTCTCCAGCTCCTCTTTCGCTTCTTGCCTCCTGACAGCGTCTCTGTGTTGCGCTTCCGCGAGAGAGAGGCCTTGCTTCTTCTCTTTCTCGTTCTTCTTGTGCCACCTAAACTGCTGTCCGAGGTTCACGTCGTGGAAGGGGTTGTCCGTCGCGCTGTACACGCTTAGCTCGGCGACCTGCCGGGCTTCCTCCTCTTCCTTCATCTTCTTCTTCTCGGCCTTGCGGGCTTTGCGTTCTTCAGACTTGTCCCGCTTACGTCTGGGCCGGGTCAGCGTGTTGCACAGCCAAATTATGAGTGTCAACATACCTCTTCCTGTCCTCGTCCCTGCTTCCACTTCTGTCCCTCCGTCGCCGAGATGACTCGGCCTTCTCCACACTTCTCGACCTGCTCCTGCTACGATGGCTCCGTCTCCGGTCATAGTCCCGCTCGCGATCATCGTCACGTCTGGACCTATCCCTAGACCTGGACCTGTGCCGTTGTCTGTGTTCGTCTCTTCGGGGAGATGCTGAGCGTGAGCGGTGTCTCGCCATGTTACTACGATGATGCGCGTGTAACAAGCCGCACTCACTATCTCGAGATGGAGGGGGAAGGCGTATGTAAAGAGGGTTGTGGATACAATGCGAGAGACAATTACAGCAGCCTACTGACCGAGAATTCAACCAAACAAATGTCAACACACGGCCCTTGCAAGGGTCGCTGGAAGCGCCCGGCTCAGCGGCTTGGACCTCCGAAGTTACACTGGCAAGAGGCCCACTCCGGGTCGAGTAGCCAATTCTACTTTAGCCCTCCTTACTTGCTACCTCCACATACTCAGGCTACATACACCCCTCCTAGAATGCTGAGACTCTGCTGCGATCCCCGCCTTGCACGACCCGCCCTGGCACTTGTATGGCGGTCGCGCCCACGCCCTCTGCTGGTCCGGAGCGTGCAGACTAATGCACAGTACGACTATCCCCCTCCAGACCCGACGGAGACTGAAGGCGATCCGTACCAGTCCTTCCCCGCTGCGGGGCTCGCAACTCCACGACAGGTACTTGCCTGGGTCATGAATCAATGCGGCAGGCTTGACTAGTGCACTTAGCTGGCTCAGTATCTCGACGACTACGTTATAGGGCAAGAGAACGCGAAGAAGGTCCTTTCGGTCGCGTAAGTGTACCGCTATAAATCCGCACTACTCTGAACTAAGTGGGCACATAGAGTATTCAATCACTATACCCGTGTGCGAGCAAATATGGCTGCTACGATGCAGGAGAACGAGTTGGACTGGACGGAGGAGCAATTAAACGAGGACCGTACGTCGATTAACCCGTATCTTTCCCTTCTCTCTATTCAATCCTCGCGTCCAGCTCAACAAAACATTGCTCCTGCCCGAATATTACCGCATCCACAACGATTACACCCGGGTTTCCCGCTGCAAACCCGCCAGCCTTTCCCTTTGTTTGAGAAGAGTAATGTTCTCGTAATGTATGTGTCAACGCTCTATATGCCAGATGCTATCTCATGCTCTCTCCGCGACAGAGGTCCAACAGGATCAGGCATGTCTTGCCCCCGATGCACGGAAAGTGCTTACGACTGATACTTTGTTAGGTAAAACACTACTTGCCAAGACACTTGCAAGAGTGCTCGATGTTCCCTTTTCTGTGAGCGATGCAACATCTTTCACACAGGTACGTCTATGCCCGCGCCGTGTTTACCAATAATCTGACCTTTTGCAAGGCAGGATGTTCGTACATACAGCCGAGGTCGTCGAATTTATCGCTAACTTCGTCTATTCGTTCTAGACATCGGTGAAGATGCAGATATGTGCATACAACGTCTGGTAAGCTCAGGTGATATGGCTTCTACAACTCAATTTCATCAGATCAACAGCTACAAGCCTCCAATTGGGATCCGATTCGCGCCAGGTAGATTCCAGATTTGCCTTGTTCATTGTGATTTCAATGCTTACATTTCTCAAGCACCGGGATTGTCTACATCGACGAGGTGGATAAGATTGCTCGCAAGGGCAGTGGATCTGGCATGGACAGCACCAGAGATGTTGGTGGCGAAGGTGTCCAACAGGCCCTACTCCGCATGATGGAAGGCTCCGTCGTGACAATACCTGCCAAAGGAGGAGTAGCCGAAGCACCCCCAATAGGAGGTCCAAGTCGAAACCGGAACGGCCGAGGTGGCGCCCCTGTAGCGCGTGAGCACCTTCTACACTTTGCATGAGTGGTCACTGATATTCAGACAGCGAAATCGGACTCGTATGCAATCGACACCTCCAACATTCTCTTCATTCTGAGTGGCGCTTTCGTTGGCTTGGATAATATCGTCAAGCGACGAGTGTCGAAGGGCGTAAGTCATGTCGTCATCCGAGATGCGTGGCGCTGTTGACAGTCTGTAGTCTATCGGATTCACCGCCCCTCTCGCTTCAGCCTCCAAAGAAGACAGCTCGAACGCATTCATGCCCTTCTTCACCCCCAATACGTCACAACAGGCAAGCCACACCCTGGACCTTGTCGAGCCTACTGGTGAGTTATTCAAGTCTACACTCTGAACTACGATTAATATCACATCATAGACCTTGTCAAATTTGGGTACGTGCTCTCTCGTGTTCAAGCACACACGGAGCTAAACCTCCGATAGCTTCATCCCTGAATTCGTCTCCCGACTACCGTCATTAACGACCCTCGCTCCACTAACGCCACAAGATCTTCGCCGAGTCCTAACAGATGTCCGCGGTTCGCTCATCTCGCAATACACCGCCCTGTTCGGGTACTCTGGCGTCGAGATACGATTCACCGGCGCCGCGCTGGACGAGATCTGTCGGAAAGCCGCCGAACGCGGTGGAGGCGCCCGAGGACTTCGTGGTATCATGGTTCGTGCCATCTCTCCTATTTCCAGGACATCTCGGCTGATTCTAGCAGGAATTGCTGCTGCTGGAACCGATGTACGAAGTACCGTGAGTCGCTTGCTTTGTTGTACAATTATGGGGTTCGCTGACGTCTATGTTTATAGGGGATCGGTAAGTCTGAGCTTTTATAGTTTCCGGCCAAGAGTGGCCAATGACGACCTCTATTCAGTCCATCCGGCATGTTCTCATCACAGAACGCGTCGTGCAGGGGCTGGACCGGCCGATGTACTGGAACAAGGGCGAGGGGGCATCGATGTGGGCGGCTTGGGCGGAGGAAGAAGAAAGGAAGCCGAGTCGCGGAATTTGAGGACACATGCGCGTGTTGTATGTATTGTTACAATCTTATCGGATTTATATGGGTATAAATGTCGTCGTGGCAAGCCATGCAAAACGGTGACATCTAGGCAACAAACATGTTATGACAGGGTAACTGTGTACATCAGTAGGGGTACAACCAGACGTGAACGCGCGAGGTTACAAAGCAGAGCGGTGTGGTGTGGTGTACATTTATTCCTCCTTCTTTTCTTCCTCGGCCTTGGGCTCCTCCGCGGCGGGCTCCTCGGCCTTCGCGTCGGCGTCAGCTGGGGGAGCCTCGGGCTTCTCCTCTACCGCAGGAGCCTCTTCTGGGGCAGGCGTCGACGCGACGTTCTCCGAGTTCGTCTTTTGCGCGCTTTCGAATGCTTCCTTGAACTGGGTAGCGTCTAGCGATCGGAGAAATACAATGAGTCAAAAAAGAAACAAGGGCGGGGTGCGCCACAAAAAATCGACGACGTACTGTCGGTGTTGGCGAACCGGATCGCGAGTGTTTCTGGCGTCGCGGGAGACTCTGCGAAATCGGCGGCGACCTTCCAGACCCAGCTGCGGTCCGAGCCGATGTTGGGCTGGAGCTTCATGTCGGAGGAGACTGCAGAGAACGTGAACTCGCGAAACGGCGCAGACAAAAATTCGAGACGCACTCATGTGGTTCGCGCACACCTTGAGCGTCTTATCGCGGCGCATCACCAGGCGGACCTTCTTGGTCTCCTTGTTCTGGAGGAGGCGCACGTCGCCGGTGCCGCGCTCCTTCCACTCAGAGGTGTCGGGCGTGAAACGGAAGAGCTTCGCGCGCCTGTGGGGGTGAGCGGGGGCGGGGCGCGGGGCGGGCAGGGGAGGGGAGAGAGAGCAGCACGGGTCGGTATCGCTGTGGCGCGGAGAGGGGGCGAGATCGTACGCACATCTTGAAGAGCACATCCTCGTCCTCCTCGAGCGTCTTCGTGTCGACCTGCTCCGTGAGCTTGATCACGGGCTCGAAATGCGGGTCGTGCTCCTCGTCCTGCAAAGACAGACACGGCGCGGCGGTCAGCGGGGCGGGCTCGCAGCACACAGACACTTTTTTGCGCGCGCGGGGCGGGGTGGCGCAGGCGGATGGGCCAATCGATCGCACGCGCGCGCGCAGAGAGACAGGACGGGAACACGCACGCGGGGGGCAAGGGCGTCGGTGTTGTCAGCCATGGCGGGGGTGCTTGGTCGTGTGGTGGGCGCGGGAGGACGTGCGGGTCGGCTGGGGCAAGGTGGAGGCGAGAGAGAAAAGTATCGAGCAGAGGCCGTCGCGTGCAGAGGCCCTCGACAAGATCAGCAAACGCCCACGGACAGCGCCGCGGACCCTCGCCACCTCGTGTCGTACTTGGTTCCCGGGGTCCCCGTGTCTCCCGCGCTTGACCACAATTCAGGGTTAGCGTGTCCGCTGCACTCATACACGACCACTCCGCCATGCCACGACCGTCCTTCCTCGCCGCCGCCCTCTCAATATGGGCCGCCGTCCTCCTCATTGCACCGGCCTTTGTCTCCGCACACATGGTCGAAGTCGCCGCGGGTAAAAAGGAGTGTTTCTTCGAAGATCTGCACGTCAACGACAAAGTACGCCTGGCACTCGCTTGCACTGCCGCTTCCCCTCACATTATGCGTCCAGATGACCGTGACATATCAAGTCGGGGGTGGTGGGCACCTCGACATTGACTTCTGGGTACGTCTCCCGAAGGGGCTGTGTGGAACGGCTCACTGAGACAGTTGTACAGTTGACAGACCCGGAGAACTATGCACTATTCAAGCACCTAAAGGAGACGACGGGGACAGTGTCAGTCACCGCGAAGAAGGATGGACGGCACGAATACTGCTTCTCCAACCAGATGAGCACTGTTGTCGACAAGCTTGTCAGGTATGCCATGTGTAACCTCTTACAGGTGTCCACTTAATAGCTAATTCGTAATTCAGCTTCAACGTACATGGTGTCGTATACTTGGACTACGACGGTACGCTTTCCACATATGATTAATCCAACTCCGTTGACTCTTTGTACAGACCAAGTCGCCCCCATTGAGCGCGAAATCCGTACACTTGCCAACGGTCTTAAATCTGTCAAGGATGAGCAAGAATACATCGTCGTCCGCGAACGCACACACCGAGACACCGCCGAGTCAACGAACGAACGCGTCAAGTGGTGGTCGATAGCGCAAGTTATCATCCTTATTCTTGTCGTTGGGTGGCAAGTGTATTATCTTAAGGTGTGTTCGTTCGTCCCCTGGGCGCGCTTCATGACGCTGAGCAGTTCTGCAGTCCTTCTTCGAGGTCAAGCGTGCTTTCTAGGCTACTCCACTACTAGTTATTCTTCGGATGTTGTGGTCTGCGACTACGGAGGCGTCTTTGCGAACTCAATGCATCACTCTTCAAACTCATGATTGTAAAGCATCACAAGACATAGATTGGCAGACTACTGTACAATAAAGGCGTACAACGCGAAACGTCGCGAGAAGTCGTTAAGGGGTAAGGAACGGGGGAGTGGGTATGTTCGATCAGGAGGGAGATACAATTAATGGGGGCGGGATATGATACTTGTGAGGTCCGTCGGGATTACATCCCATGGACATCCTCGCCAGGCGGTGGGCCATCGATCGCGACATGACCCTTGCCGTCCATCTGCGCGCCAGCAAGAGACGATTGGACGCCTTGCGCATTGTTGGCAGCCACCTCCGCGTCGCCGAGGCCGAGCGTGTCGCGCGGGACCCAAACCACCTGTTGGTCCTCGAGCACAGCGGGGTGCGTGAACTCTTCGTAGTCGCCGGACCCGGCGCTCGAGGTGGCTACTGCAGCCTCCTCGTCGACCTCCACACGGTCCATGCGCTTCGTCTCCGGCCTGTCTGGGACTGGGGAAGCCGCCATGCGGTCTGACAGGCTCAGCGGGAGCGCCGTGAAGAGCGGGCCGTACGAGTTGTTGAGCGTGAGTTGGAAGAAGATCTGCGGATAGGTTGTGTCAGTATGATGCGTCATGAGGAGGATGTGAGAGCGACGTACCGTGCATACGATGAGTACGACCATGAGAATTCCTTCCGGAAGCGCACTGGGGTGCTTATCCTCGTTCTGCGCGAGGAAGAACAGCGCCGCCAGACAGATCTGCTGGATGTACAACCCGACGAAGACGTGCTGGAGGGCCTTGGGGAAGAAGAGTCCTCCGGAGTCGCCAGAGCGCGGCTGCTGGAGCAGCCACAGGAACAGGTACTTGTAGAGGAAGTAGAAGAACACGAATGTAACGAACGCGAGACCATTGATCACAGGGGAGATGATCGAGTAGGTGATAGCTGTCGACGACGAGTGAGTACAGTGTCTTTGCAACGAGCAAAATACGACTCACAGATAACAACAATCAAGGAGATGGTAGGGAACAGGGTACCGAATGACACACTCCGGACGCCGTACTTGAGGTTATGGACGCTCCGCGGCGTGCTGCCCAGGACGTATAGCTTGATGTAGTACAGGATAAGTGGCACCGCCTGCAAGAAGCCGGCCGCGCTTCCTGATAGACCTTGCAAGATGATGTACGTCAAGAAGAAGTTCGACGCCTTGGGTAGCTGGTTTGCCAAAATCGTCGGCACGGACGAGGGGTTGTTCAGCAGGTCATTGAGGGCTGCAACGATGCCAGAACTAATCGTCACGATGAGGAACGAGTGCTATAGGCCAAGAAGTCAGGCAGGATAAACGCAATGATAGGAAAAGAACTTACGACGACTTGGAACAGGAAGTAGCGAGTCATCAAGCTCAATTCGATGGCAGTGCGCGTCGGAGTGCCTTCGAACTTGCTGAACAAGCGCAGGACGATCGGGAGGAGGAGCATGAGGACGGCCAGGAGCAGTGGAGGCAGGATACCGGAGATGATGCCAACGACGACGCCAGGGAGCTTGCAGATCCAAGCAAGCCAACTCGCGGTCTCGCAAAGCGAGTGGACGTTCGAGACCACACCAACGAAAGCCACAGGGACGGACCAGAAGATGATGAGGGCGAGGGTCGCCGCCCAGCTGATGGCCTTGCGGACGCGGGCTTGATACGGGTTCATACCCAGGTTTCCCCAAACAACATCTTCGGGCGCGACGTTCATGTAGCGGGCAGTCATACGGTAAGGCGCATGGTGGGCCAGCGCTTGGGCGGCGAGATGGGCGGCGAGCTGCTGGTTGAAGAGGATGAACGCTGCGTTGAGAGGTGGGTACGTCTGCTGTCCGGTGAGGGGCTTCATGGTGTCGGGGCTACCAGTCTCTGAAGGTGCGACGCCGGAAGAGTGAGCGATATCTTCGCCGAGGAGGCGCCTGGATTCTTCAAGCGATGCATTAGTGTCTGCAATTTCCGAACGCGCCCACTCGATGGTGTCCACCTTCTTGCCCATGAACGGCAGGCCAAATGGCAAGGAGAAGGGAGGGAGACGATGGGAGGGGCGTTTCGACTTCGGCACATAGCTGTCGATGTTCTGGCGCTCGGTGTCGATGGTAGAAGCAACGGTGAGTGGGCGCCCATCGTTCATCGAAGTCGCGTTAGTGCCCTTCTTCTCCGAGACCTTTTCGTCCACTTTGGCCTGCTTGTTGTGCAATTTCACTGCCTTCCGGAGCAAGGCTGTCTCGGCAGACTCAAGCTTGTTGCAGGCCTTCAGACGGCGTTCGTGTACCTTCGGCATGTCCTTGAGATCCCTAAATGGCCTTGAGTACAATGCAAACAACCGCCTGGAGTAACTCACCTGTTCAACCAGACCTTGCGCACGCCTCCGGGTAACACAGAGAACAGGTCGGTGAGAGCCGCCTCGGTGAGGTACTTCTGCGGGATACCGGTGATGAGAACTGTGCTGCTCTGGGCGGACTGTGCGTTCCTGGGATCAATCAACCATCGCTGACGAGTGGTGACGAAGTGCTGCATCTCTTTCTTCAAGTTCCACCAGATCCAGACTATGGGCAGCCGTCAGACAGGGGCATGTGTGTCTGCATGAATGGTAACTCACAAGTGAAGACCCACGCAAGGATGATATGTGCTGCGTAGCGGGCTTGTTGGTTCGGTGCGATGTTTCCAAAAGTGAATATGTCGAGCCCTGAGTTGCCTTGCACACTGGTTTTCACGGCATCCACGGGCATGAGGACGGCCCACGAGACGAGCCAAATGGGAAGCATGATTCGCGCGACCATCCGGAGGAAGTGCACGAAGAAGTAGGCATCCAGGCCGTTTGTGTCTTTGATGTCTTCATAGTCAGCCCTGTAAAGTCGTAATGGCCAGTCGAAGATACGGTCTCCAAGCGAGTCGAGCTGTTTGCTGTGGTCGAGGTCAACGGAATCCACTAGAGAGAAGAGACAACGCTCACCCTTTGACGGGAAAGTGGGTTCGTGGCTGGTATATGGCAGGAAAGCGGGGGCGTATGAGGGTGAAGGCGGCGATCTCCGCGCCAAAGACGATCAAGTTGAAGACGAGAGCGGTGACGAAGGTGTCTGTGGACGCGGTACCCGCATTCTTTATGTCGTTACTAGACGACCTGTGAAAAGAGATTAGTGGGTGAGGTGTATGCAGAAAGGGGCGATACTGACATGACGGGCGACGAGGGGGGAGGGGGAAGGGGGCGTGGCACACGATTGGCCGGTGGGCGAAGATATATAGGGCGACTGGCGGGCGGGACCTGAACAACGTCAGCCTCCACCGCCCGATCGTGGCAGGATGTGTCCTGATATCCTCAGGCCGCTCTAGTGTTCCGCTCCATCGCTGGCTGGCCATGACGCGGACCACACAAGCAAGCTCGGGCATGCGATACTTCCGTCGAGCTCCACAGCCCTAGCACCTCGAATGCAGGCATCCTCCGTTGGTCGTGAGCAGGCTCGCACGTCGCGCTAGAAACAACGGCGGAGGCAGGCAAAATGCAGAGTCGAGGCAGATACATGAACCGCGAGCTAGTGGGCGGAAGCCGCAACTGGCCGTCGCGTCGGTCGCCGGACACACTGAATTTTCCTGCTTCTGAACGCTTTGATGTGACGTCACTTTTGGCGCCAGAAATAACACCCTCCACACGCAGATCCTATCTCGCAACACCGTTTGACTCCACACGCACAGACAACCTGCACTGCTACACATGCGCAATCACAAATTCTCGCACGCACATTCAGTACTTGGGTGCCTGGCCATACTTTATTTTGGGAGGGGGAGGGTTCATGGAGAACTCCGAGGACGTTGAGATCCGATCTCCAAAGCGTGAGAGATGACCCACGTGGCAAGTCGGCGCTCGAATAGCTGCGCTCTTTCAATCTTCCCAGCGTCGTCGAATGACGGACTCTCAGTATCTCGAAATCCGGATTCCAATGTCGCCACGCGTGCTTTTCGAGACGTCTCTCCACCGAAAAAGTACTGCAACTTTGGTAGCGTTGCGTGTATTGTACAGCAATGACCTGCTATCGGCTTTCATCTCAGGCTCCTGATAGTTTTACTACGGGGCCTCGGACTCATTGCACCGTAAGCTAGCCATAATTTCTGGTAATCTTACCGCAACAATTCCATTTGTACGTTTTATTTTTTGACGCCTCTTTATTCGTACCCTCCCGGCTGATTTTCTCTGGATCCTCCCAGTCGGTCGGACGACAGACAATCGGCGTTCCGGCCCTCCACTGTCGCTCCAACTCCTTCTAAACACGCGTTCCCCAAGCTAGCCGTGAGTTTTCTTGTTATTATCGGTGTAAATGCTTAGAGTTCATGCTTGCAAGCTTCCAGATGTGCGCTTATCGCTCGAGCGTCCGGTTTGACATCTCAAGCCTCATGCTGGAGCGGCGAGGCGAAAAGGAAGCATAGCCTTGGTGAGCGACCTCACACGCCTCTTGGAGCTGCCCCACCATGTCTGAAACAAATGCTCAAGGACCAGCGAACCCTACCCCTCAGGCTCCTGGTATGTATCGAGGTACTATGTCAGTAAAGCGTTTTGTTGATGTTGTCAAGATACCGCTGCTTCGAAGCCCACCGTTATTGAGTCTGCCGCTGGCAAGGCTGCCGCCGCTCATTCCGTTGCACAAGAAGACAAGAAGGATGTTGACGTCTCTCAAGGACGGCTTGTGAGTCACGCGTAACGTGCTGCTTGACATCTTAAGTGATGCCTTTCCAAGGACAACGTCCGTAGGCCGGATGGCGATCATTATGGCGGTTGGCCGGCCATGTCGAAGACGCTGAGAGAACACGACGAAGAAAAGGTGAAGGCCTGCAAGGAGGATATCGATACCCTCCTAGTCTTCGTGAGTCTCAAGACTTGTCGTTTTTCGGCAGCTTCTAAACACTACCAGCTAGGCTGGATTATATTCCGCTGTACTTTCTGCATTCGTAATTGAATCGTATCAAAGCTTGCAACCCGACGCGAAAGACGAAATTGTTCTGCTTCTCCGGCATATGGCTGCGCAGAATTACAGGATCACGTCTGGTTTCCTCAACTCTACCAATCCATTACCCCCCACTCCTCAATTCCAGGCCCCTCAGTGGGCAATCCGCGTCAACGGCTTGTGGTTTGCAAGTCTCGTCTTCAGCCTCTCTGCAGCCTCCATTGGGATGCTCGTCAAGCAGTGGTTGCGCGAGTTTCTTGCTATGGAAAACTCGTCACCTCAGAGAAGACTTCGTCGGCGACAATACAGGGAGCCTTCGCTAGATCGGTGGCGGGTCTTCGACATAGCGGCGTTCCTCCCCGTGCTATTGCAGGCGTCGCTTGGGTTGTTCTTTGTGGGCCTTTGCTTCTTTACAGCGGAGATCCACCGAACAATCGGGATTATCACTCTCCCTCTTGTTTGTGGATGGAGTTTTTTCCTTGTCGCCACAACCCTTTCCCCGCTTTTCTCTCCTCGATGTCCCTACAAGACAACCTTCCTCAAAGACATCTTGAAGTCGACTCGCATGTACCTGTATCCCTCCATCAAACAGGTCCTCCCAATTCTCTTTCATAAATGGAAAGACCTGAGATCGAGACTCGACAAACACATGCAGGAGGAAGCCGAATTCCTTGAGGCAGATCAGGACGACACCGAACTTCTACTTGCGGTTGACGCTGTCATTCCTGACAACGGTCTCCTCTCCACAATTCTCGACGCATATCGGCCCGAAATTGGCCGTGACCGACGGAACGACATGAAATTTGCGATGAGGTTAGTCTCACACCGAACCACCGCGAAGGAAGTTCTCAACGCCGCCGACTTACACGGTCTCTCGAAGCAAGATCTTGGTGCCCTCACGCATATGATCTCGGATATAGTGGTCGCTTTCGCACCGACGGAGTCTGACCCAGGCAGTTGGTTCGTGAACACTGCCATTATGCTCCTGATCCATCCATGTCACCCACTCAGCGCGGAGGACACAAACTTTCTATGCGGGCGTCTCGACCTAGAGCAATTTCCCTCGATCTTCGAAGTCATTACAACGTTTTACAAGGATGACTTATCGTCCCTCGTTCGCTGTCAAGCTCGGGCTATCGATATCATCAAAAGGTGCGGGGACGGGCCCAATCGCTCAGAGCCCATGGTCCTACAGTGGGTCGAGGAAGTAGGGGTCAACCTCACGTCCTGTCTTCATCACACATCCTCAGCTGTGCGCGATGCTCCTACCACCCAGGAACTGTCACGCCTATTCAGTACGCTTCCCCCCGACCTCTTCGAGCAATTGCTGGCGTCCCTGACACAAGTGGTCGATTGGCACGTCCAATGTGCTTCCCGCGGTGCCGAAGACGTTCCTTCGTGGCTCGTAGCCGCCGTTACATTACTTCTGACAGCAACCCTCCGCCAAACGTCGCGTCATCCTTCGTCCAAAGCATCTACCCTACAGCACACATTGCTATCATGTTTTCACTGCCATCCAAACCTTCTTTTCACTCGAGTTGCTGCACGCATCTCCTCCGAAGCATATCCTCCCATAGCGTTCTTTTCCAACCAGCTCTGTGTTTCGCTCTACGCGCTGGAAGACATTCTCAACTTCTACAAATCCCGTCTCTGCGATGGACGCGAGGGAGAACCTGAAAACATGTCTCTTGTAGCCATTCTTCGAAATGGAGATCCTTGGAGAAACAAGCCACACATCGCTGAGGACCTACGATGTTCCCTCCTCAGCGTTATGCAGAGGCCAAGTCTCTGGCACGATACTCAGAATACTGCTTTGAAACAGGCAATTCTGAGCATCATCATACTTTCCCAGGATAACGTTCAATACCAAGCAGAGGCTGTCGCTATCATAGCAAAGATGTGGGCAGGAAGCGGAAAACGGCATACGTCACCTATCAGCTTTGCCGAGCTATATCGTGACGTTATGGAGGACGAACATACACTCCTCGATGCATTTTTCAAGCAAGTGCGGAGCGTAAGCAATCAGCCCATACCCGTACGGATTTTCAATATACTGACCAGCATATCGCGCAGCTGACCAAGGAACTATCCTAAATACAACGTCAATGAAGCAGTATCGATGTTTGAATGACCGTTGGGGGGAGCGAATAATCTACATCCAAATCACACTACTACGATCTGCATGGGCTTTGGTTACATCCGGATTCTGTAGTCCGACATATCGAGTCTGATTACTCTCGGTCGCTGGTTACTACCGTCAAGTATATAGCAGAAACTTCCGTCAGAGCACCAGATTTTGCGCCACTGCGGCGGCAGCCAAAACACTCTTTTCTCCTGCCGAGGGCTCTTCGCATACACCCAACCATCCCGCGTGATGTAGTATATCGGCCAGGTACGTGCTTTGTTCCACAAACTGATGGTCCAGCCGGTGGTCCCAACGATGCCATCTGATGCGAAGGTCAATGATTGGAACCACGTTTCGTTCCCTGCTTGCAGCTCGTATATTTGATCGCCCGTCTCTGCTCTCCAGATACGTATGTTCGTCCAGATGTCTTGAGAAATCACGTGCTTTCCGTTAAACGAGAAAGTCACATTCTCGACTGATGCCTCGTGAGTGGCAGTCCAACGTATTTCTTTGCGCGTGAAATCGAATACGCGCACCGTCCTATCAACTGAGCCCGACGCAACCAGTGAAGCGGATGGTGCGAATGCGACAGTCGTGACCCAGTCCGAGTGTGCCCCATGTTCCACCATTTTCGTCGCAGGATCGACCTGGAGAACCCAGATGCGCACTACTCTGTCGGAGGAGCAGGTCGCAAGACATGTACCATCCGCCGAAAAACACGCCGAAAGTACGCCCTGGACGTTTTTCACCCTCGTCACGACCCGGTGTTCGCGAAAATCGTAGATATGGATGTCCGTGCGGTTAGGCCTCTGGGAGATGTATGCCATACGCGTACCATCAGGCGAAAATATGGGTATGAATTTTCCCGTTGTGACGAGTCGTTGGTTGGTAAGGCAGTCCCACGCATGGTGGTAAGTGAGGTTCGTGACGTCGAAGGCGTGGCGCATTGCACGGTCGGCTTCGGCGGTTGATTCAGGGGAGGATTTCATGAAAGTAAACGCTCCCCCTTGCAGAATGACGATGTCATGTCGGCCTGGGATGAAATCCGAGCCCGTCGGCAATGGCTCTGCTGGTTGATCTGGGACAGGAGGTACAGATGGGGGGGACTCCGCAGGTTGTTGTACAGGAGATTCTGACCGGGAAGAAGCGTCCCATAACCTGATATCTCCATCGTCTCCTACGGAGACGATCTGCAAGCCATTAGGATTCCATGCCAGACCATTGACCCGGCCAGTGTGTCCAATAAGGATACGCCCCAGGCCCCTTGACTCGACCCGCCTCAGACGCACGGACCCATCCACGCACCCGATTCCGATATGTGTATTGTCGTGGGAAAATACCAACACGGATGACTGCTCAACGGCATCTTGCCATTGAACGTAGGGTTCCCCTTCGCCAGTCAGATACCATACCACGACTTGGGCAGTTGTGGCGGCGGCTATATAGCGGCTGTTCGGCGAGAAGACAGACAAAACCCCGTCTCCAGGTAGTTCAAGGGTTTTGATATGCCTGTTTGGATGCCTGCTAATATCGTATAGGTGAAGGGACGCTTGGACGATACAGGAAATCAACATCTTGTTCGGGGAGATTGCGGTGTGTTGTGCTCCCTCGTGGACGGTCGTTGTAAAGAGACAATGCCCGAATTCGGGATCCCATATCTTGGCCTCGCCGCCAGAAGCTGTGGTTATGATGTGTTGTCCATCCGATGTATACATCACGGCGCAAACCTTGGCCGGATGCTCCAATCGGAAGTCACTGACACACTTCTGGGAAGTCATCTCCCACACGCAAACCTTCTGGTCGTCGGATGCTGATGCTAGGTGCCGGCCGTCCGGAGAGAAAACGAGGCAGTAGATCTGAGCCTTTGGTACTCCTATACCGGACGTAGAAGCTGTGCGTGTCGTAGCGTCCCAAGTCCTGATATAGTTCTCGTTACCACCGCTTCCGCCCCCGGTGACGAAAAAGCCCCCGCCGGGAGAGAACGCAACAGAGCGCACCCTTGCGCCATCGTTTCCTTGGAGTATATCGACACAGGGCGGCCACTCCGCCAGTAAGTCTGCAGTCATTGCGGGCTTGCTCTTGACCTCGGATGCAATCTTCTCGGTGCAATTATTTCCGAGTCTCGGAGCGAGGGTGAGTGCAAAGTGGTAAATGTGGAGGGGGTTTTCGTGTATGCGTGGTGAGTACATGAGTACAAGTCGGCGAAAGTTGACCAGATGAGGCACCATGTCCGCAAAACGATCGAGATTCTGTTGGTTCGGGTAAGCCCATGAATCGTGTATTTTTTGTGTCTTCCACTAACCTGGCAAGCCTTCCGTGCAAATTCAAGCGTGTTGACCGCCGTAGCCAAAATGTCAGGGAGGCTGCATGCCTCGAGCCAGAAGGGTAGTGATTCGGCGACAAATTCGCTAAACAGATCGTACGCTGAGACTTGGGTCTCGCCATCTCGAACCTGGGTAGAGACTAGACAGCGACTTCCCTCGAACATATGTTCGCCCCAGTGTAAGCACGCGTAGTGCACATGCGGGGATGTCTCAAGAACTTTCTGTGTGAAGCCCGGGTCGCGCCTTGGGTCGTGTTGTACCTGGGGCGACCGTCGCATAGATAGGAGACACCAACAGAAGAGGAGGGACTGTTGGTTCGTAGGCCAGCTTTGGTGACTGGTGGATGGTAACTGCGGTGCGTGTACACTGAGATAGTGTAGCAGGAAGTCTCGGAACGAGGGATGAATGACGTCGACAAGTGCATCATTCAAAGGATCTGTGGGAATAAGAAGGTCCGATTGGAGTCCAGATAGCACATCTAGTACATCGCTTTCATGAAGGCCTTGTATATCCGCGATGGCGGTTGCAGAAAGCGGACCACGTGCGAGCGCGATGACCCGCAGGACACTTCGTAGCACTTGCGTTGCCTCCGGTTTGTTTGAGCTTTTGGTTAATATTACGGAATACCGTGAGTACAACGCATCGTCCGGTGCACTCCCAGAGCCTTGTACGCGGAGAAGTCTGTCCCTAGAAGGGGTTGGGTGGATCGTATCCCGGATGAGCATCGGCAACTCGTCCGGTAGCGTGCCAATGGTTTGTCCTTCAGGTTCCCTTGCTTCCAGGGACTGTGTCGTAGAATCCGCCGCACCCGGCCAGGGCGCTGGACTTGAGTGGGCGGGCGCCTTGTCGAGTATGGGTGTAAGATAGATTCTCGGAGGAAAAGAATTTCGATCATTCTCCCGTGGATCTTCAGGTGTGGTCTGTTCTGTGAGGAAGGTGAATATAAATAAAAGGGAGTGAGCTGTGCGGCGGGAGTAGTTGGCGACAACAGAAGGGATTGTCGAGGCTCTCGTAGGGTCAGAGCACTCGTTTAGAGCGTCCACGACAATTGCAGACATTGGGAGTGGTTCTTTCAGCCTCTCCAATGGATTAAGGATCAAAATCTTGAATTGGTCATCCAGAGTAGAATCAAGAATATCCGGGTTTGCCGCGAGCAGCGCCGCCGCCTTCTCCTTGAACGGCGCGTGGACGCTACAGAGTTGGCGCGAGATAGTCGTAAAGATGAGAGTATGATCACTGCAGTTTGCATCGGATCTTGAGCAAAAAAAGCTCGCAGTGAAGATGTGCTCCTTCAGGCACCACTCGACAATGGTGTGGGCAACGATTGTCTTCCCCGCCCCCTTGGCTCCGCTGATACGGCAGATATTCCCTCCCGGCTCATCAATCGCACCTTTCTGGGCGGTTTTTATCCAGCCTTGTAGACGCCCAAGAGTGTCCGTTCGTGTTCCTTCGGCACAGGAATATCGAACACCATTGACGTTGTACTGGGCGCTCTTCGCCTGTATCGCCCTTAGAGATCCTCATGGGTGAACACTATTAGACAGATATAATTCGATTACATGTGACGCATACCTATCTGCTAACCGTGTCAATAGAAGCTCCTTAGAGTACGCTAGAGCTTAATCAGCTTACCGTCTGCTTCTTCGAGTACAAGTTCTCAGATTTGATCTAGTAGGTGGACATAAGCACATTATCTGATGACGAGTACCGCCCTTGTACCTCGAGTTGCTTAACTTCGGTCTAGACAGGCGTCTGTTGTTAGTTTCGACGCTGGTATAAACGCCGTAGTCACTCACGACGAAATACACATCAAACGAGCTATTGAGTTTGTCCACAAGAGCTCTCATCTTCTTTGGGTCAACTTTTCGAGAAAAGAAGGACAATAGGGACTTTGGGCTCGTCTCACTTGCCATATTGATCCAAGTTCTATGAGAGGTGAGATCAAGGAAAATTCGTCACCAGCCGGGGTATCTGTACTTACCCCATCAGCACATCCATACGTTTCTGCACCTCTTCTGGCCACGGACCATTGCTAGACACCAATCTCTCGATTTCCTCTGAGAATTTACTAATGTTACTGTCAAGTGACACCACACCCTCCACAACGATGTCCGCAGTCTAGAAGTTGTGGTTGATGTACGTTGATGGAGCGAGATGAAATTTTACATACTTCGATTTTCCGTAGTACGTCGTGTAACGTCGACAGCCCTTGCGTAAGATTGAATGTGCTGAGTCTCGAGTCTCTCGCAAGTCTAGCACACATGGCTGTGGCCGCACCCATAGCGAGTGTTCTGGGCACCGTCGCACGAGCTGTACGTTCTGTTTTCACAAAAGACATAAGGGCCCAATAGATCTGAGGGTGATGGGGATAGCACTTGCGCTATGAGTTGGGTTCGTGAGGCTACAGCACTTGCTGGGGTTCTCAGGTGATGGATGGGGGGAGGATGGGGGGAGAGGTCGTTAAACCACGACACCGGCAGTGGACAGAGTCGCACAGAAGCACGAGGAGACGTTGAGATTGATTGGCTGCGATAGCTGTTATCGAGGTCTCACGCGACGCCTGTATGATTTTCTATGTAACAGAAGTTAGCATGAGACGCTTAGGACCTTGAAGATTGAGCTACTTATGACGTTTGTCCAGATATTTGTCGCTCCGAGAGCATTGCACGTCTTGGATGTCCTGTGCCTGTATGGAGTCGTAAGCTCAGTGTTTGGATAGGGCTAAGAAAGAAAGTCGCCTGGAATTTACGAGGGTAACTCACACACCAGGATGATTTCCGCGGCCCTCGTTGACAGGATCTGAGTATGTCGGATCAACGTGCACACAACGCTTGCTTATGCGACCAAAGTGAAGTAGGCTGCGCGGGGCCCGCCAGGATTGAAGTCCGCAGCTACCACAAGGTGAGGTTGGGTGAGTTAGACTACAATACTCCCTAACAAGTGGGCTTGAGTTCCCTTATCGTCACGCGTTGACCTTACAGGCGTCTTCCATGACATGGAAGCATAGACCCTAGACTGAGAGGTGGCCTCGTGGTGAGCGTGAACTCCCCCAATCAGTATCCGCTGACTAGTCATCACCCACGCTCATCCCTTCACCCCGCCATTCCCCCTCAGCGTTGACGGTGCAACGTTTCTACATGTCTCACCCAACAGGCTCGCGGTCCCCATCAGGGACACCACGACCAACGTCCCCCACCCCTCGGAAGCGGAAACTCAGACCATGGATGCCCCAGAAGAGAGCACGTCGCCGAATGAAGGAGTTCGCGCACCTCGCATCTCAGATGCTGGAGCTGGCGTTGGCCATCGTTGCCGGGGCTGCGGGCGACGCGGGTGTCCCCGGGTTGAGCAGTGGGCTTGAAGCACTGTTGGAGATACTCATGAAGATCCAGGTTCGTCGCTTCATCGACGTCCCAAGAACACTTAACAATTCTGCATCGCTAGGCCATGAAGACGAACGTGGAGGGTGTGGAAACGTTAGCTACGCGCGTCACGGCGCTCAAGGACACGCTCGAGAAATTACTTTTGCAGCGTCGGCAATTGCCCGACGACATGCGGCAGCGTATCGAGGCGCTGACAGAGTGAGCTGGAGGTCCTTCACTGCTGGCTTCCAGTCTCAATATCGTACAGACTTTGGACACGGGTAGCAGCGGACGCCAAGGATATCAAGTGCCGAGGCATGATCAAACGATTCTTTACGAGCAATATAGACGCGAAAAAATTGCAGGATCTCGTTCATAAGGTCAACGAGTCCATTCAAGATTTTGTGGTGAGAGCCGTGGTTCTCTCATTCTCTTTTCGTTGATCACTGACTCCCAGGCAGGCGCAGGACGTGCTGGTAATTAGTTCAACTGTTTGACGTTACGCTTGTCACTTACACTGTCACAGAAGGTCGAGGTGGACGTACATGACGTCCGCCAAGATGTGAAAGCAGTGCGTTGACTGTATCTTCCCACGCGATATAAATGAGCTGACTCGAAGAAAAGATCAAGACGGATGTGGAAAGTGAGTATGTATCTTGTTGATACACCATTGAAGTTAATGTTCGCATGTGATAGTGTCTTTCCTGTCCACGTACGCCAAGCATGCGCAGTACGACTCCGACACCGTCCGTCGGGGCTGTCTCGAGGACACCCGAGTAGATGTCCTCGACGATGCTTACAACTGGATCAAGAAGAGTTCAGCGGAGGCAACGAAGAGAGTGGCAGCAAACGCAGCAGCAGCTAAAGCAATGGCAGCAGAGGCAGAGAAGGCAAAGGAGGCAACGGAAACAGCAAACGCGCTCCCAGAGGAATCGAAGCCGGATGTGCAGAACGCGGGACATTTCCTCTGGATCAGCGGGCTCGCAGGGACCGGCAAAACGACGATGGCGTATTCGCTCACAGAGAAGTGCATCCAGGACGACATCCTCGGTGCAAACTTCTTCTGCTCGCGGTCGGACGCGGAATGCAGCGACCCGAACAACATCTTCGTCACCATCGCGCGCCAGCTGTGCCAGTTCTACTCACCGTACAAGGAGAAGGTGACCGCTGCGCTGGCGAAGAACATCGATATTGCCACTGCTGGACCCCTACGCCAGTTCCAGACACTCATTCTAGAGCCGCTGAGGGAGCTCAAAGGCGTGTTCCCAGCCTGTGTTATCATCATCGACGCGCTCGATGAGTGTCGCGACAGCGGCGTGACGTCTACGATCCTCGGCATCCTTGCGGATCACGTCCGGGAGCTTGCTCCGTTCCTCTTCGTCGTCACCAGTCGACCAGAACCCCATATTACGGCGATGTTTGAGAGAGCACATGCGGAGTCTCTCAAGAATTCCACGACACCGCTGGTCCTTCACAATGTACATCTGGAATCCGTGCTGGACGATATTCGGCTCTACCTCGCTAACGGGTTTGACGAAATCCGCAAGACGTTCTTCATCGAGGGCGAGTGGCCATCCAACCAGGACCTGAACAAGCTGGCGGAGCTCTCGCAGGGGCTGTTCATTTTCGCCACCACGGTACTCCGTTTCATCCGCGATGTTGACTACAGCGATCCACGGACACAGCTGCAGTCGCTTCTCATGGCGTCGGTCTCGATTATGCACGACCTGTACCGTGAGATCCTGAAGCTGGCTTATAACAATGTCGACACCCTGCACAAGACCAACCCGCGTCTCCGACAGGTACTCGGAGCCATCACACTCGCGGAGGAGCCTCTATCTACAGCGGCTCTTGGGGGGTTGCTCGGCATGGATGAGAGTGACGTCCGCAACATGCTAGCCAAGCTACGCTCCGTGCTTCACGTCCCTGAAGGCTCAGATGAAGCCGTGCGGTTCATCCATCCCACATTCCCAGAGTTCCTCCTCGACCCATCAGTGAATAAGCCGGAGGCATTCCGCATCATTCCTGCCGAGCACCACCTCACCTTCTTCACCCGAAGTCTCGTGGTTATGGATGACCTTCAACGCAACATCGCGAGAATTGAGAAGCCGGCGACCTTCCGGAGTGAGATACCTGGAATCTCGGACATTGTCAAGAAATGGATACTGGCGCATTCGGTATATGCGTCTCGCTTTTGGAGCGTACACCTATCACACTGCACGAGCAACGCGCTCGGACAAGGCAGTCGGGATCTGCTCGAGAGATTCTTGACCACAAGGGCGCTGTCCTGGCTCGAGGTGTGCGGCCTCCTGCGGGAGCTGGACGGAGCCCTCACAGCTCTAAAGACGGCAGAACGAGCCTGCAACGCCTACCAGGTATGCTGTGTTATGTAATTGCGATTGAGACGAGGTTAATCTTCTGGTTTTTCAGGTCTCTGGTGTGTCATTTGCGAGTGTGGTGATGCTGCTCGCGGATTGTCATCGCTTCTTGTGGACATACCATCACTGCATTGAAGCCGCGCCCCTCCAGGTGTACCACTCCGCCCTTGCCCTCGCGCCCACAGAGAGCCTTCTGAAGAAAGTATACACCCGGGAGCTCGACTCTTCCCTAATGGTGTGTAGCGGGGTGCTCTCGAACTGGCCATCTCGGCGCGATGTACTACCGGCAGCGCACAAAGGCACTCCCGTGTTCGCGGTCGCGTTTTCGGCGCGTGGGGACTCCTTTGTCACCGGGGGCGGAGACAAAACGTTGGTGATGCGGAAGACATCGACGCGCACGGTTATCCAGTCCTTCGACGGGCACACGAGTACTGTCGCCTGCGTCACATTCTCGCGGGACGGCGTGTACGTTGCGTTAGGATCAGGCGATGGGAAGGTCTACGTGTGGCATGTGTTGTCGGGCAAGTGCGTCCACACGTCGAAGGACCACACGAGCAGGGTCAGCTCTGTGGTGTACTCGGCGGATGGGCATCGCCTCCTCTCTGCCACAGATGAGGGTGAAGTGAAGCTATGGGCTACCTCGGACTGGCATTGCATCCTCGCCCCTGACAAGACCGATAATTTCACTTGGCAGGCAGGTCTCTCGCCGGACGGTGAGGTCATCGCACGCGGAAAGGGCGCCTCGATGTGCTTGTACAACGTCTCTTCCGCCACGGAAGAGAGCCTCGACGTGCCGTCTACCGCAGAGGTGAAAGAATGCACGTTCTCGCGTGACGGCCGCTATGTCACGGCTAGGTCAGACCGCAACATCCGAATATGGGCATATGCGGACAGGTCGGTGGTACGCTCCATCACCACGGAAGAGACGCAGTGGAGTCGACTGGCATTCTCGCACGACGGGACACACATCGGCTGCGGATCATGGAATGGCTCTGTCTACTTGTGGCGGGTTGTGTCAGAAGATCCTCCGCTCGTCATCAAAGGTCACTCCCGCGGCGTTGGCGACCTGGCATGGAGCCCCGACGGCCAGCAAATCGTCTCTGTGGCTGAAGACGGCGACGTCCGGATGTCCGACGTCACACAGTCCCCAGCGCACAGTGAAGAACCCACCGCCGCGTCGCGGCTTCCTCCTGCACCTTCCGGACCACCGCGATTCGTTTTTGCCCGTCACATGGGCGACACCGTATTCCTGCACCTTCCATCTGCTAAAGTTGACGTCGCCCACTTCGCCATCGCCGCTTCAATGCCGGAGGACGCACCCACATTGACATTATTCGCGGACATAGTCGATGCCTGGAACACTACGTTGCAAGGCACCACCAAGCATCTGACCAAAATTGCCCGCTCCCATGCCTGGTCAGTCATCACTGGACAACAGCATAACGATTGCTCAGCCACCGCGAATTCAAGCCAGCCAGTGTCCATCTCCCCAGACGGGTCGCTGCTAGCGTACCGGGCCATGGCCCAGGACAAGGTGGTTCATGTCTGCGACCTACGCGCTGAGGAAGTGGTCGCAAGGTTGGACGGTCACACGCGCTATGTACTCTCCATCGCCTTTTCTCCCAACAACGCTCTCATCGCCACCGGCTCAAAGGACAATTCCGTCAAGGTGTGGGACGTGGCAACCGGTAGCATTGTCCACGGCCACGAGGACCATACAAGCTGGGTCCGAGCTTTGACGTTCTCGTCTGACAGCCGCCTCGTTGCCTCTGGCTCTGATGACAAATCTGTGCATGTCTTTGAGGCCGCGACGGGCTGCGTTAGGCAGGTGTTTGGTTCGCATCGGGATTGGGTCACGGACGTGGTGTTCGTGGAAGACGATGATTGTATCGTGGTCCGCGACGATGCCGAGTGGATCTATGTCTGGGATATGAAGACCGGTACGCGTACTCACGAAATATCTCCCGGGTACTGGGGTCGCTCCTTCACCCTCTCACCAGACGGTAGCAACATCCTTGTTGGAGACCACAATCATGGACTGCATGTACTACCTACATATGACTCTGGAAGCCGTTCCTGGCCAGCGTACGCGGTGTCCAGAGACGGGTGGGTTTATGCGATGAGTCCGGGGCGCGTGGCCAGACTGTGTTGGCTCCCGCCAGAGTGGCGCACCTTACTTTCCTGGGACGATGCTAGATTATGTTGTCTCGATCAAGAGAGGCGGATCGCTGTCGAGTTCGATGTTTCGCGTATTCCAGAGTATGTGGAGATGTGGGGCTCGGTCACGTAGCTTTGTGTGTATTCCCGGCTCGTTTCCTTCGTTGGCCATATTGTATTAGATAGTTAAGGAGCGTGTCTCGCTGAATATAGTTACAAGTGACTTGGTGTATCTACTGGCATATCTTCAAACATCACATGGATATACGTTCGGGGCGTGCAGAAGAGACGCCAAAGTTCAACAAGTTGAGGGGGCTGTTACCCGGTAACGTTGGCTGCTCAGAGCTCAATAGCATTGAGAGTAATCTGAAAGGAGAACATATCCGATTAGTAACAAACACATTCAAAAAAGAGAATACGTACAAGGGTTGATCACATGGCAGGTGTACGGACTCACGCACGCTGTCGGTCCACTATAACCCGTACCCCCACATTGACCCCACTGCGCGACAGAGCCCGTTCCTGATGTGGGCTGGGTAGGGTTCGTCGTCGTAGTACCACTACCGCTACCACTGCCTCCAGAGCCAGTCGCACTGAATGTGGTTCCGATGTCGCCCCACTTGATGTTAGAGAAAACAACCTGCGAATTCGCAGATTGCGCTTCGACTGTCGCCGGGAGGCCTGAGTCGGCGGAGCACGTCCCGCGAGCGACGCCGGGCTGCGACGGGTCCTTGTCGAGCGGGTAGTTGCTATCGAGCCAAAGCATCTCCGCGGCGTGGTCGTCCCAAATCGACAGCGCGAGCACCATGCCCTGACGGAGGGCTGCACCGACCTGCTTCAGACCGCCGTGCTGAGCGAAGAAGTTGCTGTCGCCGAACGCCTTCTTCTGCTGCGTGCAGAAGTTCTCCGAGATGGAGTTGCCTGCGTCGATGCCGGGGATGTTGACCTGGGAGTTCTGGATGACTTTGCCGCCCTGGACGTAGATGCGCCGGATCTCGACGAGGTCGCCCGCTGTCGTGTTGTCGGAGGTGATGAACTGGGTGACGACGGTGAACGGCTTCGAGGTGTCGACGGTCATGCCCTTGCCGAGGAACGTCTTGTCGCCCATGCGGAACGAGTTGAAATCGCAGCCGTCCGAGTCGCAGACGCCCGAGTTGCGCTCGCAGTCGGCGCCTGTGCAGCGCGTCTGCGTGTTGGTGTTGCAAGGGTGCGGGGTGTACGCGGCGGCGTTGTTGTTGGCCTCCCAGATATCCATCTCCGTGCAGCAGGTACCATAGCTGCCCGTTCCGGTGTTCTCGCTGGTGGTCTCCCAGTTAGCGACGTTAGCCTATCGTGAGGAGGTCAGTAGCTGAATGAAAGTATGAGATCGCGACAACTCACCTCGCCGTTGATGAACTTGATGTCGCGGGGGCACTGAGAGTCGCAGTAGCCGGTACCGTACTTGGCGCCAGCCTTGTTGTTGGGGAACTTCGCCATGCCGCCGTCGGCGTCCATGGCGGAGAGGTACAGGGCGCCGTTGATACCGCATGGGAGGTTCGACATATCGACGTCGAAGGTGAATTCTTGGTTGGTGAGCTTCAGAAGCTGGTAGTGAGAGTCGTCCGACATGAGATAGACACGAGACCCGACGTTGGAGCCGGTCTTGAACTTCAGAGTGAGCTGGCTGCCCGACGAGGTGATGCCGTAGGTGCCAGGGTAGTCAGCGCCGTCGAGAGCGCAGTTCTTGGCACACGTAGCACCGTCGGGACAGAGTGAGGTGTCCCACTGGTTGCCGGTGTAGCAGTTCGTGTAGCCCGAGGTGGTGTGCAGCCAACGCCAGTTGGCATCGAGCACGACCTTGGTGTTTTGGGTGGTGCACCCGCTCTTGGTACACAGTTGGGAAGGAAGGGATGGATGGTTTTCCGCCTGCTGGGTGCCGACCTGTTGGCCGAATGCCAGAGCAGCGCAAGTAAAAGCGACGAGTGCGGATACGCGGAACATGGCGGCGACCGTAGTCTAGCAGAGAAATGAGTATCATGCAGGCGTAGAAGGGGTACATGACCTTACTGAAGGGAACAAGGATGTGAGTGCCGTGACCTTCTGGAGGTGAAGTTAGCAAGACTACCGCAGGACAGTAGCGAGAGCGTTCACTCACGATGGTATTGTACCACTTGCGAGGGCGGTGAGCTCTGAAGCCATCTCGATGCTCGAACCCGGATTTTATAGTCGAGCATCCGGCTACAGCGCCCCGTGTCTCACCACAATCGTCGGCGAGTCATTGACCTCGTGAGCAGCGTTCGGTATCCCAAATAAGTCGCATATGGGGAGTCATGCCCTTGGCGTGGCTATCTGGAGAATTTCGAGGTCAACGCTGGCTAAGACAATCAAACGGGTGACTGTAATTACCATCCCCGTGGACGTTGGCGGACAAACGCGAAGGTCAGAGAGCGACCTTGAGCCGATGTTTTGGAACGGCGATGTGTTCGGCGGCGCGGAAGCCTCAGGGCGATCATACGGTCTAAAAGACTTGATAGACGAAGTTCTACCCGCGGGTTAGAAAATAAGCAAACGCTTCCTTCACAGTTCACGATTGAGGACATACATCGGAAGCAAAAGACCTCGTGGATCACGGTTGAGGGATTGGAAAGGCACCCCCGTGCCAGTCGGTCATGAGGATCAACGGGCTCTACGGCAACAGCTTGTTGAATACAAGACCGGTTCCGCGATAATGGACACACTTTGGCTGACAAAGCGGTTCAATGTCGGCCCGTGCGGCTAGTCAGCGTATTGGACACAAACAACGGTAATCCTGGCGGGTGCCTGCAATACCATGAACCAAGATCCTGGCGATTCGAGTTGTAGTATATCAGAGACGATGAAGTGAGGGATTTGCTCACCTAAAAGGCCGAATCATGGAGGTACGTGAGATAAAGCTCCGGTCTAGGGCGACCGTTTGAGCGATGTTCACATGGTTAGAGCGCGAGGCCATGGAATTGAGTTGCACACGGAGCGCGATCTAGAGGGTCACAGAGAGTCACTTCGTGTGATGTTGTGACCAAGCGTGACAGGGCAGATTTCCGTCGGTTGTCTAGACATACAGTTCGAGCCCCTGAACGCAGCCACATGATTGTGGTCAAGCAGCTGCGTGCCAGGCGTCGGAACACCCTACGGTTAAATGGTCAGAAGGAGACGGGGCGGGTAATCTTCGAGTTTCTCGTGTCGCAAGTATCTGGGAAGCAACGATGGTTTAGAATAAGTTCGAAGGCAAGCGAATAATATTACACACGCCAAGACTGCAGGAGGAGGTATGTCGTCTAGTGGGAAGCCCCGAGCAACAGCCGTCATTCATTTCGTGACGTGCCTCAGCCGACAATCTGAAGTCCGCACGCTGACCGTAGGTAGACCACCATGATCATGCGCTTGCCCCGCCGCGTGTGTAAGACTCCGCTGCGATAGAAGTCTCCACAAATTCGACCGTATTCGTTACGGCGGCCCGATAGTTCTCGCGATATCCTGGAGAATATCAGACAAATTGGTTTTGTCCATGACATTTGCATGTAGAATCTAAGTTATGTGTAAATTACGGCCACATCCAATTCAACACGAAAGGTGGGACCCAGACGTACCAAATGTAATCGGCGCCAGTGCACAGAATATTACCATCTGCCTAGCAATATTCATAAACGGCTTTCTGAATAGATTTGCGACAATATCGAGCCCGACTGACGATGAAGTCGATTAGCAACGATTTTGTGCATTAGTTGCATGATGTGCTTACTTGACATCTGGTGTACTCCCCCAAGTTCAATTGCCAGTCACGGGCGGCTTAACGGAGGGCGTTTCCGCGCCACGAAGGTGTCCGCCAAATTGAGAATGTCGAACAGTGCTTGGATCTTGGCATCCCTCGCACGACATGTTTCATGACATTCCAGGACGGCCTGTTCCGCCGCAAGATGAACCTTGCATGACTGACTCGCTGTTTAACGCCTTGTAAAAGCCTCATGGAGTCGCAATGGTATATGGCCATAGTAGGGTTATACGCTTCAACTTCGAAGAAGACGGGTCAAAAAGATGTTCACCCGAGTAAACGACGGGACGCGACATACTTTGCTAGAAGGGGCACATAGGCAACCTGGGTCCTGGAGCGTGGCGGCAGAAGGGACGGAGACCAGTATCAGATCGAGATGACCTGACGCTGCGTAGAGTCATGGACGATGAGAGCATAGCAGGCAACGTTGGCGCAAGCTGCCAAGGCCGCTCCAAACAAGGCGCCCCGAAGGAAGCGCCCATTAATGGAAACGGTCACGTGATAGCGACGCGCTCTCCTGGCGCTTTTGCAGTAGCTGGTTCAAGTTGACCTCTCACTGTGGATACGGCCGAGAGGAGACCCACACGACCTCGACGTATCCCGCCCACACGACCGAACAATTCACAACCCCACACACACTTTCTCCCTGTGATGGTCGCTGCTGGCTCCATTACCGTCGCTGTGCGACTTCGGCCACCAACTGCTTGGGAAGCAACCCGGTTACCAGAACTCGTTACCGACACGTCCATTCGCTGCGACGCCGCTCTCTCTGCCCCCGTTACAAAATCAGTCACCTCCCAGTCGAACTTGCGCCACATTGTCCAAGTCATCGACGACCGCGTCCTGACCTTCGACCCTGAGGAGCACGACGCCTCCCGTGCTTTCGTCGAAAGAGGGTTCCTTCCACCCGGCTCCAAACGCTACAAGGACCGCCGATTCATATTCGACCGCGTCTTTAGGCATGACACCTGCCAGCAGGATGTGTACGAGGGGACTGCCAAGCCGTTGTTGTCGAATGTGCTGGATGGGTATAACGCAACTATTTTCGCGTATG
The DNA here is from genome assembly GCA_027924225.1 of Bjerkandera adusta. Classification (NCBI taxonomy): domain Eukaryota; kingdom Fungi; phylum Basidiomycota; class Agaricomycetes; order Polyporales; family Phanerochaetaceae; genus Bjerkandera; species Bjerkandera adusta. Next base: position 1,149,682 of record BSCZ01003033.1, read on the forward strand.
GGGTGAGTGGTATTCGTCTTAACCCCGCTGCTTTACTTAGACAGCATTACGAAGGCGACAGGGTGCGGGAAAACGCACACTATCAGTGGTACGGCGGACGACCCAGGCATCATCTACCTCACCATGGCCGACCTCTTCAGCTTGATCGGAGATCGTAGAGAAGACTACACCGTGGATGTACAAGTGTCATTCCTCGAAATTTACAACGAGGAAATCCGCGACCTCTTGGCCGAGCCTGGGACGCCCGTTCCGCGAGGTGGTCTGCAGATTCGAGAGGACCGAGCCGTCAAGGTCGTCGGCTTGACAGAACTTCGACCTGCCAGTGCGGAGGACATCATGCAAATTGTTCTCTTGGGCAACTCAAGACGTACACAGTCACCCACCCTAGCTAACGCGACCTCCTCTCGGTCGCACGCGGTCCTCCAAATCCATGTCACGCAGAGCCCGCGAACAGCTGCTCTCTCCGAGCAGCGTACAGCCGCCACACTCTCTATCATTGACCTTGCCGGAAGCGAACGGGCAGCTGCGACTACCAACATGGGTCAACGCATGGTGGAAGGAGCCAATATCAACAAGTCTCTGCTTGCTCTGGGCAACTGCATCAACGCTCTCTGCGAATCTGGAGGCGCACTCAGGCACATCCCATACCGGAACAGCAAGCTCACGCGTTTGCTCAAGTTCTCCCTGGGCGGTAATTGCAAGACCGTCATGATAGTCTGCGTTGCGCCTACCTCAGCTCACTTCGACGATACGCACAACACCCTCATCTATGCCGAACGCGCGACGAAGATTCGGACCAAGGTCGTCACGCGAAATGTCGTCAATGTCGACAGACACGTCGGTCAATACGTCGAGGCGATCAACCGGCTTAACCTCGAGGTCGCTGAGCTCAAGGCAAAATTGGCGGGAAAGCGCGACGCCGAGGCAGAGAAGGAGAAGCGGAAGCGGAGAGAGGCTACAGCGGAGGTGGATAGAGCGAAGTCGGACATGCAGATCAAGACCGACCAGACCCAGCCATCCCTTGTAGACGGTGCCACCTGCGCAGGAAAGCTCTCAGTTGCAGAAACTAAGCTGAAGGCCATCCGTGCTCGTCTCGGCGAGCTAGACGCACAGGCAATTACCGGTCCTCTCTCTGCCGACCTTGAGGCGGAGCGGGGTCTCCTGCGAGCCCTCGCAGCTCCAGAGGAGGAGGTTCTGAAGCCTCAGTCTGCTCTACACGCGCGCGTGCAACGGTCCAACAACTCCGGCGCCATGTTCGACGCAACACTCCGCGCAGTTAGCGAACGCAAGCTGGACAATTTGGACGAGATCAGCGTGGACAACGTCAAGCTCGATGCGCGCTGGAGGCGGGCTGAGATGGAGAAGCTGAAAGCCGAAGCCAGAAGAGAGGCACTGAGAGAGGGCGTGGAAGCTCAGGCTCAGACAGTTGTGACCCTGATGGGGTTACTTGGACGGTGTACAGTCATGCTCAAGGAGGCCAGTCGAGCGCTGAATACAGCAGTCGAGGATGGCGATAAAGACAGGCTGTCCGCCACCGCGAAGTCACTTGCCGCATCCCTCCAAACCGTCTCGGACAGCAGCGACAAGACGTTCAAGTCTGTTGTCGGGCACACTACTTCCGAGTACATCGTCGGTCCACCAGCACTCGATAATTTCAAGGGTTATCCTACCGCGTTTGGCGTTGGCCGTGTTGTCTCTGGGCCGACTTTGCCTCCAGCAGCAGAGGGGAAAATATCTCGGCGTTCATCATCCTACGGCTCCATCTCGCTTGGGTCACCGCATCGGAAATCTATTCGCTCACCCCGCAAGTCTCTTCGCTCGAGCGTAACCAACAATGTGCCATATCGGCGTGCCTCCGACAAGGAACAAAAGGGGAAGAAGAAAGGCGTGCAGTGGCGCGATGAGGCTGGACAAGGTGATCTGGACGATGGGGGGCTAGGGCCAGGATCAGCGCCGACCATTGCGATCATTGCACCCGAGTTGCCTTTCGTCTCTGAGCCTTCCGAGTCCATTTCGTCGTCTGGGTTCAATCAGATGTCCGCATCGTCGCCGCGAGAGCGGAACACGCCGTCGCGAACTGGATCAGAGAGCGAATGGGAAGACGAGAAGACGGAGGACAGCTTCAGCGCAAACCTTGCCTCTTCATCGCGTAACCTCTCTGCCTCGACTTCGTACTCTGCTGAACCACGGAGGCGACCGCGAGCTAGCCACCTTACCGCCGGGTTCCTGAAATCGCGCTCGAAGATTGCTGCCCTGGGCAGTCTGGCCGAGACTGACGAGGAACGAGGGTCACCAAGGCGTCCTACTCCCCTGTCGGATCGCGTCATGAATCGATCGAACTCCCCAGCTGCCTCGAGCAGTAGCTCGAACGAGTCTCAAACCTCGCATAGCGCGCGCCTCCGGCACACCGGCTCTACGAAGCGAGGCCCCTCGACCCCTTCGAAGACTGCTTCCGCAAGCAAGAGCAGACGAAAGTCCAACATCGGCCCGGTCCGCGTTGAACGATCACGGCGGCGCTCCAGCATGATTCCCCAGCTTTCCCCCAAGGCGAAGGGCGAGAGCGCGGGCGATACGTCTACGATGCAGAAGGCGGCGGGTGGAGCGAGGCGAGTGGCCGTCGAACGGTCCCCTGCAAAGCGTCCCAAGCGAACGTCGCTACTGTCGGCCACAATTTCTTCGCGGCCGCCATCTCGCCTCACACCGAAGGTGTCGAATTCGGACATAGCTGGCGACTCAAGCTTCAGAGCATCCTCCAGGCCAACATGGCGGTAGACGTTTGTAGGATATGTGTTATTTGAATTCGAAGGACCACCATGCATTTGTTTGTACTTCATTTTGATTTGGCTTCCTCCGCGCCTGTGGCTACACCGGTTAATTGTACAGTATAATTACGACCTCTCATGACACCTCTTGCCTCTGAGACTCGGTATATGCATCTCGTATTGTCATTGTCTCGTCGCTGTGCTATGTTTTATACCCTCATGTTCTCTCGTTGTTTTATCCTAGAGCGTCTCAAATGTATGCATCGCATTCCTGTCTTGCTCTCTACGGTCCGTTTGCTTTCTGGAGCTGCTTCGGCAATGTTATAGTCCCTGGTCCCTGGCTTTGTATTTCATGAACATCCCGTGACTGACAGCTGTCAGGATAATACGTACCCCTTCCCATAGCATGTCGGTCATGCACATTGATCTCCGCTCGTAATACAACGCACGCTTCGTAGGCGGACGTGTGCAACACCACCCGCGTACGAAAAGAAAAGAGTCTCCAAGCAACTGCAATGCCTTCCTTTTCGGGGAGAAGGTCGTGGTAACGACAGCTTGGCGCACAATTACGCGCGCTTGCGCATTTATGCACGACTTGACTACGTCTGTTGTCTTCCTGCCATGTCCTTACCGATCCTGTACGCTACCAGGGGAGCACATCTGGTCTATATGATGGGCGGACTGTACTAGGAAGCGTGACCGCGTATAGATAAGACGAGATGCTTCCCACAGGTTCGTTCCCACTATACATCTTTCCCGTCTCTTTCCCCGCCACGAAACGCTTACACACAAATCATCGACTAGGAAGCAGAAAGGCGAGACATGGCGTGTCTTGCTAATATTTTTCCGTGTCTTAGACAGGACCAATCGCCTCTTCCAAACTGGAGCTGGCGAGGGACGCCTCAGAGGCAATACTACTATCCCGCACCGGCATCTCCGTGTTCTTCCCCTCCAACTCCCCCAAGACGATGCCGCTGCAATGACGATAATTACCGCTACTCTCCACCACCTTCTCCGAGGTGCAGGTGTAGGTCAAACTCGCCACGACACCGTTCGTTACAGCCCAATCGAGGCATCCTGCGCAATTCGGAACACAACCCTGGAGTCAACGGTGAGTTAACATATTCTCTACCCTCCATTGTTTTGGTCTGATGTTCAGCAACGATAGTGGACATGGATCAGGCGTATCTCCTCAATCCTCAATCTCCTGGACGTCCTCGATCGTTTCGGGGAGCACCCGCCACACTCGCCCAACCAGTCGTCACGCCGGCCCACGCGATGCAATGGACCCCTATGAACCCTGCTATGGGTCAAAGTTGGATTTCCGACCCCGTCAACGCCCAAGGAGAACGGTTCATTGCCACACCCATTCCTGGCGGAGCAGGCCAGCAAGGAATGCACCTCACCGTCACTCCCGCGCAAACACCTAGGCAATTCCCAAGGACCGCGCCCACGGCTACACCCATGATCTGCGCGCCGGCGGTCCCAATGATGTGCACCCCAGCGTTATCGTCGCTGTTCACGCCAGCAGCTTCGACCCATCCTGCCCAACTCCCTGCCACATCTCTCGCCTCCAATACAGCCTGGCAATGCTGGGTCCCGCACCCTGCGCCCGCGCCACAAGAGTCGGCACAGATGTTCTGGACGCCGCAGTGGTTCTCTGCGCCGCGCATGTGGCAGACACCAGCGCTCCCCATCATGCACGTCACGGGCGGTGTGCCCGCGCCTGGGACGGCGCCGAACTGGGTTCCTGGCGCGTGGCCGCCGCCGGAGGGGCGTGTGTTCACCCCCGTGACGATCCACCCGATGCTGGCGCCGAACCCCGTCGACGCGTACAGCCCGCACCTCCTGTATGACATCTCGCACGACCCGACGACGGCGCGGCGGCGCACTGGGCGGGATCTCGTCATGAGTGTGTATGAGATGCTTAGCGACGATGCGACGTACCCGGCGGTGCGGGAGATCAACATACACGTCGATCATTCACTCGCGACGACGAACTTCTGGGGCCCCATCGTCGTGCGGGCACAGGAGAAGATTACGGTGTATGACCTCCTTCGCGCTGTGTACGAGTACTTCCGCAAGCAGCTCACGCAAGAGGAGGTCGACTTCCTGGCGGACTTGCACCCCGATAACATGGGTCATATACTCAGTGCTTTCCAACGACGGTGTAGGAGGACGCATAACCTGGAGGAGTACGAGCGATTGCAAGGTCTTATGCGGATCGACGTCCTTGGGGATTCGACGCATTGGTGGGGTGAGTGATCTCTTCCATCTAAAACTGTGCAAGATGCTAATGATTATGTAGGTCTTTGGGTCACGTATAATTCTGACAATACCTGGCAATTGAATCTGGGACTTCGTCAGGCCCCCCGTAGGAGATGATACACCTTAATGCTTGTGACGAATCTCGGACTTGTGACCTTTGGATTTTCTACTTGTATATAAGAATTAATCATGACCGATGATGGTAATACGTTCGGCGATAAATATCGGACTCCAGGAAAAGACAGAAATTGTCCCCAAACCGTGCTGGACAAGGTTTGACGCATACGCCACATATCTTGGAGGCGACGGTAAGTTTAGGATAAGAGGGGATCGGTTCGTCATGTGAAGGCGCGCCACCGCTTCGAAGGGTGATACATGGAAGGTACAACGCAGCGGGGAGCCCATGCGTGGGATTTATGGGCCGTCAGACGAGCTCAAGCTCAACAGCGCTCTACGCGCTAATTATTTGTTCGTATTTACCAGCCGTGACATCCTTCGTAAAACATGGGTGGTTACGCTTTCAAAATACACACTTACGTCGCGAAGGTTCAGGGCACATAGACAGGTGCTCCTCACCGGCCAACTACACCGTCAATCCTCTCCAAAACCGATTAGCTCGCGCCACTCTCCCCTAATAACGTACCCAACACACCGCGGCGAATTTCAGCAACCTTCGCACCGCGACAATAATCAAATAATTAACCGGGAACACCGAGCGCATATCTGCCATCGCAGTCTCTTCTGGCGGCGCTCTTGTCGCCACGGTCACCTCGCCTCATGTTCGAATTTCGTTGATTGGTCATTCCCCGTCTCATCCGAGGGGACTAGCGTCCACGTAGACGCAGGCAGTCATAAGTGCCGCGCGCTGCAGCCGTGGAAGGCCAGTGACTTTACGCAAAGAGTCCAGGGCGTCCACGCCGGCTGTGGTAGCCGCCAGGGTGGCGAAGCGTAGTCTTCTTCGGGACGCCGCGCCGTCGAGGAGCGGAAGGTGTGGCGTCCTCCGGAGTATGCTGTGGCTTGAACGGGTAGCGTTTTGGATTATGGTGGCGACATAAGTACCTCGAGTGTATTTTTACAGGCGCCAGTGGAGGATATTGAATTGTTTGCTGGGTGTGATATGTACCATGAAGGGCAGAGGAGGCACGTCATAGGCCATGAATCGTAGGTACGACGAGCTTCCCGCAGATGCCGAATGCTCGACATACGGGCTCGGATCAGCGCCACGAAGGATCCGCGGGGTTGCTGGGTTGCCGGAGGGCAGGCGTGTAATTCAAAAAGGAGAGAGACTCGGCGTCGTAGAGCCAGGATAACTGGGCTGCAGGCTAGGCGTTGTATAACATTCATCGACACAATTTAGATGGCCGTCCAGGGATTGAATACGAAATATAGCGTAATAAACTGCGGGGAGGGTGGAGTAATAATTCGCCGGGACGTGGGGCAGGCAGAGTACTGCTGGGCGAACGCCACCCACGTAAAGCGAGTTACGGCGTTCTGATGGGGAGGCGACGGATCCGATATGGGACGGAGCGCAGGCCGGTTTCTTATGAAGAAACGGCGGAGGCGAGGGCGGCGGGGAGGCGCGCGGAGCGGGCGGGGCAGTGCGGGCGGGCCGAGGTCCCAGAGGTGCGGGTGCGCGGTGAGATATCTGGGAGATGGGAGCAGATTGGAGAGATCGCGGGCGGGATCTGGAGGATAGAGTGCTCTAAAGATTCCCGAATAAGTGCACGGAGGCCTGTATCGGCGCCGCTTGATCATCGTGAGGACGCTGACGTTTTGCCTGGAGCTAGGCGGAGCTCGCGACCGCCACGGGGCCCAACGCGTCGAATATCGCTGGGAGCGGGGCGAGTCGAGCGCGGCGGTGGTCCCGAGTGGGCAGCGGCGGGCGTGGGCGGGGTGGTCGAGGAGGAGATGTCGAGGAGGCGGGCGCGGCGCTCAGGAACGGCGGACGCGAAAATGAAGTAGCAAGGACGGCGCTCGATCGGGCGAGTGGCCACGTGGGAGATCTCGGGGCCGATCGGGGTCACATGCCATGGCGATCCGTTGCGAGAGAGAGACGCCGTGCTGTGGTCATTGGAAAAGGCTATTTGGACAAGAACTACCTGGGCATTGCCTGCCGCGACGACGACCGCTGCAAAGGGATGGCCCTCCCAGCCTGAGCCCCGCCCCCCGTCTGTCTCCCACAGCCCACACCCTACCCCCGCCGACGACCGACGACTGACGACCGCCATGGCAAGCGCGCGCGATGCAGAGGCCCAGCGACTCCCGCGGAACGAGGAGGGTCGCGATGCGTGCCCGCCACAGGCCCAGGATCGGACGCTGGTCGTCCCGCCAGGTGCGCTCGACACTGACCATCCGCTGTTCTCTCCGACTCACCTCCACCCAGAGCCCCCTTCGGCCTCCTCGGCCTCTTCTTCAGCTCGATCCGCGGACGCTGCATCCGTCTCTACCAGCTCTTCGTCTCTGAATCCGCACAACGATGCGGTTCCGTCACGCTCTTCTTTGGCCTGTCACGCACTCCCTGCTACAGATACAATAGCGGCCCCGACTGCACAGGTTGCAACTCCTCCACCCGACGAACCCCTCATGAACCCCTCCACGCCGCCGCCTCCCTCCTCGCCCGCTCCACGACGCTCTCCTCCTCTCGCGGCCCCTGCTGTGGTCGACACACCCGCCACCGCCGGCCCAGAGGACGAGAGGATCCCGCCAGCGCTGCTCCGTCCGTATCTCTGGTGTCCGCTCTGTCCTCCCGGCACCCTCGTCGACGCCCCCATCACGTTGCGATGCGGGCATACACTCTGCACCGCACATATCCAGGACCCGGACGTCGCGGCGACCATTCCTGCCAACAGAGACGCGCTCACTCTCGCACCCGGCACTGCTAAATTTGTCCTTGCCTTTGCTACTTGCCCCGTACCTGGCTGCCCTCGCGGCAGAGAACAGCGGCCTACTGGCCAAGCCCACGCTTGCGACCCGCTAGGCCATCCGACGCGCGTCAATGTCACTATTCGGAAGCTCGTCGACCTCTTTGCCAGGGTCGATCTCGAGCTCCAGCGGAGCTGTCACGACCGGACGCGCGACGATGACGACGAGCCCCATTCGGACCATGAAGAGGAGCGGCCGCCAGAGGAGGACGGCTCCGACGACGATCTTTACCTCGACCCCGCCCCTCATCCTCATCCACGGCCCCGCGCCGCACGCAACGCAGACCGGCCGCGGAAGCGCAGGCGTGTCGTCCCCGAACGTCCCCGGAGCGCAGCGGACGAGGCGACCGTCTATGCACAGTTCAGGAAGGATCTCCTATCGGAGCTGACGTGCGAGATATGCTATGGAATGTTCTACCAGCCCGTCACACCGCCATGTCAGCATGTACGTCGTTCATTAAGCCCCGCTCATTTTCCCGTCAGAAGACATGACGTCTGCAATTCCGCACACTGCTGATGTTCATATATGCCCTCCGTGTATTCATTTGCACCGTATCCGCTGCTGACCACGTCTGTTCACAGACATTCTGCGCTAAATGTCTCCACCGCTCCATGGACCACAATGATGCATGCCCCCTGTGTCGCGAGCCCCTGCCAGCCTACACGTACTTCCAAGAAGGGTGGTGCAACGAAGCTATCCTCAAGATCCGTGCGCTATTGGTGTCCTCTCACACGCTATTTTTGCTGACGCTACTACTCAAGTGCTCACGGCGTTCCCAGCAGAATACCACGAGAATGGGTCGATGATAGAAGCGGACGAACGCCATGGCACGCTCGATACTCCGATCTTTGTCGCACAGCTATCCTTCCCCGGAATGCCAACTATGCTGCACTTTTTCGAGCCCAGGTAGGTTCAGCGGCGATTACAGGTGGAGTTTCCCAGGCTGATGTGTTCCTCCAGGTACCGCCTAATGTTACGTCGATGCCTTTCGATGTCACGCCCGCATTTTGGCATGGTCATGGCACCTCGGGCAGGCTCACAGAGCCAAGCAGAGTATGGGACAATGCTCGAGATCCGAAACGTGAGCATGCTTCCCGACGGCCGTAGCATCGTCGAGACATGGGGGACACATCGTTTTCGTATCATGGAACGCGGCGTGATGGACGGCTACGTTATCGGACGAGTCGAACGCGTTGACGACATCGATGATGAGGTTCCACAGCCTCAGGAGCCGAACGTTGGCGGAGGCATTTACGGCGGGCCTACAAGCGGCGGGAATGCGAGTGCCCCGTCGAACGAGGAATTGCTTGCGGTGTGCCACGAGTTTTTGGAGGAGCTCAAGGAGGGAACCCCGTGGGTAGGACAACACCTACACAACAATTACATGGCTATGCCGGAAGACATCGCGCAGTTCAGTTTTTGGATGACACTAGTAGGTACAATCATTTCTACCACGGACGTACCTTATTTTTCGGCCCCCTAGCTCCTACCGATCGACGAGTCCGAAAAGGCGAAGCTCCTCCCCATTCGCTCGCCTCGTTTACGCTTGCGTCTTGTTGTACATTGGATTGAGCAACTACGTTCCAACTGGTAAGTCGTCACTTTTGAGCCCACCGCCCCAGCACCGCGCGTCTCGTTCGCAACACCACACACCGTCCGACGCGCCCCGATCGCTTTGGCTCACGCGTCTTCAAGGCACACAGCTTACGCGTCCGCATCCCGCCTACAGGTGGTTCGCTGGTGGATGTCTGCTCTGCTAGTCCGCGCGCTCTTGCGCCTGTTTGAAGGCCTCTACCTCCTCGACGAAGGCGTCATCCGCATTGAGCCTCTGCCGCCGCTCTACGGAGGCAGGTGGCCACGCGTCCCGCGCAGCTTCTTTCTTGGACCGTTCGCCCCGCGGTGGGAGCCCCCGGATGAAGCAGAGATCGCACGCTTGGATGCGCAAGCTCGACGGCACGTGCGGTGGCAGAAGTTCTGGACCAGGGCCTACGCATACGCCCCGTACATCGGTGCCGTTGTCGCACCGGTGGCCGCCGCGGCCCTGTGGGCCAAGTTTGGGAGGTGATAGTCGCGAGGAGGGGGTACGCCGTGCCGAGATAAGAAGGAACCATCACCCACCTCTCGGTTAATTTAAAAGCGAAGACGCTCTCCGATGAGCCCCCACAAACTCGCAAACTACATCGACACTCTCGTCCCAGAATTGGACCCATTGGTGAGGAACAGCGGCACCCGCCAAGGACATTTCTTTTTTAATTGGGATTTTGGTGACCTTCTCGTCGCTCATTACAATATTTTTTGGATTTGGTTCTTGTGCTGTCATTGTTATCGTCGTTCTCTCCTTGGCTACATTTATCGCTGTTCGTCTTGCTCTGCTACCTATATATGTCGCTTAATTGATGTCATAGCTTGCATGGGCCCATGTACATAGTTACTCCTGCTGTCTGTCCGACGACCAGTTGGTGAGCCGTCAAAAAGGCCGGTCAGACAGGGCCAGACTAGCAACCCTGAGCAGTCGATGGCAGCAATGGGGGTGATCCTGGCATCGACGTAGTGACGTCTTTCATGACGTCCCTTCTGTGGCAACGACGTCGACCGGTCAAAGGGTCTCGACGTCCAGGGGTGTGCATGCCTATCTCGTAGACAACATGAAGGCGCCCGATGGGTCCTAGATCGCGCTGACCGACCAACCACTGTACATCGACCGATACCTCTGACACCGTGAGGGATCATTTCTTTCACTCTATGGCAGTACGGACCGTGGAGTGAAAAAGGCGCTTGATTCCTCCGACGGAAGCTTAGATAGGTTTTCCTCATTACGTCCCAATTACCGCCACCAATATTATCCTTTCCTCTATGTCGTTCGCGTCGTTCTACTAACCGGGGATTCAGGGACGCGAACTAAGGCACAAGTCTTCTTCTTGTGCGCTGCATCCATTTTCGAGTCATTTGTATTTGGTACATCCGCGTTGCGGCCTCTTTGTGGCAGTGGCAGGACACCGATGTCGCCCTTTACTCCGACTCCGCGATTTCCCACTCAATCTCTTTCCCTGCCCAAAACGGCACGACGCTCTGCTCGCCCAGCGTCCACACCTCCTCGATCGTGGTCGAGCTGCGCCGTAACCGCACGAAGCTGCCCTCGCGCGCTGGTCGGCGGTAGAACGCCCTCCCATGACCGCTCACGAAGCCCTCGAGTTTATCGAGGGCGCTGAACGAGTCGAGGAGGTGTGCGACAAGCGGGAGGAGTATGGGAGAGGTGTAGACGCCTGCCGCGCAGGGCTGGGTTGGTGTCGAGATGGATTTCTTCTGAGGCGGGTGTGGGGCGGAGTCTGAGCCGAGGAAGAAACGTGGGTGTCCTAGGAGGAACGACCGCATCAGACATAAACGTTGGTGTGGAATCGGCACAAAGCACACACCTTCACGCACAACCTCTTGCAGGGCTGCACGGTCATCTGGGTACTTCGCCACAGGCTTGCAGAAGTTCCAGCTCTGGCCCGCCCAGTCGTCCACCGTCATCGCCAAATGGTGCGCCGTGATCGTACACGCGACGCTATCCCCGAGGCTCTTGACGCACTCGACCGCCGCGCGCGTCGTCGCGTGCTCGAGCACGATGCGCAGGCGCGGGAATGCGGCGTGCAGCGCACGGAGGTGCGGCAGGAACGCAGGCTCCGCGTTGAGCACGCACGTGTTCGTCGCGGCGGACGACGGCACCTCGCCGTGCAGGTTCAGCACCATGTCGACTTCTTGCATCGCGGCGAAGACGGGGTAGTACGCTTCGTAGGATTCGATGCCGCCCTCGGAGTTAGTCGTAACCCCTCGGGGGTAGGACTTTACGCCTACGGTTTTCGCAGGACGTTATGAGTACGATGTGGTGCGAGAGTGAAGGAAGAGGGGTACCGACGACGCCGGCCGCGGCGGCCTTCTTGATCTCTGTGGGCGTGAGCTCGGGGGAGAGGTAGAGCGTCATAAGATATTCGACAGCTGGGTCAATGGCCTGCAATTGGGCTTTGTAAAGCAACGCTTCCTCCGTATTTTTGATTGGGGGCTGCAAATTTGGCTGGAGAAGACGGTAGGTAAGCGCGCGAATGTCTGCACGAGCAGCAACAAAGATTTACCATCACGTATGCGAGGCTGAACCCGCCTTTCCTGACATGCTTTGTAACGAGCTCGGCCAGAGCACCCTGTCGGAGATGCACGTGGAAATCTGCGGGGGCGGGGATGGTGAGTATCTCTTGGACGTCGGCCATCGCGATCGTGGAGGCAAAAACTAAAGATGCAAACTTCCTAATTGGGTCGACTTTCTACTTTGTGGCGTTTGATGGTACACCCATTTCAGTCCGAAATTGGACCGAAACATAAACGATCAAAACGAGCTCGATACCTTCCATATGGTGTGAGTACAGTGCATATAACGTTACGAGGACAACATAGTTCAGACGGTCAACCATCCCCACTCGTATGATTTGTAGGCGTCGTCCCACGTGGACGTGATGGAGGTTCCTTTCTTCTCTGCTTCGGTCTCCTCATCATCGTTCGCTCGTCTGGTGACAGCGGCCACCACGTCGACGGCCGTCTTGGTCTCCTCGTTGAACTTCGCAAGAGTTTCCCGGACGGACTCATGCACGTCGCTGAGATGTACGAGACGGCGCGGCGTCGGATGAGCAGCGAGGGCGTCTTTCAAGATCTCGGCACAGTGGGTGTGCGAGTCTTTCAAAGGCTTGAATGCATCGTCCTCTGTTGTTTCTTGCGGTTCGACCTTCTTGCGCTCTTCTTCGAGCTGCCTTCGCTCTGCAAGGCGCTCCTCGAGGTGCGTAACGAACGCACGCAGCTCGCGATCGAGTTTTGTCCCGGCGGTGAGACGGCCTTCCGCACTGAGATCGGCGATGGCAATCCTGAGCAGCTCGAGCTCCTTCTCAACTTTCTCTACGTCGAAGGTCTTCGTGTGGAACTCGATCCGCAGCGGTTGCACGAGTCGAATGTTCCCACAGGCGGCGTTAAGGCGGTCTTCGAACGTCTGACGGTTTGCGATCTCTAGCGGGGTATTACCCACGCCGTCCTCGAGGTTGATCACGTCGGGAGGTCCGTGAGCGATGAGAAGTTCGGTGATCTTCGCGCAGTGCGACGAGACGGCCAGCTGCAGCGGGGTCGAGCCGCCTACATTGCGGATGGTGTGTTGTTGAATTGGTGCGTGAGGAAGGGTGACCAGAAGCTCGACGATATCGATACGGCGTTTCTTGATAGCGATGTGTAGAGGCTAATGGTTAAAGAGATAGTTAGTGTTTGAATAACGGGCTAGGTTATGTGACATGCCGTAACGCGTAGCTCTTTGGTTTGTTGGCGCAGCAAGCGTTCCACGGCCTCTTTGGGAAGATGCTTGAGGACATGCTGGAGAAGCTCCATTCCGTTCGCGTCTCCCTTTGCACAAAGAAGATGGAGGATGTTCCAACTGCAACATAACCATGAGCGCGGATACGGCTCCAGTAACAAATAACACGTACCCACGATGATCAGTCTCCAACGGTGAGACACCCTTGCTCAGAAGGAGGTCGAAGATGGGGACCGGGACGGCCCACCGAGCTCCTGCTAACAGACTGTTGAAACCGTATCCACGATGTCTGGCGGAACGTCAATCGTATTCAAGGTCATTTGAGAGGACGGCTCACTTGAGTTGCAACATCGGTTCTACGTCCTTTCCGGCGAGCGAAAGCAACGCCTCCAGGACATCCGCGTGCTGCCCGCTGATGGCAGCTGTGACGACGGTCTCGTTGAACTTGTTCGGCGCCCATCCTATTTTGGCGGGTAGAACGGCAGCGAGATCGGATACCTTCTTGAGTAGCTTCGCGCGCGCGTCGCCATGAGATGAAGCATAGAGCTTGTATGCTGCGACGGGTTGGTCACTTGCGAGGTACCTTAGAGCACCCATCGAGCCGTTCCGCGCAGCTTGCCACAGCATAGGAACCTCGTCGGAGTTGCTGGAGTTCCTCGGCGCGTTCGGGTCGCCCTTCGTCGCGAGGTCCTTACGCTTCTTGCCGTGGACGTTGAGGCCGAGGTACAGCTTGTTGGCCTCGAGCTCCTGAACGATATCGTCGTGATCCTCATCGTCGTTCGCCGGGTCATCTTCTTTGGTAGTAAGGTCGACGCCCTGCCCTGTTCGGCGAATGTACTCGTCCAACATCGCGGGGCGGTCCCGGGTGATCAAGCACGCCAACGCGTCGGGCTGCTCATTGCCTGGTAACACATTGTACATCTCGAGGATCTGGATGAACGCTTCGAAGTCGTCGTCGTAGATTGCTTTCACTATGGGTGTCACACACTCGGAGGTCTTCCCGTCCTTTGAGATGCTCGGGGTGTTGACCTTGTTAAGCATGTGTACGGGGCTGATCTTGGTTCGGACCTCCGAGGGCGTGTTGGCTATATCGACAAGGTTGATTTCTTTCTTGCTATTGCCCTCGTCTTCGTCCTCGTCGCAGCATCCATCGTCCGAATGCTCAGATTCGTCGTCATCTGAAGATACAGCGCACGTTGAGACCCAGCGCCATAGGAGAAAATAGAGACTCACCAAGAGCGAGATCCCTGATCGAGAACGTGGGTTCGGTTTCGGTACCGTCTGGGCTGTATTGGGCGGTTGCAATAGCTACGACGACCTTTGCGGTCTCCCATCTGCGGGCGGCGATGGCAACGGACAGTGGTGTAAAGCCTAGTAGAGAGTTAGATGATTCAGACCGGGAGTGCCCATGCGACATACCCTTCGTTGCATCTCCCCAATTGCAAGATATTTGGAGCAACTCCCTCTTGGGTCCGGAGGCTGGAAGGCAAAGTCGTCGTATCTTTGCGTTGTCACCAGACCAGCACGCGGCGAAAAGTTCCTCATACTGGCTTGCGAGCTCTGCGCGCATGCCCTGACCTTCGTGATGGCCATGCCTGTGGAAGCCGTAAGGGCGCGCGATGCCATAAGTCCGCCTGTATCCTCTCGAGCGATAATTATCTAGGCGCTCCCGTATGGCCTTCATCCGGTCTTCGGTGGATACATCATCGTCTGGAGTCAATTCTCCCGCCGTCTTGCCTTGGTGAGATAGGAGTAACGCCTCGACACGAGCCGCGTAGTCTTGTACATCGTCATAGCAGGGTTCGACCGTTGATGTCAAGCTGGCATCTTTCCCCTTTTCCAGTTCTTCATGCTCCAATGCGATCCTCCTGGCTTCGACCTTCCATTCTGGAAGATCTTGCTCAGTCGCAACGGGCGAGGATGCTTCGTTCTCGTTTTCAGAGACTTTCGGGGAATCCTTGATTGCACGTGTGAAGTCGAGAAGGGTCATGCGAAGCTCTTTCCCAGACCCCCAGAGCTGGTTTCTTGTGAGGGCATTGACGTCGGCACCGAGCGCGGCAAGCAAGTAGACAACTTCATCGAACCTGGCCACCGCAGCTTCGAATGGCTTGACGCTGCTATTCAAGAAGTTGGCAGGTGCTCGACCGTTGTTCTTCACTCTGTTGACACAGTCAGCAAATTGAATGGAGGGACTATCCATAAGATGTACTTCAGATCACGGGCGCGCTGGAATTCGTCTTCGGCAATGTCGACCTTGGCGCCAAACGCCAACAAGGTAGCAAGCGTCGCATACGAGCCTGTATGAACTGCCGACGATACAGGAAATAGAACGTTAGACCAGTCGTCCATCCAAGGAATGTTCATGACTGTCTTCGCGTGAGGGTCTGATCGTAGCATGGCTGCGAGAAGTTTGGGACGGCCAGCAAGAATTGAGCGGTGCAGAATAGTAAACAGGTTATCGTCTGCTTCCGACGTTACTGCACCAGCCGCGATGAGCTTCTCGGCAGTCTTGCACGCCATGTCTTCGTCTTCTGCGGCCGCGGTAAGAATGAGTGGATGGGCATAACATACAGAGTGCGGGACGGTGACGAGCTTCGGATTGGCGTTAGCGGCGAGGAGGAGCTCGAGAACAGGCACGGCGCCGGCAATAATCGCGTAATCCAGAGGAGACAGTGCGTAATCCCAGTCCTGGACGTCGATATCGAAGACGTCTGGGACGTCATCTTCATCCTCAGGTATCATCCCTTCATCGGCGGGATTTCCATGAGTGTCATCTTTCTTCTTCCCGCCCTCATCATCGTCAGATGCCCAGTCGTCCTCGCTGCTGTCATGCATCTCTTCGTCCTCGTCTTCTCCGGGGGTGTCTTCGTCTTTGTCGTCAGTGTCCATAGCATCATCCTTGTCATCCTTTCGACTCGAAAGCTTGGCTTCTTCCTGGGCGGAGGCCTCCTCTGCATTGAGCGCACTCTTCTCGAGAAGCTTCCGTGTAACGTCGGGTAGATTGAGTTGGGCGGAGAGATGAAGCGCGGTGCGTCCGTCAACAAGTCGGGAGGTCATCCGCGCGCCAGCTTCGATGAGGTCGCAAGCTATGTCGATCGCCTTCGAGAGAATGGCGACTTGGAGAGGTGTCCGACCGACATGGTCACGGCGGTTGATGTCAATGCCGTCCTTGATAGCTGTGGCAACGACATCCCGATCGTGGGTGGCGATGGCCTGGAAGAACTTCTCTGTGACACCCATGTATGCTTGTTCGGCCCATTCGCCTTCGTCGATGGGGTTGAAACTGCCGGAGATGCTTTGGCGACCCGGATCCTCGACGATGAATCTGCTGAGGTCTGAGTATTGCGGTGCACCAACATATATTTCCCACTTACTCGACTCTTCCGCGAACGTAGGAATCAGCATCCTTCTCCTGAAGCTCGCGCTCCTCGTCGTCCTTCGGTTTCGGGCAGTACTGTCGAGCCAAGTTAGAATATGACTAGTATCAACGAAATATGAGGCTACCTCGCAGCAGTCTTCAAGACACTCTTGCATGGTCCCAAAGAAGGCAGCGTGGCGGTGCAGCCTGCGGTCTTTGTTCTTGGGGTTGAAAGGAGCTATCCGCAACATGTGAGAAATATTTCAGAACTAGGACTGCGACGAACTCACAATTCATTCCAAGATCTGTCGTGTAGACGAGCTTCTCGATGCGCTTTGCATCCCAGCCAGGTCCGTAGGGGATATGCAGAGATATAACATCGTAGTCGCTCATTTCGAGCCCCGCGTCTTCGTCGCCCTTGAGATCGCCTTTATACTTTTTCTTCAGCATGCGCCTCCAGTCGTCGTACTTTTCGGGGCGCCCGCGGACTTGGCGACGGGACTGCAAATATTGTTCACGGGAGGTGGCGCTGGAGAGCTTCTCGAGGACGAGTAGCCGGGCAAGGCCCTGAATGCGGACGATAGAACGCTCGAAAATCTGAGGACGTGTTATTAGATGAGAGGGTGGTACTATTGATCTTATGAACGTACGGTGGGGTCGATGTCGGCGCGGTTCAGCTGAGGAACGTAGACTTCGAAGTCCCGCGACGAATATTTCGAGAGACGGACTTCATAGGATGGAGATCGGCGAGTCACGTCGATAGTGTTGCATTGGCGCATCATCGCCACGATGGCGCGGGGATTGGCATAAACACGCTCGCCGTCAAAGCAGCAGCAAGGGGCGTCGACGTCGAAGCCGGCCAGAATTTCCGCAGGTGACTGGTACAAGCGAAGGACGATTTGTACAGCACGGTAGGGGTACTGCGAATGGATCGAAACGGTGTGCTTGGTCCGGATGCAAGTCACATCCCAAGGAATTGAGTCCCTGACGGCTTCGAAGATGGCGTTCATCTTGGCCTCAGCTTGTTCGGGAGTGAGACCATACATGAACACGTCGACATCGGACGTAGGAAAGGCGCGGGAATGATAATATTTGCGGAGGGACCGCTTGGAGACCTTCTCGCTTTCAGGAACAGGCGCGAGACATGCTTGCACGGAACCTCCAGCGACAACCACGTTGTTCCAGTCAAGCAGTTGGGAAAGTGAACCCTCCGTGAAGATGGCCCAATTCCTCCTGAATTCCTCGAGGCTGTCGACCATGGCAGGTTCACCGTCTTTACGTCGGCGTTCTTCGGGGAGAGGCATAGCGTACTTGGCATCTGTGTCTTCCCCATCCTTGACAACGCGAGCACGAGTTTTGCGGATGTCTTCCGGGGCGTCAAAGACGTCTACGAGACCGACGTACGGGTCGTTTAGGCGGGAGTTCCTTTTGTCTTGAGCGAAGAGCTTGCGTAACTCCGCTTCATCGGCAAGGGAAGGCTTGAGTACTTCGTCGAGAGAGACACCCGGCCCAGGAGGGAGCTCAGTGACACGCGAGAGGAACGCGGCGGCCTCGGTGTTCTGAGGCATAGCGAAGGAGAAAGTGCTGGTATTCGTCAGTGGTTGAGGTAGATGGGCAATGGTGAAGTGGTCTCACCGGAGAAACGGGGCTTGCTCGACCTTTATAGGTTATAGTGGGCGTCATTCCAACGATCGAGAACAACATATGCGATGAAATTGGACCGGCAATTCGATATTGATGGCGGGAAATCGGCGCATCAGTCCTGATAAGGAAATTGTCGGGGCCGACGCAGTCAGGGCGGTGTCCGAAAGACTCATCCGCCCGCACAGGGATGAGCAGATGACTCGAATGCACCCAGAAACATGATACAACGTTATGATGGGCCCGTCAAGGCGCACATCCGAGGCTCACGCAGCCCGTTTGGGCCCGTGTTACCACTCTTGCGAAACCTTTGTGGTTGGCGAATGCGGTGACATGGGTAGGCGTGCATCTTGCCGTAGCGACGCGTGTTCAGCGGTGTATTCGAAGTCTTGTCCTAAATATGAGAGATTCGAAGCGTGAGTAGGTAATAGTATGTGTGCGGTGTGGGGCGGAACGTCTGCCGCACGTAAGGCTCTTGGACGCATCTGGAATCCTCGTGTTGATCTATGTCTGCCCAGAAACGGTCAACGTAATCCTCGGGTGGTGTTATAATGAGTAAATGGCGAGACTCGATATTCAAAGCGAAGTGCTCCCGTTGCTCTCTCCGTATCGGTGTAACAGCGAAGACTTGCGTCGGACGCCGGAAATATTCATTTTCAAGGCACTAATGACTCTCATCGGCAGCCAGATAACGATGAAGATCCCCCAGACAGACACTGCAAGGGCGATCGTCAGCTGATATGGACTGATACTGTCAAGAGAGCGTACCAATCTGTCCCACACACCACCATGTCCGGAGTAGCCGCAAAGCAAGAAACGCTCCCTTACTACATCCGCCGCGCGACCAAAGACGACTCGTCGGCTCTGTCATACATCTGTCTCGCCACCGCCGATGCTGGCAAATCTGCCGAGAAACTTCACACTGCGGGAGAGCTGCCGGGGCTCGTGTATGCAGAACCATACGTCCATCTTCCCACAGGGTTCGGGTTTGTGCTTGTGGACCCTTCGAGAGGCGAGAAGGGGGAGGCAGTGGGCTACGTGCTCGCGACCTGGGACACAGAGACGTTTGAGAAGGACATGAAGGAGACTTGGCTGCCGCCGTACCTCGAGAAATACCCATTGGCCGCTGCCGACGCAGACGCTGCAGAGACGATGCCCGCACATCTTCGAGAGCTCACCCTCGAGGACAGAAGATTCGTCCGTCTCCTCCACAACCCGCATGTCACACCGGCCCCTTGCCTCAGCCTCAGCCCCGCCCATCTTCACATTGACATTCTCGCCGACTACCAGCGTCAAGGGTGGGGAACAAAGTTGATTAAAGAGGCGGTCGGGTTTCTGAAGGAAGAGAAGGGGTTGAACGCGTTATGGTTGGGTCTGGATCCAAGGAACATGGCGGCGAAGCGGTTTTACCAGAGGATCGGCTTCAAATCTATCCCAGGCGCCCCGGACAACATGATGGGCTTGCAATTCGAGGATTGGGTATCGGAGTAGGGTGCTCTTAGTGAGCTGGAGAGGACGGCTGGTGAATGTGGTCCATGTCGCGCCGTGGTGCGAGGTTCCGAGTCGGCGTCTACTCTCCTCCGTCTTCCTCTGTTCCGAACGTCCAACCCCGGTTCAAGCTCTTGACCTACAACACATCAGCTTCGGTGTTTGGCAACACGTACCCTGCACAATATCAAAGCGTGTAATGATACAATCCTATGACCATCCTACCTCCGTTTCTGACTGCGTGTGCCAAGCTGGAGTACTAGTTACGACAAACAGTTGTCTTATATTCGTGGAGGCAGTTCCATGTCCCCCACATACGATGTTAACCGTGATGTTCATGTCCGAGTCGGTCTCAAGGATATCGATGACCAGTAAGTGCCCTACTAGTAATCTACACAAAACTGCGAAAGCTTATGTTGTTCTGAATGATAGTGTCCGCACATTTGTCGCGCCCAACCTCTTCTCCATCCATCGCTTACGGAACTATATTGCCCGCGTCTCGGAGCTCCCCCGAATAGCGGATGCTCAGGCCCATCCACAGTCAAGATACCATCGCTCCGTCTCCGCTTGCATTTCCGTGACGAACACGTCGTGTTTCTATGGCTTTCACCCAGACACGGGATCTCCTCCCACGCTTTAGAAGACCGGAACGGCGAAGCGCGGTGTGAACGCGCCTAAAGTCTTCCCTGCCGTTGTGACATGACGAACAACGCTATCGCGAGGCAACCTGGTGCGGTTCGACTGGGGTTGGGCATATTGTTCTACCACGATCTCACGGTTTTGCGTTCTCTCTCACGCATTGCTATCGCCGCTGTGATGAGAGCTGACGGGGTTTGCGTTCTGTCAGAATCGCGAAGGAACGATAGACCGGTGCATGGTCCTGGTAGTCAATTTGGGTACGGTACGTGTCACTACAAGCTGTCTCAACGGCGAACTCATCGAGCCATCACGAACAGATGCCCAACAGCTTCTACAGGATGTGGTGTAAGGTATAAACACCTTAGCGCGCCGCAACGCAACGGGTTGATACCGTACCCTTTGGCAGGTATCGTTGCTCCTCTCCACACTCCTTTCCCTGTGTATACGATGGAAAGGATCCCACAGTCGTTGGCGGTAGCCATAGGGCCGCTACTAATACTGCTTTGCTTCGCTCTCATGTGTGTTTCTAACATAGACATCGATAAGAATGCGAATAACTCAGGCTCGACAGACTTTACGGCGTATTCCTCGCACAAGTCTACTTCTACTGGAACACGTATCACAACGATGTAATGCTGACAAGGGTCTTCGTGGTCCTCGTATGGTACGTTGTTATGCATATCAGACTACGCTACATGGCTCAATATTAGCATATAGCATCGCTGAGACCGTGCACACTGCTACCTCCATTCACTCCATGTTTACATATTTCGTCACGGATTACACCGACCCTTCAGGATTCACAGTTATCATTTGGTTTGTCGCCCCTTTCTACTCTACTTCCTCTCTTGTTGAATCATGTGCAGGAGTGCCACGGTGTGTCTCGTCGCGTCCAGTTTCTCAAATGGCTACTGATAAGCTTACGTTCAGACTACCATTTTGCTTGCGGCAAGTGTTTACAACGCCCACCCGGACGTTTCCGCTAAACCGTCTAGTAGCTTTCAATCGTGATTGCAATTCAAGGGTGAGCGCATTCCTTCATGTTTCCGCCTCTGTCACCTAATACACATTTCTTAGCTACTACATCTGTCGGATTTGGAAACGTAGGTCCATAGGCCGCCTACGCGCAATGTCATAATGATATCCTTTATCCACTTAGTCAGTCAAGGATCGCGAGTTGTCACAGCGATACTAGTGAGTCTTTTTGTACGCCGGAGCGTCGAAGTTTTGATCTATGCGTGCGTCAGGTCTTTCTTGTGGCGCTCAAATGCGCACTCTCATCGGGTACGTACATTCCTGGTCAGTAAACAAGAAGTTGTTAACAGGCTCACACAGCCGCCTGTGCATACATGTAATTATCGCGGACCTTTCGAGTCTATTTGTTGACGAGCGCGTACTCCTCTTCACAGGTTCAAGTACTCTAATTGGACAGAATTCACAAGATACACGGCCGCCAGTGTGAGTGCACTTTGATAGAAGCACTCTCCTGGGGATAACCAAGATCGTAGGCTATCACACGTGCTGCCCTGGGATTAGGATTTGTTACAGATATCGCAATTACGGCAGCCTTTACTTACTATCTGCAGCGCAGCCGCGCGAGTAACGGCCGGTATGTACCAATTGGCGATTTATTACGTCGCTCATATGATATTTCAGGACTACACGTGCTGTCAACAAACTACTGCAGTTCACGCTTCACAGTGGTGCCCTCACAGCGTACGTCTTTCTACCATGCGAAAGCTGACAGCTTGTCTAATATTTCTTCCCGAACAGAGTCGTCACCTTTGCGGTATTCATTGTCGTGCGTACCTTCTCAACAACCAACATCTTTGTCGACTTAGATTTGACTAGTACGTCACTGCGACGAAAAGCCTCGCGCTACTCGGCCTGATCGCTATACTCAGCAAAGGCAAGTACGCGCTGTCAGACCAAGAGATTTTATTGACATTGTGTGACCACAGTGTATGCCAATGCCATGCTGGCCATGTGCGTCGCGCTTCCAAGCCCCTTCTTCACGGACTGACACATTCGTATCAGGCTCAACACTCGCCGAGGGCTCCGCGAAAAGCTAACAGCAGAAGACAGCATCAACTCCGTGCGTATTCCCACCGAAAATGTGGGCGCCCGTCCCTACATATCGCCGCGCACTCCCCTCGGACTGATCGTAAGTTCCCGCTCATGTCTTCACATTACCTTTACATTCTCATCTGGGCCAATAGGAAACGCGTGTCGAGATATTCAAGGAGACCGTCGTGATGACAGACGAAGAATTCGGCGTGAGTCTTGTGTGTCGGTATTGGGCAGAGCCCTACTGATGGGTTGCATGTGTAGGCTACGGTGCGTGAGTCGCGGTGTGGGCGGCGGTCTGTTTCGGACGATGGTGTACTTGAAGTGGACAAGAGGCCGCCATTCTCTCAGTGGTCCCGGGCGAGTACGGGGTGAATGTCTAAGTTGAATCTCGTTCTCTGAAATATAATGCTATGTTGCTCGAATATATCCGGGGTGCGGAGGCACAACTATTGGTGAATGTACGGGCGAGTATTATGTGGAACTTGAGCAGGCCTGGGCTTGAGAATTGAAGACCAATCAAGCAGAAGTACCTGTTCAAAGATAGCAGTATGTGCATGGCTCGACTCAAAGGACATTGAGCGCTCCTTGGACAGGCCAAGCCAGCCGTGCCTAAAGCAAGTTAAGCTCTCCAATTCGAAATTCCCTCAATCAATGAGCCAAGAGAAGCCCAACGGGTCTTCTTCGCCGCAGCAATCCGCATGGTGGCGTGGTAAAGGTTCTCGTTCTGGCAAGCCCGACCGGCCGACCACTCGCGCATTCTCACGCCGTCTCGATTCGCGCATCTAGCTCCGGGTCATCGATAGCGGCATGATCCTGGCAAGGTTCCCGTATTCTAGCTCTACAGATTGGGCCGCGGTCCGGTATCCCCACGCCATCATCCGGAACGCAGCCGCGGGTGGCAACGCAACCAACGAGCATGTGGCTGAGACGGTGTTGTATCCTTCGGATTCCCGTCCGCGGCAATTTCTGTTCATCAACTGTATAGCTATAGCTATGACCTCCATGCGGCTTGATCACCCCGCGTTGTCGCGTTGACCGTTCAAACGTCCGTTGGCGGCGGCGTGGCAGCATGTGGTGGTTTGCCGGAATGCGAGAACAGGCGTGGATCGGGCTTGGAAATTATCCCCAACGTAAAGACCGTCCCCCGTGACTTCTGAAGGCGTAACGGCTCGGACGAGCTGAATGGGGCTAATGTTGGTCCTCTTCGAGAACAGTAACCATGGACACATGGAAGCCACAATAATCAATAGTGCTCAGAGAACGGAGTGTCGGCCGAGACTTCGTTCAATCTCGCCGCTTATGCTTGCGGGAACGTCATCTCGACGACTGCACAGACCCCGCATTGACGTCACCTAATCGCGACTTCGCGAGCCCAAAATATTACAGATGATATATCTGCTAAAATACCGTATGTACAACAGCCTTCTACCACTACTTACAACACACAATCACAGAGCGCACGTCATAGGATTCAACTGCATGATACTGGGACGGGGGTATGTAAAGTGCTGACAACTACGGGATGGGAGTGCGGGGATTATGTCAGAGTGATAGTATTAGTCCGTGATGATGGTCCGTCCAAGAGTGTACGACAGTATCCCAGAGTTCATAACAAGAACGTAGAGTCCAATGCGGGACTTTTGGAGCAATCGTGACGAGGCGCAAACCTATGCGAGAGCAACGAAAAGGGTTGCAACAGCCGCCAGCATACCGTACAAATCGCCGAACAGCGTGGTCACGGACCGTGCTCCGTTCGTCTGGCTAGCACCAGTCGCTGACGCGGCGGGGACGGAGGACGAAGAGCTTTGACTCGAGGCCTTGGTACCACCGGTAGACGCCGCGGACGCTCCGCTAGACGCGGAGGTAGGGCTCGAGCTGCCAGAACTGGCGCCTGAGCTGGAGCTAGCGGGTTCGTCGTCGTCGAACGAGCCGACGAGTACTCCCGAAGCCGGAGCAACAGGTCCAGTGAGGCCGTCGGCGTTCTGATAAGCAGAACCGCCGTCGAGTTGAGCGACACTGACGACCTTCCAGCCGTTTTGCACGATCAAAGGATAGGCGTTGATGAATGCCGACACCGTGTTGTTGTTCAACTCGTGTTCCAAGATCATGAGGCCGGGAGCCTTCGGTCCAGTAATCCACTTGGTGAGATCGTCACGAACGCTCTCAGCAGTAGCCGCTCCGGCTTGACCAATACTCCAGTCTTCGGTGCTAGGAGACGTAACCTTATGAGCGCTCCGTTGCAATAAATGGGAGGCTATACACTCACTCCTGATTCCAGATGACAGTCTGCATGCCGAAGATCTCTTTGGCAATGGCACTAACGCGCCTGTCGGAGTCGCCGTAAGGAGGACGCCAGTACTTGGGGAGACGACCACCAGTCGAGTTGTGAATGATCTGCATGGTGAAGCCGAACTCGCCGAGCAAAGCGTGGTTATCCAAAGTCGTCATGTAACGATGAGTCCAGGTGTGTACGGCGATGTCGCCCCCGATATCGTTGTACGCCCGCTTGAACATATTAGGGTTGTTCAGAATGTTGATACCAATGAAGAAATGTGTGGCCTGGACGTTGTTCTGCTCCAGGAACGCGTACAGCGGCTCACCCTCCTACAATTGTTCGTGAGTAAAGATCCGCAGAGCGCGAGGCGCGCGGCACGTACAGGCAGGGGACCATCGTCAAAGCTGGTAGAGAACACGCCCTCTGGAGCATCCCAGATGTAGTCGTTCTTGCGGCATTTGTACGTGGTCGAGCAGACCTCATCGCCGTTGGGGTCGAGCGCGCCGTAGGTGGGGTTGCCACCGGTGGCCGTCGCGGGAGGGATGTTAGGAATCTTCCCCGCGGCTACAGCAGCGTCGAGGGCGTCGACCCACGCCTGGGGGATCTTGAAATCCTCGGGGTGAGCTGGGGGGTAACCCGCGCTCCATTCTGTCGCGGCAGGTCAGAGAAAAGTTTTAGTGGCGTTGGACGCGATAAGGTACGTGCCTGGAGAGCCGACCGGCGCGTAGTTGACACCGTCGGTGGTGGGCTCGCGCTTGAAGAGCTGGTAGACGGGATGGCCCTCCTCGTGATGCCACGCGGTGGGGAGACGCTTCCGGAGCGGGGGATGGTCGTGGTCATCGTGGTGGTTGAGGGAAACGGCGGCGGAGAGGTAGGGGATAGATAAAAGAGTGAATAACGCGAGTGCGTTGCGACAGAACATGTTTGTGGAGGTAGTGGGCTGCCCGCGCCGGGGATGCTCAGCGCTGCGGGGGGCGGGAAGACGAAGGGAGGCTGGCAGAGGCGGGCGGGGCTGGATGGACGGACTCGGGGCAGGGGCGACGCGAGCTTTTGTAGGCGATCTGCATACTGCAACCCTGATCACAATTTCGGACAGCGACACTTTTTGCAGCGCGGCCACTCGACGCCGCACGCGACAAACCATGTCAGCCTTCCCTTTTGGGGAAAGAACCCCTGTCACCGGCGTCTCATCCGTTGTGCCGGCACGCTTTCTCGGCAACGCTTCGGACGTCGGACCCCAATGCGGCAACTCTAGTGCCCGTGCGCCTCCGTCCGCGTGCTGCCCGGCCCCCTCCCGCCCGCCACGCCTCCAATGTCCGTACATCGTCCGTCTTTGGAGGGCCCCGCCGTGCACATCTCCCAACAGAACCTGACAGACCTCGTCAAACGCCCCGATAAACACTAACCACTCACCATCCACGCGTGTCCGACTACCACGGGCAGACGGTTGCCTGTCGAGGCTGCACGCACAGCGCCACCACGGGGCAGCCTACGTAATCCCAGTATTCCGTCTGCTGCACCACTTCGCTTCGCGGCACCAAGGGTATCTTGAGCAGCGGACAGAATTCGCCATGCACCCTCGTAATTACCTAGCGAGTGTAGGCTTAGCCCGAAAGCGGAGGTGACATACCGCGTGCGGTAAATCGGCAGGGGAGCTCACGACCCCCAATATTCCCTCGCACCTCACATCCGCAAGTTCTCCCGCGTTACGGTAGAGAGAACGCACACCGAGACACGTCCGCGGGCACTGTCGAGCACTGCAGTACAGCACTATCAAACCCGCGCATACGTAAATCAGACTTTCATGATGGATCTGCGGGGGTATACTCACGTCTCGATGCTGCAAAGAAGCAGTAGTTGAACATCGTTTCGACCAAGCCACCGTGAGGACGGACTTCGCTACCGGGTCGCTAGTGGAACTTGAATGTCTCCGTGAGATCCCTGCTACTTTCGTTCTTGAGTGACGAAGCCACAAAGCCAGCTCAAAACATCCGTGCCGCACGGGGTGCTGCGCAGCACTTGTCCCACGTCGTGGCCAAGGATCCTCATAGAAACCGTGTTGAGGGACCGAGCGATGGTTGTGGATTCTAAATGCTGTGTTCAAAGGGCCTACCGTTTGTCCGGGGCAAGCAAATAGGTTCCGCGAGCTTGTCCGGAGACGATCATCCGTCCTCGATTCACCCACATGTTAGCTGCCGTTCACTCATAACGCCACTACTCACCGCACGCTAGCGTCGTAAACACACGGCGATTGCATAACAGGGCAATGCGTACAATACACAGAGAGCGACAATCAACAACGTGGAAAGCGAAAGACACGGCCCGTACGGGGATTTCTGACCGCTGGACAGACGCTAGACGAGCCGCCCGAATCAGCGTTGATGTGCGACATGACATCCACGACAAACTCACATGCAGAGTTTGCGGAAGCTTGAATTCCCTACGCCGCGCCGTTGGCGGTAGGCTCCGGCGCGCTGCTCGCGCTGCGATACGCATTCCGAAGCACGAGAACTCCGTTCTTGAGCATGGCCACCTCCTTCACCAGCTTCGTGAAGTTCGTCTTCTTCTCCTCGGTGGTGAGGTACGGCGTGAAGTGGTGAATGCAGTCCCTGGTTGTCGCATTCGGAGCCAACCTCAGCCATTCAATTACCATCCGGTCCTCGAGCTCTCCATCCACAGGATGAGCCTTACGCTTCTTCGGCTTTGACGAATTTCCCGCACCGCCTTCTTCTGCCTTGCGCTTGTTGCTTGGTTTGCCGGCGGCGGCAGAAGGTGGTGATGCCGATCCGAGTATCGGAGAAGCCACGGCGGGCGGGCTGCCCACTGGACTCGTGGGGCGACTAGTTCCAGCCAATGGGCTGCTTGCACGATTCGGTCCGTTTG
The DNA here is from genome assembly GCA_027924225.1 of Bjerkandera adusta. Taxonomy (NCBI): domain Eukaryota; kingdom Fungi; phylum Basidiomycota; class Agaricomycetes; order Polyporales; family Phanerochaetaceae; genus Bjerkandera; species Bjerkandera adusta. The sequence continues at coordinate 1,177,311 of BSCZ01003033.1, forward strand.
TCTTCAGTTTAGGCATCTTCGGACTCGTCGCACGCTTCGCCACGATCGAGTGGCCGCCATGGCCCGGCATTGGCACGGGTGACGTCGCACGGGATCCATTGTCCGTCTTGACGATCGCGTTGTGCCCGAAATTGGCTGGCTTGGTCGCGGACGCGGGGAGAGGCGCTTTCATTGGAGCCTGCGGCGTGGGACGGGACGAAGGTTGTCTCGGCTCGGGAGGAATAATGGCAGGGCCTTGTGGTACTTGTGGCGGCTCCTCTTCTGGCTCCTCCTCCTCCTAAATGCAAGTCTGAGTCACGGGGCAAAGCTTCGAAGACAGGTATACGCACAGAACTTGCATATGGATTCCTCTCATCGTCACTATCGTCGTACGCGCCGTTCTTCTCGTGCTTCTTCATCAATTTGCGCATGTCTTTGCCTGCGCCCGTCAACTGAGGCTCATCGTCGTCGTCCTCACTTTCGTCAATGTAGCCCTCGCGTGTCTTGTTCGCGCTCTTGTACTCCCGTTTGAGCCGTTCCTGATACGAGGTACATTAGTACACGCGAACGAAGCATATATGACGGCCGCGTACCTCGAGTTCCTTCGCCTCTTCATCGTCAGGGTCAGGTTCGGCCTGCTCGTCGTCATCCTGAGGGTTCTCGTCATAGTCAACTTCATCCAAGTCACCCTCCTGCCCGTATTCACGTTTCTTCTTGGAGTCGATGCCGTCCTCATCGTCGTCTCCGAATAGGTCGGCTCCGCTATCGACGGCCTTCAGTCTTCGTCCTCCTGGACCCAAGCTCTGACTCGCTGAATGTACGAGGGAACCAGATGGCGCTATACTGCCCTCTCGGTCGGATTTAAACATGGCGGCTGTGGCGTCCGATGGGCCCTGTCCGTTCCGTTTACGGAGGAGCCACCGCTCTGGGTCTTTATTCTTTTGAATCTGCTTCATCTGCGAAATACGACGGCGCGTCAACGATTGGCAAGGCTATGCGCGAGGGGTAAATCACGTACCAGATCCTCTGCCTCCTGTAGATTGGGAACATGGTAACTGGGCTTCTTCTGGAACTTGTACCATCGATGAGCGGGGACGAACTTGAATTCCTCCGCAGAAGACGGCATGAACATGGCCTGAGTCTCCGCCTTGGACACCTCCTCCATAGCGCCTACCCAGACCTCACGGCCGGCTGTGTCCTCCATTACCCACGGGTACCGTTCCTCTCTTCGCAGCTGCCTGACAGAATCGGGGACGAGAAACACTTGCTTGGTCTTTTTCTGGAATTTCTTCTTCGCAGCCGACGCCTTCTCCTTGCCCTTCGCATCCCCTGCCGCCACCGTATCGCCCGGACGAATGGGCCTCCCCTCTGCGTCAACCATAACCATCTTGCCATCCATGCCAATGACAGCCTTCCCGTCTGGACCCAACATCGGGCCAACCGCGCGCGGCGCGGAGGGGCCAGCGACGTCTGAGGGATCGTCGCGTCGCAGGTCCTTCCGGTTGAGTTTCACAGGCCGCGCCCACGTCATTATATCGACGGGCTTGCGCGAGTCGAACTTCATCACGTCGTACTTCCACCCGTTCAACGCGCTCGACATGAGCTTATATTCGACGAATGGGCCCTCTGGTGGTGGAGGCGGCGCGGTGTCGTCTGTCTGAGGCTTGGGGCGTGGCACCTTAGGGCGAGGTCGCTGTGTCTGGCCCTTGGTGGGCGAGGCCGTGGGCGTTCCAGCTGCAGAGCCTGTCCCGGAGCCTTGGGCAGCATCGGCGTTGGCAGGAGGGTTTCGTCTGTTGGGAGGGGGCTTGCGAGGGTGAAAGAGGACGGAGGTGTCGGGGGCCATCGTGGTGGTATGAGGTTCAGGTATTGTGGGTTTAGACGCCCACGCGCCCACAACAAGACAGCCAGGATCCCAAGATCCAGGCCTTCTCCGACGATGTCTGCAGGTTCAGTTGTCGGTGTATCTCGCGGCTGGGTTACTCGAGGTTTAACCTTTGCCAATCGATACTGTTTATCATCGCACCAAGCATCGCGTAGCCGGATCGTGGTCACCTCATCGCGCGCACAGTACCGGACGGGAAACAAATCATGACCTACTACACTCAGATCTACTACATGACCAATGTCCGGAAACACATGTGTATCTAAATAGGAAACGACTCTCAATCGGAAACATCGGGCAACGACGTCGCAGAAGCCATCGCCCACTAGAACACAATACACCAGGAGGCCTGAGAATTAGCCACGGACAACAAGCTTGGCTAGACGGAAGAATGGGATAGGGCCAAGGACTGCATGCCTACGCTTCCAACACCGATGGGGGTTGTGCCGCGCGTCGATGACAGACAAGGATAGATATGAGCTGAAAAGGGTTATATCGATACATGTGATTGGTACGACGGTGAAGCATGTCATGTTGGCGTTTCAGTTGGAGGGGGGTTGGAGGTGCCGTTCGGAGGGGGGTGCGCAGAAGTCGGGGCGGGAGGGTATGCATTCTGGGAAGAACCAGGGCGAGACAGCGGTTGTTGTTGGGCAACGTGAGGGGGTGGGGGTTGCCCATGTGGTGGATGCGGCGGGGGCGGTGCACCCGGAGGGCCCGAGGGGAATTGCACACCCACTGGAGGCCCATGACCATACACGACGGGATGTGGAGGACCGCCAGGACCGAACGGCGGGGGGATACCTTGTCGGTAACCATCCACCTCGTGCCGAAGCATGTCGATGTCGCGGCTCATCTCCTGATGGCTCTGCTTGAGAGTCGAGATGAAGTCGATCGCTGGTGATAAACGCGTCGCCTGAGCACGTAAAGAGGGACAACTAGCAAAGCGACGCACCTTTACTTAAGATCTCCCATTTGCTCGCTTTCATCCCCCTGTCAGCGGGCAACTGGTCCCTCAACTCGTCGAACAGGTCCTTCATTTCCTTCCTCCTTTTCCTCTCTGCCAACTTATGCGACACTCTCAACTCGGGGGAACGTGAATACGGCGTGGAGCCAGGTTCTTTCGAGGTCGGCGACGCTTGCGACAGTGCCCCGTCGTCCGGGTTGCCAGACGACGGGCCCGGCGACTGTTCTGCGCTCGTGCCTGCCGACTGGTTGGCGCGAGCACGCGAGGTGGGGCGGGAGCGTGGTCGGAGAGCTCGCGTTGGGCCCGACGCGGGAGATGCAGGCATATTTTCTGGGGGTATCGTAGACGCGGACATTCGACGTTCTGGAGGGAAAGTACCGGGGGGCAGCATGGCGAGGTTCGGGTCATATGGGCTAGGGTTGTTGGCCATGTTTGGCTCGTGGGGGGCGGGAGGGGGTGCGTTATGCTGCGACGGGTCTGCAGGCGTATTGGCAGGCCACGCGAAAGTTGCGATGCCCGCTGGGGGACGGCCATGTGGCGAGTCGCCGGAAAATGCCGAGGGGGGAGGCGTGTAGCCGCCAGCAGTCATCGGCGTGTTCGTAAAGACTGGCGTCGCAGGATCTCGTCTCTCGCTGCCCCACCACTGTGCGCCGCCCGCCCCCGCACTCGCCCCTGGGGTGCCCCCGCGCGCATCCACCGAATTCCGACGGTCGTACAGGTTCAGTTGTGCAAGCCTCGTGTCGAACGCAGAGCTCCGCCGCTTGGGCGCAGGTCCCTCCGAGTCTACACTCGTACCGCTTGGTACACCAGGCCCAATTAACTGCGGGTCTATGTCGGTTGCCCCGGACGCGGGCGAGATTTTTCTTTTGGTGCCTGGGAAAGCGTGAACAGGTCAGGGGGGCGTAGGCAGCGATGGGCGGCGACCACACCTGCGAGTGAAGATCTCCGGCTGCTGCGCTCAGGCGAGGCAGGCTTGAATGTCTGTTGGTAAGGGCTCTGCGTGTCCACCTCCATGCGATCACTATCCTTCACCCCGTTTAACTCTTGAGACCAATACACACCCCCGCTCTCAGCATTTGCCTATCCATAGAAGAGAGAGATTGTTTACCTAAACGGCCTGTGGGGCTACGATTGTGTTCGTCTGTGTACTCAGAACGGCCTGTGGACAGGCCTGGCGGAGACCTCAGCAGGCGGCGCAGGTTCGGACTTGTGGTGCCTTCGGCGACCTGCGAGGCTGATGGCTCGTTGAATCTGTACGGCACTGTCGACTGCAGCTTTGCTAACATATCAAGTAGCCATGAGTAGCTGGACAGGGGCGGCGATACAAAGGGCTACCAACCGAGAGTTACAGACGGGTCTGGTTGCCGCAAGGAAGGTAGTTTGGCGCTGTTTGTCGCAGAGTGATTCAAATTGGTGAGGCCGCTGCCCCCCGCCGCATGCAGCGACGGGTCCGTTATTGAACCCCGACGTTGGTTCTGGAGGAACTCAAGGGGGGCGAGCGGGGCCACGGGCGAATGGCGGGATGTGGTTGTGGATGGTGAAGTCGTCTTATTTTGGGCAATGCTCTCGAGGCCGTTGCTAGCCGACTCTTTGCCCTTGGCGCTGCGGGGAAACCTCTGGTCACTGTCCATTCGGCGGCGGTCGTTGTGGTGTACAACGAGAATCAAGGCTCGGTTGATGTTGGGCTATAATATGGAAACTCGGTAAGTCTGCCCGCCTGTCATACAACGAGGCAACGTGGTCTATGGGCGGTAAACGCTACCACGTGGAGTGTGTATGCTCCAAACATGGCAGTTGAGGTAGCTGCCAGTGTGCGCGAAGCGAACGGAGGCGTCGGTGCGCCCACCATCCGGCGGTGAACAGAACAGACACGTAGTGCCTGGTGATATATTGGGTGCATGCTAGAGACAGAGACTAGTCAGATTCTAAGCTAGTTTCCGTCAGTGCATTCCTCTCGGTCGCGTTCAGTGAGAGCCAGTTCTGCACTTCCGCCCTCTGGCTATTTCTCGTCCGACGACGCTGACTTCCGCTTTCCAACTGAGAAAGGGCTTCTGCAGCTTTGTCTTCGACAGACACCATGCGCCTAATCCAAGGGGCGTAGTCCAAATGAAGCGTAGGGTCCGTCGCAGGCACATGCCACGAGCGGAATGACCGGAGGATGTGCCCCACACGTGTAAGATAGCGTCGGGCGGCTTCATCCAACGGGTGGGTGAATAGGAGGGCAGCAGCGTGAGGTGTAAGGTCTTCGAAATGTCGAGTCGCGGCGGCAAATATAGCACGGCCCTGGTGGTTGAACGGTCCGACGGGGATGTGGGCGTAGTCAACACAGGAACTTAGCATGCGGTATCCTAACTCGTCGTCCTTAGAGGACGCCGGCTCATCCAGAAAATAGGACTGCGGTATGTTCAGCTTGACGTTGGCGTCGAAGTTAATCGCACTCACCCCTAGGATGATATCTGGTCTGCAACAGTCGATGACAGCCATAGCATCATAATGTGTGGTCATCCGCGATAGCAGCTGCACCTCACTCTTGAGACGTTTCTGATCAGCATCGGGGACCGGGGAGTCGCGTGGCGTCGTTTGACAGGATGTGAGTGGGCTAGAGCCCGAGCGATTATCGTCGGCCGTATTCCCACCACGCGCAGAACCCCCCAAATCGTGTTGATTATAGAGCTGAATGTGCTGAATGCTCTTCCGCAGATCCTGCGAGAAAGTGTTGTACACTCGGCCTAGGTCGTCCATTGAGACTGGGCGGCCTTCAGCGAGCGATAGCCCTTGCAAATACGGTACTGCGAGTTTCGCATCGCAGGCTTTGAATTCCAGCGTCTCCTGAAGCGGCAGATCTTGACAGGGAATCAAAGCTGGATCTGCCCATGAAATGCCCATAAGCCGCGAGAGTTGGCCGTACGGAGACGTCTTGCTCACCATTGCATGTCAACACGACGGGACGCCGAGAATCTTTGATAATATTGATCAGCGCAGGCCAGAAGTTGGTATCTGTTTGGTAGAGAATATCCGCTTCCTCGATGAGAATGACAGATTGGTTGACCACGGGTTCCAAGTCTGGCTCGAAAGGCAGGTCGAGGGGCTGAAAGTCGGGAGATGATTCGGTCGCAAGACTGATGACGTCGAGCTCGTCCGTCTGCTCGTCGTCAGAGTCTATGATCCTCCGGGATCGTCTTCCAGGCTTCGCCTTATCGCCCGACGCTCCAAGAAAGAAATTGGTGCGGGACACAGACTTTTTGGGAGAATGGTGGACTTTGACGGTGTGGTTTCGTCCAACGTCGCCGATTAATCTGTTGAGTTCGGCCCCACTTCGCTCGCCGATGCCCGGATACACCTCGAAAACCTCCCAGCCTAATTCGTGGGCGCATGCGTAGACGGCTGCAGTCTTCCCGCTTCCGGGTGGGCCGGACAACAGTATAGTGTTGCTGATCTGCCGGCCGAAGCGAGGAGGGTGATATGGTTGAGTAACCCACTCTCCAAAGACGTCGAGTGGCGGGGAAGAACGCTGTGAGTTCGAGACGGAAGGTCCTACACCGTTTATTCGTTCGTTTTGGTCCTGGCAGAAAGCAAAGTCGTCCCAGTCGGATGACTGTGTCGTATAATCCTGCTCGTCTTCGTCGAAATCGTCAGGGGCAAAGAAATCGTCCACAAATTCTTGCGAATTTGCGCCGCGTCGTTTCTTGACATGGCGCACGATATCAGGCCTCTTGTTCTTGCCCGCCTTTCGCTTCTTGGTACGGCCTTTGGACAGCGCTGGTGCTGTAGGTCGCATCGACTGATCCTGCAATCGGAGTGCTTTGAGCCAATCGCGAAGGTATTGTGCATGGTGCTCGTTTCCGATGACCTGATCAGCTTGTAATGGTCGCCATTTTTCGGCCCACTGCTCCTGTGAAACACGAGAAGGGCGCTCATGCTCCGACTCCTCCGCTGCTAAGAGAACTCTGGAGACAGAGGGACAAGCTTGATAGCCTCTAGGAATAGTATCGATGTAGGCGGCGTTGTCGATATCAGGCATTACTGATACCTTCGGTATTGGGTCCATGTCGTTGGTATATTCGAGGTCAGAAGACACTTTGTCGCCCTCCGAAGACTCCACCGTCACCAACGCGGCCGACGAAGCGCGTTTTTCGCGACCTGAGAAACGAGGGGGTATTGACGGGGATGTGGAATAGTCTGCGAGCTGTTGGATGCCCCGCCCTGGGTATGGGGCAGGCGCACCTTCCGCTATTCTTTGCGAGGTCCTGTCGGTAGCGCGAGGTTGGCGAGTGAAAATAGAGTACACAGATTTGGGCTGCACCGGCTTGACTTCAGGACCAGGCGTCGATTCGATGACGATAGGCACGTCGCGGGTCAAGCCTTCCGGCGTTGAACCACGGATTGAGATGACACTAGGTGACCGGGACAGTTCGGTCGGCCCTGCTGGTGAGGCCTTCGTCTGGGGCTCATCCAAAGATCCGCCACCTCCATGTAGTTTGTGACTGTCCCCGGGAGCCTCTTGTACGTTCGCATTTCGACTTCTATTGAATATGGGGAATAGCTTCTTCGCCGGCTGTAATGCCAGCGCAGATATTCCTAGATGACTGCTTGGACCGTGAGCAGAAACAATGAGTGATGTACCACGCACCGACACCATCGTAGATAGAGCTCACTGAGCTTGCTCCGGAGATTGGTTTGCTCTGAGTATTCCCCGGCGTCGAAGGGAGGGTCTCCGGTTCCGGTTCCGTGTCAGATACTTCGACGACCTGACTTCGTTCTTCCTCCACAGGAGCAACGTCCTGCGAGACATTATTCGATCCTCCGAACATGTCTCTCAGCGTTCGCTGCCTCGTCGGTTCAACCTTCTGCTAGAAAAAGGTCAGTCCACGGAGAGGACGGAGTGGTGGTCACCGACCGATGGCCCCTTCGGCTTGCGCACCCTGCGCGATTTTCCTTTGCTGCTCTCTGCCATGTTGAGTGTTGTAGGGCCCAACAAGGGCGAGAGAGCGGACGTGTCGGGAGACAAGAAGGTGGTGGAGGTGGTCAAGGCCAACTCAACGCGTCTCGGCATGACGCGACGCGGGCGCGTCTGCGCTAAAATCGGGCGCTTCCTATTCTGTCCTCCCACCCTGCAATAACATGTCGGACAAAGCTGGAGACAATCTTCTCAAATGGATTTCAGAAGAATACTATGGTTCAAATTTCTCTTGCAAGATCGTTTACACCCTTTTTTTGACTAGTTTGCGCCTTAGACTTGAATGGCTCCCAGTTCGAAACGCTTGATGCTCTGCCCACTGCACTGGAGTTCTCCCAGATGGTCAGAGTGTCGAGACCGGTGTTGATTAAAGGTACGCGGATCATTCTGTTGATCTGTATATGGCGTTTATTATTCCCAGATTGCCCTGTACCAAAGGCACAAGCACGGTGGACCGATGTCTACTTGTCCGAACAATGCGGGGACAACCCTATATCGGTGGCTTGCACACCCAACGGGTGAGTGCGGGATATTATTTAGCCTTTTTTGTGCTTATTATCTGCTCTAGGCAAGCCGATGCAATAACGGAAGGGGTCGACGGCAGGTTGTACTTCGCCGAGCCATTCGTCGCTCATATGACCATGGGCGAGTTTTTATCACGGCTGAGCTCAGGTAAGGTCCTTAAATCTTGTGCTATGTAGAAGGAAGCTCACAGGTAAATAGATGAAAAAAGCCATGACTCCGAAGTGCTGTACCTCCAATCACAAAATGGCAACATGTATTCCTCGAACGAAGGTTCATTCTCAGAATTTTACACACTCCTTACCGACGTGCCGGAGCACCTTCCTTTCTGCACCGACGCTCTTGGTAGGTTTTCCCTCCACGTAAATTTACCTGGCGCAGGAATCTCATTTCGGCTTAGGGACAAGCCCTGACGCGGTTAACCTCTGGATTGGCGACAGTAGAAGCGTAACGAGTATCCACAGCGGTACGAAAGGAACATTCGCGCCCTTTGCTTGCCTTATTGATGACGGTTAGACCCGTATGAAAATATTTACGCCGTGATACGAGGGTCAAAAACGTTCACGGTGTTCCCACCAACCGAGGGATGGTGCATGGAAGGTGTGCATGCTGTGCCCTGACTGCATTAATGAATAACTGATCTGCCCGTCTTCTAGAGAGGATATACCCTCATGCCGTATATGATTCGTCTGACTCTGGTTTAGCACTTATTCCTTCAGATGAGCCCCCGGTTCGCTGGTCGTCAATTCGAGACCCAACCAAGCTGGACAAATTGCGCCCAGAAGCCCACCCGATCCAAATCGTTGTGAATGCCGGAGAGTCGTTATACCTCCCTGCGGGTTGGTGGCATTACGTTCGCCAAACAGAAGTGACGGTTGCAGTCAACTATTGGTACGATATGGAGAGTAGAGGCGCAGCTTGGGTTTGGTTGAATTTATTGCGTGGTGGAGCCGGTGGTAGCGAGCCGCCCCCGGGAAATGCGGGAGACGAGATGATGGATACCGACGAGTCAGATGAAGAGCCCACAGGAGCCTCGACGTAATGAGTAAATGCAACACGATCGTATTTAGCGTCTGGATGTGGCCCAATTAGCTCTTACATGTTGCTTTGAGCTCTCTGAATTGAGGGAGATGAAAGACAGAGGAGCGTGCGTTGGTGTCTCGAGGCGCATTGATAGGATCCAAACTTCGCGAGAACTCACTAGTAAGATTGCCTTTGGGACACCTATTATCCGTACACGACGTGCTCGTTACATGATACTCACTGCGCTACATCACCTTCATATGACACTGAACCCTTGGGACAACGAATGCTGGGTGAAGAGAAGGCACACAAACTGAACCCGCTTTCCGACGTTTCGTACGTCCCCCGGCCGAAACTGTCAACATTGAACTGTCCGCCGGCTCCAGACATCCTGCACCACTTCGGTCCTCGGTCTCCGTCGCCGCTTTGTCATGGTAGCATCTAGCCACAGCCGCAGAGTCCACCCAAGTAAATGGAGGCCGACTGTCCGATGAACCTTGCGCGTGAAAGCGTATTGTGATTTAAACCTTGCGTCAAGGAAGTGCCGCGAAAACGGAGCTCGATGAGTAGTATTCACTGCGCGGTCGGCGCGGGTCCCGGAGGAGGCAAAGGGGCGATGAGGTCTGCAACCTTCTTCTGGACGTCCATCGCGTTCTGAAGGGAGTTTTCAGGATAAAGGCGGTGATGTCATCGAAGTGATTATAGCACACCTTCATGAGTCCGTCGATTTGAGACTTGACACTATCCATCGTTGCCTGTTTCGCTTTGCTTTGCTTGAGAAGTTCTTCTTTCTGCTGAAGAAGTTCCTTGTGTTTCCGGTCCAATCTACGTGCTGGGTAAGCAATACGCCACGATGAGGTAAATATGGTTACCTTTGTCGTTCTGCCAGTTCAAAACTGAGTCGGTTCAGCATGAGCGTGTGTTCGTCACTCAGAATATCGGCCGTGCGCATTTCTTCAGGCGCATACTCGAGAAATTCTTCGGTCGAATAGATAGGCACGTCCTGGTATATAGACCTGTATAGAGGTCAGGAGATGATAAGGCACAAAGGGAGATCGCTACACGTACGCAAATTGCCTACATTTCTCAATCTCCCGCTCGAGGTGCCTTTTCTCGTAAAGGAGGTTCTGAAGTCCGAGGTGGGTTTGGTCCATGTCATGGCGAGTTTCACTCGTTGCTTGTTTACGAGACCGCGTGGCTGTATTTGCAGCACGGTTGAGAGCCTTGAGACGAGAAAAGAGAGCCCCAGCACGAATGTGGACTAGGGCCGCATCGTGGTTGAGGTAGGAGGACGACACGAGGTCCCGAAGACCGTCAATTACAGCGTCCGGAGAGGGTGGGAGAGCATGACCTGAGTCAGCGGTGTTGGTGGTGTCCACGAGAGCCATGAGCGGATAGAGAACGTCGCGGGCGTGGCGCGAAAGAGGACGCGGCGGTCGTGTCAACAAAAGTCGCAGGCACGCCGGGGGTGGCCGGGCCGGCAGAGGGTGATGAGTAACGATAGTGACGAGCGTGACAGATATGATAAGGAGATGATGCAAGCGTGACGGTACTGGCGTCTGATCGCTCGGCCTGGGATTATGCAGCTTTATAGCCTGGCGCGCTCCTGCCAGGGTCTGTCTCTCCCTCTCACATCCACCGCATCCTTCGTCTAGTCTCGCCCATCGTCTGCCGCCACCGCCCACAATGACTACACGACCGCGCGCGATGTCGGGGACCATCCCCTCGATGGAGACCGCCCACCAGCAGCTCAAGGACAACACCGTTATAATCGGTGCGTCCTCGGACCCGCAACATCCGCCAGGAATACGCATCTAACGTGTATTCGCAGTTCTCGGTGCGTCCGGAGATCTGGCGAAGAAGAAGGTCAGTCCTTGCTTTCTGTTCGAGGTTTCGTCTGGATCGTCGCGACGTTGGCCTCAGGCTTGGGGACATCCGACGCGCGCGTTCGGGGGGAACCAATTTCCCCTCGCTCACCGGCTGTGTGCGGAACGTGGAAAACGGTTTACTGTCATGTGTGCATGCACTACGACATGCGCAGCTCAGCCTACATCCTTCATCCGAGAGTGTCTGCGCTACGTTCCGTCGCCGGTACCCTCATCATACTCCGGGGACGCGTAACTCAGTTTTATGGCAGCGCGACTAACTTCATGACAATACAACATAAATCTGATACTTGTACTTCCCAGACGTACCCGGCTCTCTTTGGGCTGTATCGCATGGGCTTCTTGCCCAAGGATGTGAAGATCGTTGGATATGCGCGCACCAAGATGGACAACGCGGAATATCACAAACGCATCACATCCTACATCAAAAATGTAGACGACGACGAATCGAAGGAAAAGCTCGAACAGTTCAAGCAAGCGTCGACATACGTCAGCGGCGGATACGAGGATGGTCCTTCATTTGCCAACCTCAACACCCATATCTTGGAGCTCGAGGAACAGTTCTCCGGAAATGAGCGCAACAGACTCTTCTACCTCGCGCTTCCTCCCAGCGTTTTCATTCCTGTCGCAAAGAATCTCAAGGAGAACTGTTATTCCAAGGCTGGGGCCAACCGTATCATCGTGGAGAAGCCGTTCGGCAAGGATCTCGAAACCTCGAGGGAGCTCTTGGGAGAGCTCAAGCAGCACTGGTCCGAGGACGAAACGTTCCGTATCGACCACTACCTTGGCAAAGAGATGGTCAAGAATCTGTTGGTCCTTCGCTTTGCTAACGTCGCGATGAACGCTGCCTGGGACAAGAACTCTATCAGCAACGTGCAAATCACGTTCAAGGAGCCGTTTGGCACCGAAGGTCGTGGCGGGTATTTCGACGAGTTTGGTATCATTCGCGATATCCTGCAAAATCGTAAGCAGCACGCCTCAATGTACCGCGGAATGTTCTCACCTTTTTTCAGACTTGCTGCAAGTTCTTAGTATCTTGACGATGGAGCGGCCAGTGTCTTTCGCGTCGGAGGATATCCGTGATGAGAAGGTACGCGCTCCTCTATCCGCGTTGCGTGTGCAGTCTCATGAGTGATTCCCATCGATGTGAAATCAGGTCAAAGTACTCAGGGCTATCCCGCCTATCGAGCGTGAGGATACTCTGCTCGGCCAATACGTAGCGGCACATGGCAAACCCGGCTACCTTGATGACGATACCGTGCCCCATAACTCGGTCTGCCCAACCTACGCCGCGACCACGCTCTGGATTCACAACCCACGGTGGGAAGGTGTACCCTTCATTCTTAAGGCCGGCAAAGGTTTGTTTCATTGACCTATTAGTAAGGTACGGCTATTAATACCGGATCATTCCCTTAGCCCTCAACGAGGCCAAGGTGGAGATCAGGATTCAATTCAAGGATGTCACGCAGGGCATCTTCAAGGACATCTCTCGCAACGAACTCGTCATCCGTATTCAGCCCGCGGAGGCCATGTACCTGAAGCTGAACACGAAGCTGCCGGGTCTTTACACACGTGCGATCCCCACCGAGATGGACTTGACGTACAAGCGGCGATTCACGGACGTGCACATCCCCGAGGCTTACGAGTCGCTCATCCTTGACGCGCTCAAGGGTGACCACTCTAACTTCGTTCGTGACGATGAGCTTGACGTCGCTTGGAAGGTACGCCTCATGGCTTCTGTAGATGTTATGGGGCATCGCGCTGACGTGGCCCGTCGTAGATCTTCACACCCATCCTGCACTGGATAGAGGGCAGGAACGGACCGGCACCCAAGCCCGTGCAATACCCGTACGGTTCCCGCGGACCAAAAGAGCTCGAACCGTTCATCAAGAAATACGGGTACAAGCGCAGTACGGAGGGATAGTGAGTGCTCTCCGCGTGCTCGCCATCCATAGTCAAATCTAACCATCGTGTCTCCAGCGCTTGGCCCATCACCAATCTTGCCTCGCTCTAAGTTGTAACCGGATGTTTCATGGCGAGCAAAGGAAATGTGGAATTGTATCTGTATCGCAGAGGTGACTCGTCGCTTCCCGGAAGATAGAAATAATCAACGTTAGCGCTGTACAATGTAGCATGAATCAATGATTGTATCTCTTGCACCACTCATGGATACTTGAGCAAGTTGAGATATATTACAACAATACGGAAAGCCTGTACAACATCCTGGGATAATACTCAATAATACAACGGTGGATTGGGACTGGAGTGGATAGTGGGAATAGGCGCGATGGCTGCGCGGAGACGAGTCAGGAGGAATGGCAGGAGGAAGGTCAGGATGCATTGCGAAGAGCAGGGAGAACGAAGAAAAATTCCGATGGACGAACGCGGTGCTGGGATGAAAAAGACGAGTGAATTAGTTGTTCTGTTCCTCATCGTCGCTTATGCTGCCGAGGTCGCTCATTTCCTCGTCTTCGTCTTCGTCCGACCCGTCCGCTGCGGCGTCTGCAGCCTCCTTCGTGGCGAATCGCTGCACATACTCTGATAACGGTGACGAATTCGGGGTGTTACGGTGAGATGTGCGATGGGAGGGATCGGGACACTTACCCTTGACCTTCGCCTCGTACTCCTTCGGGTGACGCATCATTAGAGCCGCCGCTTCGCCGTTTAGAGGATCCTGGGGGTTCGGGTACCGCAGCAGCTGCGGGAGGAATATGCTGAAGATGTTCATCATGTCTGTCAGGTAGTCCGGTGAGTCCGCCACTTGCGCTGCATGAGCATACGAGAAACCGTACCGAACATCGGTGACCAGGTCTGGTTGATGACGTCCAGACAGACAGAGCCGCTCCTAAATCATGGATGCGTGTCATCAAGGGGTGCGAACGCGTCGATTTCGAGTGGGAAGTGACGTACAGTTCGTCGATATTGGGGTGGAAGATCTTGTTCATAAAGCCAATGCTGGGTGACTTGAAAGGGTACTGGTCTGGCAACTCGACGTGAATCTTCCACACGCCACCAGCGAACGGTGCTAGAGAAAGCGCGCCTCCTTAATAAGGGAGACCCTTGGAAGTCTAATAACGGGGTAACGACTCACTTTCGGAGGGGCCGTAGAATCGAACGTAGAATTCCTGCATGTTGTCGTTGACGAGATTGACCTCGTAGTCCGACATGAGCCTACGAATAACAGGGGGATTAGCTATGCTCCGAAGACGTCAAGGTCGCGGTAACGAGTATTTCGGAGCGAGAGGAATGCCACTAACATCTTCATCACGTCGGTTTCGATGCGACGCTTGTTAGGAGAAGCGTATTTACCCAACGCGAAGGTCAGCACATGCTAGGAGACGAGGGGCTCGCTATACTTATCATAGTGGGTATCGGTAGGAGGCTATTGTATCGTGTTCGCACTGGCTGGGGTGATATGGGGGGTGTGGGTGTGAGCGGTAAGGGACAACGACTAGCTGTGGGAAGTGCTGGTGAGCTTGTCTGTGCTGGTGGTCGAGCAGCGGCAGCGGTCGCAAGTCAGAGGTCTAATACCTCCGAAGCGCCGGCCACATTCATGAAGTAGTCCCGGTCGTCCGCCGATTGATCCGGGGACCCGTCCGGTCACCGAAATTGTCTCTCTCTCGCTGACCTCCAGCATAGCCGCAGCTGCCCTCATGCCCCCCTCCTTGAATCTAGCTTGCCTTGTGATTTGTCTGTTCTCTGACCTCGTATTGTGTTGATTGTTATTGTCTTGTTCCTCCCGCCTCCAGCAAGCCCATCGATACATGTGTTGCTCGGGAGGCGAGCACCCTCTCGCGCGAACCATGAGGCGCATCCCGAAGCCAGATCTACACGTATCTCTGCAACGTGTAGGGTACACAGGCCTTGCTCTAGCCCGACGGCGATATTCCTCCTAGCCAATCTCTTCCCATTGCAAACTCAGTTTCGCGCTTTCACGAAGCGCGGCGACCTACAATCTAAAATACATACACGGGGCCGCCAGCGAATGTTCAAGGAGTCCAATCAGAACCACGACCATTCCTCCACGATGCACGCGACGGCGTCGTTCGCACACGGGAATGGCCGCTTCCCACCCGTCAGGCCCGCCTCGGTGGTACGTTTACTTCCTACACTGGACTGCGACGCTACGCCGATGTCGACACTGCGCTCCTTGAACGCCTTGGAAGCGAGCATGATAGCTGTACGAAGGTTTCTTCAATTGAAGGGCCTTTGGAGTAGAGCCGAAAGTTTACGTACCGAAGCAGAAGAGTCCGAATGCACCAATCAGGATTAGTTCCTCTTGCGTTTGCGTGAACATCCGACCGCCTTGTCTGTGGTGCATCACGACGCTTAATGGTCGACAGGTCAGCCTATCGTTGTCTCGCCGTCCAGCGAAGCTACTCACAAGACAGCCATGCAGGCCAACGCGAGAACGGCCACTGCCGTCTGCGTCATACTGTACACATCTGCAAGGCGACTGCCGTCAACGAAAGATAAATACGCGGATCGTGGGGCAACTTACGAGTTGCAGATGGTATGAATTTCATGAAGAGAGCTGCGACCAGCGCTGCGCCTGTCGCTACACCATCGTCTTCCATGAGTGGCATATTTCATCGACCCAGAAACGTCATACCTGCTGCGACAGACTGCATCGGATGTCCCCTAAACAGTGGTTGATCCATGGATACGTGTCGATGGGGGTCTTTGGAAAGTTGAGGGGTGGGTTGCGCTGGAAGTATGCTAGATATGTGCGCGAGAGCCGTCGCATCAACACGTTTCTTTCACCTTCCACCTGCCGCTCCCAGCTCGTCACGCATGCCTCATGGTAAACACGTTGCAAGTCCGTTCGCGGTGGTATGCATAGGTAGTATGTACAAAGGGAAGCATCACGATGCAATGCATGATTACACGTGCCCTTGCTCTAGCCGTCAGTCATAAAAAGTTACGTTAGCCATTCCTCCGTCCTCCGTTGCGTTAAAATGTCTGTTGTGTTGCGGAGCGATGTCGTCTTTGTACATCTCCAGCACTGATTCTAGATGTGGTGCCCCTCGTACGCTCACACAGAGTTCACCACACCCGGAACCTGCGTGATCGTTGGTGCCTGCCCGTTCGAGCCGGGTTGAATGACAACCGAGTGACCAGGCTGTTGGGCTACTACGTACCCGCCGTTCACCATCTGGGGCTGGGGGAAGGCCATGCCAGGTTGCATCCCTTGCTGCATTGGGTACATCATGGGCGAACCGGCGGGGTAAGCGTAGTGACCGTAGTGGCTTTGACCTTCTTGCATGCCTGGGTACTGGCCGAACCATGGCAGTTCAAACATAGGTTCGTACCACGCGAAGGGACGACCAAGAACGATTGCGCGGTTGGCGAGTGTGACCAGGATCCAGAAGAAGATCGCGACTATCAATTATCTGGTCAGCGTTACTGTTAGATGAAAGGTAGCTGTTACGTACAAAGGACGAATATCATCCAAGAGAACGCTTCGACGACCTTCATCTCGTAGCAATAGGATCTTGTGCTAACTACGTATGGCGCGTTAGGGATGGGTCAGCGTTCGACTTGTGAAATATGCTTACTGCTGCCGGTTTTGGTGCTCGTCCTCTGGCTTCCCAGCTCGGAGCATTGTACATGGCCGACGATATCACTGTGCAGCTTGAGCAAAGCAATCAAGAACAGTTTCGATGGAAACATACGCTGTCCAAGCCCCCATAGCTAGTCAACCGATGTCAGAAGGATATTGTGATGAAGGCATGTGAAGCGTACCAAGCCACAGAACTCCAAGGACAAATAAGAAGACAGCTTCAACATATGGGCGGGACCATAACAATCTTCAGGTGTTGAGATCAGTGTTTACACACAACTTTGGCGTCAGAATCTTACAGGATAATGAAGGATAACAGCGTCAGACATGGTACAATGATAGCAAAGATGCCAAAGTCGCCTGTCCCATTCAATGGTCGTCAGCTAAGCCGATATCAATCGTCCACAAGCACTCACGATTGATGTCTGGAAGGAAGATGCTTCCCCAGTAGGCTGCGATACCCAGTACTGTGATCGTCAACAGAACGATTGCAGCTGTCCCATCTTCAGTCAATCACATCCCCCGAGCTCCAATAGAAGGGCACTCACTATAGCCGCAGGCCCGATTATTCGTGAAGAGCCGCGTCATCTAGACACTGCGCGTCGGCATTAATTGCTGCAGCCTCGTGTGGGGGAGCAACTCACGTCGCACGCTTTGCAGCTGAGGGATCGGCGGTGTGTTGGGTGTTTGAGTCGTGAAAGTCGTGAGGGAGGGGTTCGTGGGGGCGTCCCGGACTCGTGAGCGTAGGGAACAGAGGGCGTGAGAGGCGCGGGAAGAGACTGTGTCCTAGGGCGAGGAGTCGGTGCCTCTGGCCTTGTCCAACTTCGACGGGACGCTGTCCCTGACGTACAATTTGATCCCAACTACCGCGCGGCGCGTGCACGCGCCCTACACGTGTTCTGCACGTGCGCACCGCCTTCGTTTCCGCCGCAAGCCGTCGGCGCGGACAAGGGCGGGTTTTCTCCTCGGGCTCACCGCGAAAACAGACGGCGCTACACTAATCATACAACCAACTTTATTCTGCAGGGCTCCAGCCCCATAATCGTACAAGTAACGACAGTAGTGTCGACGCCAGTGTTCCCCTCGGTCCTTCTGTAGATCTATGTTACAAAGTGTACAGATAGTTAATATTCCCAACGATACATAAGGAGGTCGTCAGCACGGCAGTCAATCGCCGTGCCTGGTCTATAACGTAGCGAATCATGGGTCCACGGAGGATGATATCACCGCCGGGGCGACGCGTTCCTGTGGTACTTGTCTCGTATTTGCCGTGCGGCAGTCGCGCCGACATGTGCCTTCTCCGGCTCAGTGTGCGGGATCCAGTACACGTACGTCTGAGCTTCGTTCTTTGTCGGCGTGTCATGACGGGTCGCAGAAGGTCTCCTGTGGTGGTTTCGTGACGACTGGGAGGGGCGCTTCTCCTGCAGGCCGCCGGTCGGTCGTTGGGAGCGGGATGAATAGGTACGCTTCGCGGTGGCTGGAGGTGGCAGAGGCGGGCCAGAACGGGAGCGGGACTTGCCCTTCTGCCCATCTTGACCACCGAACCAGGGGAAGGCGGTAACGGAGGACACCCAGACATATGGGGTGCCCGCGCGATGGTGACGTAGGGCAAGGCCCAATAACATAAGAAGGAAGAGCCAAACTGTCACAAGGTCAGACCAGGAATTTTACCATAGAACATAACACCTACTAAGAATAACGTTGAAGAATGTAAAGGCCTCGAGGACGCGATACTGAGCGTGGAAAGTCTCAGTATTGACTGTGAACATGGTCAGTTTACGTGTCGTACGAGGAATGGGGAAAAGTCTTACATCCTGCAACGGTCATCGGTTCAGTGGAGTCGGCAGATGAGA
The DNA here is from genome assembly GCA_027924225.1 of Bjerkandera adusta. NCBI lineage: Eukaryota > Fungi > Basidiomycota > Agaricomycetes > Polyporales > Phanerochaetaceae > Bjerkandera > Bjerkandera adusta. The sequence continues at coordinate 1,195,940 of BSCZ01003033.1, forward strand.
AACACTCGACGTCAGAGTCCCCTGACTCCGAAGATGCCAGAAAGGCTCCGAGAGCTGGATAACAGGATAAGCGGAAGGATAGATAATACAGAAAAAATACAACACACCTAGCCAGAGAACCCCTAGAAGTCCTAAGCAACCCAGCTCCACCCTTGTGGAAATCGGATTCCGGTCTTTCCAGAAACCAAAACCAAGGCTGGACGGATTGTCAGAAGGACAAGCTTGTCACAATATTATTTTACTCACAGTGCAACGATGAGAAGCAAGCTAGCACTGCACACGAAGATAGCGAACGGGACGAAACGAGCTGAGAGAGGCCATTAGCACCACACACGAAGCGATGTGGAGCGAATACGCACTGAGGTCCGACGAAACCAAAATACTCTGAAAATGCGCTGCGATGCCCAAACAGATGACGGTCCACACGAGCACGGCCGCTGTGGCCTGAGTCAGTACACGAAGACAATGGGCCACCGCAGGGGACTCACCATAGACCGAGCCGCGAATGATGTTGAACACGGACGCCATCCCGAAGGGCAGGCAGCAGCAGCGCGAAGATGAAGAATGGGTGGGTGAAGACTTGTTGGCGGAATTGGAACGTGAAGGCCGTCCGCCGTCTTGCGCGCGGGTATTTGAGGGACTCATGAGTTCGTGCCGGTTTCGTTGTGCAAGCAGGGTGTGTCAGACGGGAGCCCTCGATGAAAGAAACGAGGCTTCGGGCAGGCTGTGCGCAAATCTCGGATACTCCGCGAGGCCTGGGTCGCCTGATTCACGTTGTCCTTGTCCCTGGGGCTGTGGATGCTCGCCGGCAGGAGGGGACTGAGAGACTGCTCGCGCTGGTGTGCAGGGCGGAGGGGCGGCCGGGAGGGAGCTCGGGGCACGGGCCTGGCGCAGGCGGGGGCTTATATGCATGGGAATGCAAAATTTCGCCATTGTCGGCGGCCGCGTCTGCTGATTCTTCTGGGGTGTGGACAACTGCCTCGAGGCAGACACTTTGGCTTCATGAGACGAATAGGCACAACTCGATAACCCCGATCTGCCTCAACCGGCCGCACCAGGCGCCCGCTGTTCCCACAGACAATCAGTTGCCTTTTCCGGAATTCTTGTCTGTATTGTCCGTGTCCCGAGCACATTGTCCCTACACAGCCAAACATGTCCCCTACGCCGTCTCTGCCCGCAACTCCCGCCCAACGACGTCGTACTCGACGAGGCACTCGGGGTTCCTCAGCGTCGCGGGGTTCACGCTCGAGACCGGCGCCCCGTTGATGATCTGATGAACGCAGGCGGACACGGTGAACACGCTGCAGCCACGACGCGCCGAACCGCCGTACCTTCTTCACCGGGACCTCCACGCGCTTACCGTTGATAGTATAGGGGATGTCTTGCACCTGAATAACCTGCGCAGTGGGGTTAGCACACGCTCACACAACGTTGCGGCGCATCGCTGGTCCTCCGCTTTGCCACCCACCTTGGCCGGGACGTGGCGTGCGCTGCGACGAGCTCGAATCTCGGTCTTGATGCGCTTGTCGAGCTCAGCGGAAAGCGCTTCGCCCTCGAGCAGCTTGACGAACAGAATCACGCGCTCATCCGCGCCCTGCGCGATGCTCTGGCCAACGGCAAGGCAGTCCGTAATGGTGTGGGAGTGGTGTGTTGCTTCCGGAGCGAAGCACATTTCGATCACGTCGTAGAGTTCAGCAGACCCGAACCGGACGCCGCCTGGGTTTCTAAAATTGACCCGGCGATTACCCCAAGGGTGCTCAGTAGTCACTCGAGGCGAGATGAAGGCACTCACAAGACGCCGTCGCTCCTGCCCAGCATGATCAAACCTCCACCATTGCCCGCTCTCGAACTGGTGATGAGGACATGGTCGCCGTGGACTGGGTAAGGGTATGATTAGGTTGCACTGAATCGGATTGCACACGAGGCAGCCACCACTTACACCATACGCCCGGGAATTCTGAGAAGTACGCCTGTTGGTATCTGGCCTTTGCAGCCTCGACGTCCTCCTCGCTGCCATAGCCGGGGAGCGGCCAAAAGCCTACCGGCTGACACGGAAAAGGTTTGACGCAAACGAGTTCACCTGCTTCTCCCGCTTCGCACCTCGTGCCCAGGGGCGTGAACGTCTCCACTGCCATCCCAAGCATCCGACACTGTATCTCGCCGCGATATACCGGAAGCGCAGTGTTCATTCCCGCAAAGAGAGAACAGATGTCCGTACCACCTGGAATAGAGAAGGCGTCAGCGGAGCAAGCCATCGGACCCCAATAGACGACCGTATACCCGTGATAGACCCTAGAATGACATTGGACGAGATTTCCTCGTACACAAAGTCAAACAAGGGGGCTGCCAGCGGAGAGCCTGTTGAATAGATGTGCCGAAGCGTCGATAGATTGTGATGTGCTTTAGGATGCTTGTAGCATTTCTGGATACGGGGTTCGTGAGATGTTGAAGATGCAAGGGCGATACGCGCACTCACAGATAGCTGGTCTATATACTTGGCGCTTGTGCCGAAGATAGTTATGCCAAGTTTGTCAACAAGGGTCCAGAGTAACGAGGGGTCCTTGAGCGGACTACCGTCGTAGAGAACCAACGTGCATCCGACACTAAGGCCATGCACCAGAAAGTTCCACATCATCCAACCCCTATCAAGGCGTAAATGGACGATAGTATACGAACGTTCATGCGTGTGGGAACAGAGCTTACGTTGTGGTGTAATAAAAGAATACATCGGCTGGTTGAAGTTCGGCGCAGATTACAAACTCTTTCTGCGCTTGTAAGAGCATACCGCCAGCGCGATGCACTATAGGTCTAACACCCGCATCAAACGGACGACAGAGCAACACGAAGCTTCATTGAACTTACTTGGGTCTGCCTGATAGGCGAGCAGAGATGGTCTGTCAGCACGACCCAAAATACGCACGAGATAAACTCTCTTGCGGCGTACCTGTCGTCCCCGAACTGAAAAGAATCCATAGCGGCCAGTCAAAGGGTAGCCTCACCCACTCTACATCCCCTGAAGGCGTCCGGCCAAGCTTCGAACCTTGCCCAATCTTCACGAAGTCGTCGAAACTGGTCCAGTCTTTACTCCAGTTACTGTCGTCCGCAGGGTTGGCTGTATTGCGAATAATGACAACTTTGGGATTTAAGTTAGCCCTTTCGGAGAGGCCGCGTAGCAATTGGTCAAGCTTGGGCAGATGCGGATGAACTTTTGCATTGTATCTGTGTTCGAGCGACAAACGTGAGAAGTTGCGCCAGCAAGATGAGATATTTGCATACACAACCGCGTCCACGGAGAATACCAGCGTCGGCCGTACTTGCTCGAACCTGGTCACCGGTGGGTATTCATCATACACATGCCGTGAAAAGTGTTTCAATCACCTCTCTAACACCCCTTCGGGCCCAAAATCCGCTGCAGCACTGACCCATATGCACCCTGTACAGGCAACTGCATGAGATCACAGGGTGTAGGACGGGAACGAAGCGCTTACCGATGGCAGCAGCGGCAAGGCACGCAGCGACGTTTTCCTACAAACGTGATAGGCGTTAAAGACGTCACATTCCGTCTACACCCACGATTCACCGAGAACATGCATGAGGGATGTCCAGCTGCCCAGTTGCTTTCCATCGGGAATTCTCGTGACGACGAATTGACTTAGGATGGACGAGAACGAACACGAAAATGCCCGACGCATTTTCAAGTTCATTTCGCGGTAATCCCAGGAGACAGAAATATCGTAATGGAAAATATTGGACTTACAACACAGTTGGACGAGTAAGACGCGACGCGATCTCCGGGTTGCAAACCCTGTGCCAGCAACGCCGAGACCAGATCGGACACTAGCTGGTATAGTTCGGCGTAAGTGACGCGACGCAGTGCTGGCGAAGGGTTGCCAGGGTGCGGCTCGGCTGCGTGCCACGTTCAACGAATGCTTGAGAACACTCCTCGGACAGAGCACGCACTAGCTTCAATGAGTGCCGTCTTCTCAGGCGAGCGACAGCGCAGCAAGTTCTCCGCCCAGTTCAGCTTGGCTTCCGCGAACCAGATCGGGTTGTCTGGAGGAAGCGCGGAGGTGTCTACGACGTGGGTGCCCTTGTGTCCTATAACATCAGCTTCATCCCAGACTTCGCTCCAAAACGCGTCTGAGGCGATGGTCGACCACTGCAACAGATCAGAATAGGTATCCAACGACAGATTGTACTTGGCGTTGACACGCCGCTTGAAGCTGTGGGTGCGAGTCTTCTCAACGTCTCTTGGCGTGTACAGTGGCGTCGCGTCTTCTGCTGTCCCGCTAGCGCGCACTGGCGTGGAGGTCGGCAAAGAGGCCATGGTTCTGTTCGGTGGGAGACCGGGGACAGCGTGTGCGGGGTGCGTTGCGGGGTAGATACAACTCGTGGGCGCGGTGCGAACGGCCGCAGTGACGGTTGCAGCGAGAGAGCTAGCGAGCTAGCAGGTGCTCCTGATCGAGCTCTATAGCCGAGGCGGGGCGCCCACCCGACACCAGAGCGGAAGCGTTCTGACGGCGGGACAGATAAGTCTCTGCGATCAAACGCAAATATTTATCAGAAAATGACAACTTACACGGCAATCTGACAGCCCTCACAAATCGGGCGTGATAAGTCCTCCGAGGTAAGGAAGTTACCTTATTTTCTGATATTCGGCTGTGATCGTGCGACGGAAAATGATGCCGAGCCACGTTTTACAAAAGGACTGGGCGGGGGTGACTCATTTGGATGGTGCCATTCGCCGGAGTATAAAAGGGCGCTGTCCGTCTTCGAGCCGCCGCCAACAACTCCCAGACTTTCACCGCCTCGTCCATACGAACGTGCGACACGCCATACGGCCGCCTAGCGCATCCGTCCCACCAACACGTATCACCTCGGCGTGCGTCTTCGCCCCGCCCAGCCACCACTCACGTTTGTCCCGTTCGGTCCAGTCTCTATCTCCCGCCGCCTACGCCTCTCGGGGATATCCCAAACCTTACAGCTTACAGCTGCTTCCGTCATAACCGCGCTGCGGACAGTTATAAACCAACCCGCCACCGCCTCTCGTCTTGAGACCGCCCCACTTCTTTCCCACTCGTCAGCCTATCTCAGCCCGCCTGTGGCCTCGTCTCACACCGCAACGACAACCTCCTTGCCTTCTATGGATCGCCTGCTCGCCCCCCACACCCAAGAGGCTATCGCCTACCACCACCTCACGTACGTTGACGTTTTTCACGTGCTATAGCCTATGATTCTTAACCTTCTTGCAGAGAGAACATGTTCTCTTGGGATTCTGAACACCCTTCTTCGAACGAAGTCCTCGTCGCCCGGTTTGCGTCGTACCAATCGTTCACCCGCTACCTCAACGGTAGCGACCTGTACCTGCTACCCCGCTCAAGGAATGAGTTGGAGAGCGTCCTGTACGTACATTTTCCCAGTGCTAACTGGCGGGTCGAGATAAGGTGCTGACGACATCCGCCACAGACGGAGATACGCGTACGACGCCATCCACAATACGATTTCGCGCGCTCGGTCAGAGTTGTCACGGGGAGGGTACAGCCGTGTAAGTATTTGATGCCTTTGCCCGAGCGCGGAGATTAACGAACGTTGCCTCATAGATGTGCCAGATGGCGGAAGCGTCAATCGAGAACGTCCTCGATGAGAACGACAACGCGGTGTACCTCCTTGCGATGCACCTCCCTTCACAGAAGGACGCCGTGTCAGCCGAGCTCGAATCGTCGCATGCGCCTGGAGCGCGGTTCATAAGAATCAAGTAGGCGCACTCCTACTTCGCCTGCACCGTGTCCATTGTCTCGCATGTTATCGCTCTCGCACTCCTCCACGCATACTCCCCATCATCGTCTCCACTCCCATCCCCTGCATCATCCGCTGTGTCGTTTTATTGGTATCCTTCGCATTGCCCTTTTTCAGCGCCCTTGTATCATTCAGTCCAGAAGCCGACGTTTTTTGCGCTCGATACCCTGGGCATGTGTGTAATGTGTATCGCAGACTCGACGTAAATATGACTGTACTTATTTAGAACGTGTGGACTGTCAGAAGGAGTCCTTGCTCGAGTGACAGCGAGCTGCCAGCCAGCTCGATCGCCATGAAGTCTAATTCGTAACAACGTCGCGTTGTCCCGTCTACGACTTCTTTCTGTCGAGTCTCGTTGTCTAACAACATATGTTCGTTGTTCGGCGAGCCTAAGTAGAGCGGTGTTTGGGGTCCTTGACGGAAACATCCGATTCGGTTGACATACATTTTCATTTCTAATATTTCTATTGGCTGCGGTGCTGCACATTGCTTCGAAAGTTACACCAAGGACGAACGTGCGAGATTCATCTTGGGCTGCTTCAGACTTGCCACTGGCCGCACAGATGACTGTCTGACCGTATACACCTGTCTGTGCTCGTTCTCCACGGGCGGCCTCCACACTTTTAATCCGCCCCGCGCTGCAGCTGGCCGGCAGCTTCGACCTGAACATGCTCCACCACCTCCTCTGGCTCACCCTGCTCTGCGGGCTCCAGGAAATCCTGGCGGCGCCGCCCCAGGTCCCGCTCGCGCTGGCGAACGTTGCTGCAGGTGCGTTTGCTCACGCGGGACTTATAGTGGTGTGAACCAGCTGACGGAGCCGGTCGTGTGCTACTCCACCAAGGGTCCCGTCCTCGCAAGCTCCAGGGAAGGTTCCTGCACCTGACGGACATGCACCCCGACCCATACTACCGTGCAGGAACGTCCGAGAAATCTGCGTGCCACAGGAAGAAGCCAAAGAAGAAGCCGCGGGCTGGAGAGTTTGGGTACCTGTACGGGTGAGTTCAATGGTCGTGCCCGAGCCGTCGTCGGCTAAACGTCCCTGTGCAGAGAATGCGACTCGCCCCTGGTGCTCACAGACTACACCCTGGATTTTCTGGAGAAGAATTGGCTGTCCGAGATTGATTTCGTGATATGTACGTGTAGAATTCTTGGGTTGCCTCGAAGCTTACCGAGCTGTCGAGTAGGGACCGGAGACAGTGCCAGGTACGCTGACGCCGGAGGCTGTGGCGTTCTGTCCCGGATTGACGTCCTCTGTAGACATGACAATGACCGCAAGCTTCCAAGAACGTTGAAAGAAATTTACCAACTCAACAGAGTACTGGCACGGAGAATGGAAGCTATCTTCACGAAAAGAGGGATCCCCGTAATTCCGAGCATTGGTAAGCACTTTGTTGCTGGACCGTTGGAATCCTTCTGACAAGACTGGATCCCCTCTGCCCAGGCAATAATGACGTGTGGCGTAAGTACGATTGAATCTGTATTCAGACGAGTCGGCTGATCCATCAAATCTCTCGTGCTTTTAATTCTGCAGCCCATGTGAGTACTTTCTGCCTATCGAGCTGTGCAGTCCACAAACCAGTCCGTCTTGGGCGATCCGGCATTGTCGTTTCCAGAACATCATGATGCCAGGTCGGCACTCAATTGCATGCTTTCCCACCATGGCCGACTTCTGACTTATCGCTGCAGGGCCGAACGACGTGACATCCGAATTCTCCAGGTACGTTTTCCAGCCACCCGACGTTTTACGTTTTTCTCATCCCGGTCGTATTTAGTATATGGAAGTCTTTCGTTCCGTTCAATTCGTATCAAGTCTTTCAGCGGGGCGGTTACTACTCCGTTGAGGTCATCCCCGATTCCCTCGCAGTCATCAGTCTCAATACGATGTACTTCTTCGACTCCAATAAAGGTATGTGCTCAAAAGGCTATTGGGACATCGTCATGACAACTCTTATAGCCGTGGGAGGGTGCGAGCAGGGCGATTCAGACGACCCCGGCAATCTGCAGTTCGATTGGTTGGAGGTCCAGCTGGAAGCATTCAGAAGCCGTGGGATGCAGGTAACGTGTGTACTGAACGCCGCGTCTGGAGAGCGCTAATGCTGGCCTTAGGTATGGATTTCCGGGCACGTCCCGCCGCACGCAAGAAGTTATCACCCGGAATGCGTAAGACCTTCTGTTCTGCGTCAGCTGAGGCTCATCGTGTGTTCTAGCACGTTCGATACGTCAAGTTGTCTCTACGGTACCAGGATACGATTCTTGGGCAGCTCTTTGGAGTGAGTCGGGTACTGATTCCCTGGTGACCGTCTCGTTGACGTCTGGACCCTAGCACATGAATGTCGACCACGTACGCGGTTGCGTTTCTTAAAAGTCTCTTGCTGAATTCGCTGTAGTTTTTCTTCCTGGATTCGAGAAAGCTGCCAGGTGAAGATGACATGGGCGAAGTCGAAACCGACGGGAAGCACAGGGAACTGTACAAGTCGCTTCTCAAGACATACGGACAGGTCAAGAAGGAGGCGGACCACGACAGTCTCTCCGTCGTCAATGTGTCTCCGTCTGTGGTTCCGAACCCGTACCTACCTTCGTTCAGAATCTTCGCCTACAACATCTCTGGTTCGCGATACACCGCTGGGGTCCTCGGCGAGACGGACGGGACCGAGGGTCATCGCCTAGGGGACTCTGGCCCCGAGCGATGGCACACGAGCCCCGACGCACCTTCACGGACGAACAGACTGTATTCGCCGCTGGGCTTTGCGCAGGTGGGCATTATTGCAAGGTTCATGGTATATTGCGATTCTGATGTGTCTGACGAGCAGTACTACATGCCGGATCTAAATGGGACGGCCGAGCAGCCACCAAAGTGGAGGCTGGAGTATCTGACGTTTGCGCCCGCTGCCCTGCATCCACCAAAGGGGACCGCGCCGCCAATACCGCTGAAGCAGCTGCCGCGGTCGCTGCGGAACGCGACGCGGACGCGGTCTAGGTACGCGCCGTACCGGATGGCGGACCTGACGCTCCCGTCGTGGACGAACCTCGCGCGACAGCTAGCGCAGACGAAGAACGCGAAGCTGCGGAAGCGGTTCCGTCGGTTCATGTACATGGGTGCGGACGAGGAGTTGTAGGGTGGCGTCGTAGTGTAGTGTGTCTAGCCCCCCGCGGGCCCTGCCAAGTGGGGGGTCTGTATTTTTTTTAATGCTGGAACAACTGTATTCTTCAATCAATCAGCGTGCTGGGAGGGTATTCTGGTCTTGCGCGGGGCTACGGCAGCCGGGCAGGAGGGTGGCGGCCCTGTGCGGGCTCGCCTGCGGGAGCGCGCGTGGAGGGCGTCTGGGCAGGGTTGCCGTGGCGACGGGAGTGGGAGGGCGCGGCGGGGATTGGGCAGACTCTGTCGCCGCCATCGAGCTCGAGATCTGAGTGTGATTCTGTGCTTGTGCTGCTCCTGGGTCCTTGTCATTTTGCACTGCTCAGGCTGCTCGACGCTTGCTTAGAGTTCGGTCGCAGTAGCAGCATCCTCTTAACGGCCAGACAGCGCGGCCGCCTCCACTCCTTCGCTTGCCTCTCCTTCGCCCCGCCTTGTGCCAGCGTTTTCTTTTCTCCAGCCAGGTCGCCGGCTGTGCCCCTTTCTTGTTCCTGTTCCATCATCATCGTTTTGTCGAGTGTTGTTCCATCACCGCCGTCCGCTTTTCTTTCGAGCCTCGACAAGTCTATTGTTGTCCGTCCTTGCTCTCCTCCACCGGCTGGCCCGCGTGCACCCCGACGCTCTTGCGCTGCCCGACACTCGTTGTTGCTTTCCTACTTATTCTCTATACTATCCTCACTCTTATGGCCGCTGTAAATCTCCAAATGATGGCCGCCATGCCCTTCGACACTTTCCTCCACAACCCCCACCATCCTCACTCGCGCTCCAACTCGGTCTCTTCCTCATCCTCGCTCTCGCCCAGCTCCCGCCCCCAGTCCTCCCAGGGCGTCCCCTACCTGCGGAACCCGCCCGCCATGCCCAACGCCCAGGACGATTTCTACCGTGCGTCTTTCACACCTCCCACAGCCCAGCATGACCTGAACCACCACCGCCGCCCCTCCGAACCCTCGCTCTGGTACGCCGACCTCCACACTCCAGGCGACTCGCCTCCCAACCACAACCTCGGCAATCCCGCTCTCAAGAGCCACTTCCGTCAGACGCACATCCGTGCCCGCGTCGCTGCGAGCCCATACCCCCGCGACACTGAGAGCGTCCACTCGTCCTCGAGCGAGACAGAGGACATCGCCATGTACCTCGGTCCCGCTCCTGCAGACTACACCATGTACGCCACCCCTCAGATGCTCGGTGCGAACCCGGACGTCAATCCCACCGGGGCCTTCGGACGCATGACCCTCACTTCGGACCACGCACTCGAGAAGCTTGCTGCCAATGTTCGCGCTGCGACGACGACGAGTGCATCGGACAGGGCCAAGCAGATTTTTGTTCAGGCCTGGTACGTCCCTCGCGCTTCACACGTCTTATTGTCGAACCTCTAATGAGCGTTGTCCCGTTCCATCGCAGGCTCACCGCCAACTACGCTCCCTACCCCGACGGCAACGTCCCTCGCCAGGGCCTCTACTTCTCTTATCGGCGCGTGTGTGACCAGTACGGTATCCCCCACATTAACACTGCGACCCTGGGCAAGGCCATCAGGCTCTGCTTTCCCACTATCAAAACGAGGCGCCTGGGGGTAAGGGGAAACAGCAAATATCATTGTGAGTCTCTCAATGCACTGTTCTCGATCAATATCATATGCCAGAGTCCTGATCATCCATCGTCCCCGTTGCTTTTTCGCACAGATTGCGGTATCCGACCAGCAACGTCTACCGAGGCTGAGTTCCTCCAAGACTACATCCGGAAATCAAACAATAATGCAGCGCAACAGTCAGTCAACGCCGCACGCGTGGCGAGTGACCAGGCCGACACGGGAAACCGGGGTTCGGACGAGGATGAAGACGAGGAATCGGATGGCCCAAGCTCGGCGAACGCGTCTAAGCGCAACTCGCTCAACCTGTCCAGCGGTGGCCCGAAGCAGGCAGTTGTGTTTGCTGATGAGAAGACTCCCACTGCTGCCACCCTGCTCTCTCAAGCGCAAGCCACCCAGCGGCCATCATCAAGCTCCTTCCCCTCGCAGGCACCGATCCGACGTCATCCAGGTCCGGCGGACCCGCCTATGGCTGTTCCCTCTCAGCCTTCTGCCGACGGCGGCGTTTCAGTCGCAATGATGACGGCACCATCCGTGATGAGCGTTCGGCAGATGGTCCACTTCCCGAATATCGAGGAGGCCGTCGGTGTAAATTCGACGTCGCCACAAGGCATTGCTGCGCGTGAGGTGTGGACGTGGTTCTCGGACCACCTCGACGCTTTGCTCGAGAGCATGCGGGGCTTCCGGTTCGACCAGTTCGAGATGCACGTGCGGACGTTCTGGTCGTCCCTGAACGGCGCGCATCGGGAGGTTGTTCACGCACCTGCGGTGGCAGGCCTGATGGCCAAAGCAGACGCTATCGTGTATGATGTGGGTTTCGTTTCTGTCCCGCTGTGTGTGTTAGTTCCTGACCCTTGGCGCATTGCCACTGTAGGAAATCCTGGAGTTCTTACGATCACAAATGCTTTCACCGCTATCAGCAGCTACACTCGGCGGCCTTCGACAACTGGCGGACAAGATGGAGAAAATACTACTCGTGGCACTGGACAGCTATGGCAACACTTTCGTCGAGCCGAAGGTGGAACTTGGGGCACGCTTTGGCCACCTCGTCTGTGCGTGCTACGCCGCTTTTGTTATCATCTGTTTTTGTTTAACGAACTCTTATTTTTGTTTGTAGTGCGCTTCCTCGACATGTATCAGGTAACCCAGGCGCTGAGCACAGTGCTCACCAACCCGAAACAGCTCGTGGAGATGAAGAAATCATGGCAAAAGATTGACTTCGACTCCGTCCGGAATCAGTCCGCGCTTGTCTGCAACTGTCGGCATGAAGAACTTTCGCACCTACTGGAAGTCGAGTTCGTCGGTCTTCTAGACAGTATGACGAAGAGCACCGAACCAGTACGGGACGTCATGGCCTGGGCAGATAAGTGCTGCGACAAGCTTATGGGTGGGCGCGGCAACGAGGAACGCGCAACGATGAGCTCTCGTAGCGTCCTGATCCGCTGGGGCTATGTCACAAGTCAAGTCATGAGAGATTTGGTGAGCACCATCTTTGCTTCTTCCCGTGTTCGTATCTGATGTGTTACGCCCCACGCTAGACCATCCGCAGCGACCCCGCGTTTGGTGCCTTCCAAATTTTGAAGCTGTTCTTAGAGTGAGTGGGATATTTTCCGACGCCATTCGTCCTGAGTCTTACGCATCTGTGGCAGCGATTGGATCGCGCTCAACGTTCTCCGCCAAGTAGCACTCTCGACGAACTCGGTGGCTGCGTCCGTGGAGCCCGTGATGCACCAACAGTATCTCTCGCTGTCACCAATGGCGGGCCAGGAGAGCTTCGGGAACCCGCTCGATATGCGTACACACGGCATGATGGCGCACACGCCAACAACGTCGAGTATGCTCGCTGCATTGCAAGCAGACACGTTCGGAACCTCACTTGACCCCTCGGCAAATTCGTTCGGCGGGGATGCCTTTGCCCCCATGTCGTTCATGGAGCAGGCCGGCACCCCTGATGACACTCTGCCGATGAACTCCTCGGGACTGCCGTTCTCCGACTACATCGCGAACTCGTCAGCGTTCGACATCTCCTCCGCATTTAACCCCCACGATATGGGCATGGGCGCGTCTGGCACGCCGCCTTCGACCTCGAGCGACCCAGAAAGCGAAAACGAGGCAAAACCCGAGCCCTAATTTTCACTTCTTCCGGGACATTCGTATATGGAATGCCGTCGTTTTCGTTCTCTTGTCTCGTAATGCTAGTCTGGTCGTCATCTCAGGGATACTATTATCTATAAGTACAGTCACGCGTAATCTAACTCTCCTTTCTTCCTGTGTTTTCCGTTTGAACTCTCGTTGCTTGCGTTAATTATGTTGAATCGGCTGCTCACATGTATTGCTGCTTCTTTCTCGCTGCTTTCTCAAGTTCTCCATACATATATCTCCAAAGAAATACTATTCAACCCTGGAAAACTGACAACTATGTGCGATAGTCGCTGAAGCTAATGTAGAGTACCTAAAATGAGTAGGGATGACGCACAGCGACAACGTACATGACAGACTGAGGATTCGACGTAGATCATTGCTCTTCTGGTGCAGCCACTTCCTCTGCTTCCTGTACACTTTCTAGTTTCTCTGCTACTTCATCGTCGGGAATGGGGACGGAAGTCACGTCGCTGATAGCCGGCGTGGGTGCAGGCTCCGCGGGCAGCTCGCCGCCACCATTCGGTGGTGTGAGGTCGTCGGAGACCGGGACGGTCACCTTGTTCGAGTGCCCGGTAAGGCGCTCGATCTCCTTCTCCGCCTTCGCCTTATTCTCCGCCGTGACACGGGCCTGGTTTGCCTCGTACCATGCCTTCTTCGTCTTCAAGTCCTCGACAACGCGCGGAACGTCGGTGCCTGAAGTCGGTGGCGGGATGGAAAGTGAGAGAAGCGCGGAGAGGGTAGACATGGGCACGTTCAGCCTGTCTTTCGACGTCGCGTCCACGGCATCCGTCGCGGGTGTGGCCTTCGCGTGCTGTTTCTTGCCCTTCTTCTTTCCACCTCCGCCCACGAAATATGACTCCTCGCCCTTCTTTTTCAGGGCTACGACACCCTCGACGGGTTCCTCCACCTTGCGAATTTCAAGTTCGGGAACGCCGGCGACGGCGGACTTCTGCTGCTCCCGGTCAGCGGATAGCGTCGGCGGCGCGGTCGACTTTCCAGAGAAATACTCGATGAGCGTTTGGCAGTCCTCGATTTGTGCTTGGAACGCGGGGACCTCGGCTTCCTCGCGCAACCGCTCTGCAAGCTCGTGCTTCTTCGCTGCCTCTTCCTCTTCGCGTTGCTTGCGCGCACGTTCGGCGCGCCGTGCGCGGTCTTCCTGCATTTTGGAGTAGAAACGGTCGTTTGCATCGCGGAAGCGTTGCGCAGAATCGCGCTTGTGAGAGTAGAGCGTGTCGAGCTGGGCCTGCAACGCGCTGCGCTCGTCCAAGAGCTTGTTACGCGCCTCCTGGCTCTGGTCCGCTTGCTTCTTGATCTCGTCGAGCTCGGTCTGGATGGTGTCGTACCTCTCCGAGACGGCCTTGCTCTCCGGGTCGTCGAGCTGTTTGCGCAACTCCTCGGCCTGCTTCCTGTCTGCTTCGATCGTGTCCTGTTCTGCCTGGAAGCCCTCGACGGCGCGCCGACTCCGCTTCAGTTGACTTATTTCCGCGAGCGCACGCTTCTCGTCGGCGACCTTCATGTTGCCTGATTCAATCTGCTTTTCGAGTTGGCTGCAAGGTATAAGTAGCTAGTCCATTGTCAAGGGTAGAGACGCGTACTTAATACGGTTGTCCACATCCTGTATGGTCTTGAAGGGGACCTTGGCCTTGGCAGCGTTCAAGTCCTTGATCTAGGCCGAGTCATAGCCATGTTAGACACAGCTGACAGCAGAGAGTACATGCGACGCACCTTTTTCTGTACACCATCCTGGAGGGCTTTGAGCTGGTCGAAGACCTTGCTACGAGCCTGCTTAATGTTGCCCTGTGTATTGCGTATCTCCTGCAGCTCGTCCAAGAGCTGTTTTCTGCGTTCCTGCGACGCTGCACTCCTCCCACCGGAGAGCTTCTCCTTGACAGCGCTCTTCGGATCGTTAGCGACAGTCGCGCTCTGGACGAGGCAAAGCGTGCACTCACCAGCTTGACCTGCAACCCGTCAATCTCGGCCTTAACTTTGTTCTGCTCAGCATCGTAGACGGCCTTGTCCGGCTTTCCGCTTCCATAGACGACTTGGTCCACAGCTGCCTGGGTCACGACTGCGTCCACGGGAGCAGCGCTAGGCGTCGCGGTGCCCGAAGACGGCGCGGAGACCTTGGGCTTGGGCTTGCCAGCAGCGGCGGCGCCGTTAGATTGTTTCTGGGCTTTGGGGGCCATGACCGGGTGTAATTAGCAGGTCGTTTTGATATGAAACAAAAGAGAGTGGGTGGGGGTTGCGGAAGAGCAGGGACAGGCCGTGAGAGTGGGTACAGAGCTGGTGTGCTCAGGTACGGGCTTCGGCACAGACACGCTCGTGACGTGGCTGAGGAATTCAACGCACCATCGCAACGTCCACATGTCGCTCTTTCGCCCGAAAATTAATATCAAAGTGTAAAATTACAGCAGCGCGTACGAAAACAATGCGACAGAAACAGAGACAGACACCGCGCGCGACGCTCAGAACAAAATCTTCTGGTCCAGCTTTTCTACCTCCTCGCAGCACTCCTTGAAGAGCTCCCGGTAGTCGTCGTCCTTGTCGTCCTCGCCCTCCTTCTTTTTTGGCTTCTTCTTCGAGTCGGGACAGACCATAACACAACTCGTTGGCCGCTTTGTTGAGCTCGCGTGTCCAAGCTCCTCCTTCGATGTTACGAAAACATATGGAATCCCCGCGTCCTCGCTCATGACTGGTAGGTGCGATATTATGTCGATGGGTGTGATATCCGCAGCGAGCACGAGCAGACTACGCACATCCCGTTAGCCACGGAGCAACAAACGAAACAAGATGACTTGCCCCTTCTCCCCCTTCCGGATACCCTTCACCACCTCCTTCACACCGCGCTTCACCTGTCGTTGTTTCGATGCTGAACGTTTGTTAGCAAAATACATCAGCTAGGGACACGGGCAGCATACCCTTCTTGATAGTCTTGTGGAGCTTCTTCAAGAGTTTCTTCTGTGCGAGCGGGTGCGCAATAGGCGAGAGGTCTTCGAGGGGAATGATAATCTCCTCCTTCTCCTTCTTGGAGCGCTTTTCTACCTACGATATGGTTCAGAATCTCGCATAACATATCATGAACAATAAGACATACCTTCACTACCTCAACGTCTGCCATTTCTACATCTTCAGCAATTGTCTCGGAGACGTCCTTGGACTTCTTCTCCTTCTTTTCGGACTTGTCCCTGGCCATTGTTGGGGTGTTTTAGTGTACAGTAGTACAGAGAAGAGGTTTTATAAAAGGGAGGATTATAGCAGGAATGAAGCTCCAGCAATTCGCGCTCACGAAACCGGCGCCTGTCAGAAAATCCTTCGCCACGTGGGCGACGCGCTGTCCAAATCTGGAATTGTGTAGCTCCGAGTCGGCCGTGTTCCTCACTGTTTCTTCGAGCCCCAAATTCTCTATGCTCTCATGCTGCTCTATGTTAACCTAACATTAATGCTCTACGACTCGGATACGTCGAACACCACAAGTTTTCTCCGGCTAGTGTCAGGTGCACACAACATCCCACTACCGAGAGCAAAGACATTGCGCCACTCCGGTGGGAGCCAACCCAACCTGACTGTGCGTCCGGGACTCTTTACATAGAGCCATCCTTCCTTCGACACCGTGTATTCCGGCCAGGTACGAGTTCCAGGCTTCCATGGCGAAAGCGTGTGCACCGTACGACCGCCCTCGACGATAAGTACGCCGCCACCATCCGATGCGAAGTTGACAGAACACATCCAGGTGTCGTCGTCGATCGAGACTTCGTATACCGATGCACCAGTGGCGACGTCCCATATGTAGACCCGGTCTGAGTCGTCCAGCGATATGATATGCATGCCGTCCGCTGTAAACATAACTTCCATGACTCGCTGCAGATGTGGCTCGAGAACTCGTGTGGTGCGTCCTGTTTCCACCTCGAATATGTGTATGGCTTTGCCGTCAGAGCCGGAGACGACCAGCTGTCCGTTGTATGAAAAGCCCGCCGCTCGAACCCAGTTTGTGTGCTGTTCGTAGTTGCGAATGAGGGCCCCGCTGGCAGAGTTCCACACCCTGACAGAGCTGTCCATCGAGCTGGTGACGATGAGAGAGCTGTCGGGCGAAAAGGATACGGAGAGTACGTCGTGCGCATGTCCTATTAATGAAGTGACAACTTTGCCGGATACGCAACTGAAGACATTAACTACGGCGTCGGATGCCATAGGCAGGTAGGCGAGCAATGAGCAATCTGGGGAGATAAACAACGCTTGTCTTGAATATTTGGATGCAGAGAAGCCGCCGAGTTGTTGTCCAGTGACAAGTGCCCACCTGGAGCGTAGCGTCCCACGCATCGACTATGTTCTCGAATAACGCCAATGAAAGTGCACCTTCCGGTATCGAAGGTATCGTGGCGAAGTGGGCGACGTCTTGGCCTGTATGTGGGATGGGGAGGAGTGAGGTGACGCCCCTGCGACGAACAAGAGCAAAACGTGGAGATCCAACTTGAGTGACCGTGACGGGAATGGATCGGTGTTTCGATACCGTGTGAGCTTGAGTGTGAACTGGATGTCGGGTAACATCCCATACTCTAATAGTCCCATCGTCTGCCACAGAGGCGATTTGCAAACCACCGGGGCTCCACGAGACATCACGAACCCAGTCCGTAGCCTTTGGCAAAATACATGGCTCACTGGTACATGAACTGCGCGCCGAATGAATGGGATTGCGTAGCGCAAGTGTGACGACACAGATGTTGAATCATAGTAGTCTCAGTTGGCATTGCCTGAAAGCCTTTCACCTCATTGCATCTAGTTTGCAAGTCACGTCTTACGGGCGGAGGTGCAGATCAGATCGCCTGGAACTCTTGGCGACGAAGCTATCCAGCCGGAGTTGTTTTGTCATATCGGACCTTTAGTTCAACTTTTCCTTCACGTACAATGCTTGCTAGTAGCATATCTTCTGAGTATTGAGATCTATACCGTCCCCGTATAGTGACCCTTTTCAGTTTGTTTCAGTTTGAAGATGTATATTTTTCGTCACTGAATTCCACAAATGGAAGCGCCACAAATGCGACGTCTATCCAGTCAGCCACCGAACAGACTAATCTTGCTGGCGCGATGAAGCCTGTTTCTTCGAAGTTGCACCATACTGATCGCTGCATAGCTCTACAGTCTTGAAATGTCTGCCTGAATTTTTTGGAAGTGAGGTTCAGGTCAGCGAGTAGCATACATTTTATGTGAAACAACTACTACTAGTGCGGTGTGTAGAGTATTCATAGCCAAAGCAGTGCCAGAGCGCGACAAGTCTAATATAATACGGTCGTTATGGCTGTTGCACGTCGGGACCCCACAGCCGTACATAATCAGGAAGACGCGATACATCAAACTCGACGACAGTACGAGACCCTTGATCAAGACAGCAGAAATTCGCACCCTCGCAGGAAAGTACAGTGCGCCACTCGGGCGGGAGCCAGCCTAATCTGGCTGTGCGTCCTGGACTCATCGCATAAACCCACCCATCCGTCGACACCGCATACGCTGGCCAAGTACGGCTACCGGGGCTGCATAGGGGAAGTACACGCAGCTCAGGGTTGTCGCCTGTAATAGGAAGGCTGGTGTTGTCCGGCGAGGGGGTAATGGAGCGGGCCCAGAAGTCATCATCGACGTGGATCTCGTATGTGCGCGTACCAGTCGCGATGTCCCAGATATAGACCCAGTTTTGGTCATCGAGAGCTAGGATATGCTTGTCCTCTGCTGCGAACACCACCTCCATGACCCAATCTCGATGACCTTCGAACGTCCGTTCGACGCGCCCCGTAGCCTCGAAGACATGTACGGATCTGTCATCAGAGCCGGAGGCAATGAGGCGGGCGTCGGACGAGAAGGCCAGAGCTCGGACCCGATTTGTATGCATCTCGTGGCCGTGGACAATGTCTCCGGTCGTCGCATTCCACACCATGACAGATTTGTCTTTTGAGCCGGTGGCAATGAGGGTGCTGTCGGGGGAGAAGGCGATGGACATTACGTCGCGGGTGTGCCCAGTCAACGACACGACCACCTCCCCCCTGCGTAGGTTGCAGACATCGACCGCGCGATCCAAGGCCGGGGACCGGTACGCCAACAACAGTCCATCCAGAGAGATGCACACTGGCTGCTTTGAAATAAAAGAAGCCGAAAAATCGACATGCTGCTGGCCGGTGATGACCGCCCAGGGACGGGTGCGTGCGAATCTTGACAGATCCTCGCCGATTTGTAGCGCGGCGTCCCAGACGTCGGCCAAGTCCGTGAAGAGCGCCAGCGTGGGGGCACCCTCCGGCATCGCAGCAGCGACGACGATGTCGACTTTGGTGGACGGAAGCTGGAGGAGTACGGTGTCGCCCTTGTGGCGGGCGAGAGCGTATCGCGGTGTTCCAGAAGGAGCACGCAGCGGCTGCGACATGATGTGATTTTCAGCGTGCGCAGGGGACTCTGTGGCGTCGCACACTCGGATGGTGCCGTCACTTGATGCAGAGGCAACTTGCAAGCCGTCGGGGCTCCACGAGACGTCCCAAACAGAGCCGGTGTGGCCTGGAAGAACGAGCGGCGGATCCTGGGATGCAACCTGCCACAGTAACACAGTCCCGTTGCGTGATCCGCAGGCAATGCGTGCGCCGTCGCGCGAGAACGCAAGCCGACTGCTGAGCCCCTCGGACACGTCGATGGAGCGGACCAGAGACTTGTCCGCGCGTTGCCACACTTGGATGACATGTTCCGACCTAGCGGCGACGAGACGGGCGTCGGGCGAGAATGTGCATGCATTCACCTCATTGGGAAAGTCGATGCTCTCGTCTGTGGCGGAGGACACGTCGTGCAGTGACAGGCAAGCGCCGTTGCCCCGCGCAATGACGCCGCCGTCGGGCGAGAGCCCTGCCTGCCAAGTGTACCTGCCCGTCTTGTCGAAGGTGAGGATGCAGCGCCCATCGGCCGTGTCCCATAGCTTCGCCTCGCCCTCGTTTGTGGCAGAGAGGAGGCGACGCCCGTCCGACGAGTACGCCACAGATAAGACCGCCATCGTGTGTCCCTTCAACGTGAGAACACACTCGCCCGACGACACCTGCCAGACGCAGACGTCCCGATCGCTCGATCCTGACGCGACGTGTGCCCCGTCCGGTGAGATTGCGACGCAGTTCACATTGCCCGTGTGTCCGTCGAAGGACTGAGCCATCGTGCGCGTCGACGTTTTCCACATCTTGAGTCTATGGTCCTGTCCCCCGGTCACGAAGCAGTCTCCGCCCGACGAAAATGTGATTGCATACACCTCTTTGCCGTCATGGCCCGCGAATGCATCGCGCCGAGGCGGCCAGCTGGAGAGCGCCCCGTTGCGCACGACGAGGGAGCCATCGAGCTCTCGTGTGTATTCCTTCCTCACAAGGCTCTCTGTGGGTGCAAGGCCAAGAGCGGAGTGGTAGACCTGGAGCGGCGCAGTGTCGATGCAGTAGTAGTACATCCACAGGAAGCGATGGTAGTCCGAGAGCGGCGCTACCAGGCTGGCGAACGACCCTCCGAGGTTCTAGACGGCAGAAAGGACAGGTCAGATCTGTCTCGATGAGGTTGGACTGGCTGGAACATGACTTACCTGACAGATGTGCTCTGCTGTCTCTAGCGCCGTGAGCGCCCCGTCCAGCACTCGCAGGAGGCTGCAGGCCTCGAGCCAGTACAGCATCTGGCGGGTCAGGAACCCACTGAGCAGGTCGCGAGCGTCTTGCCCTAGCGTGCCGCTGGCACAGCGAGACAGATGTATGCTCCAGAACCGGGACGCATACGCCACATGGGCCGGAATACACCTCTTCACGGTATTGGACAGTCCGGGTACCTCGCTCCTAAACGCCGCCGATCTCTCGATCCCCGCGATGTTGCGCTTCAGGCCATCCATAGCCACCATGCTCCGCGTGAAGAGGATCAGATGATGCTCGGCAGGGATGATACGAAACGCCTCCGGCTTGTCCAGTGATCCATCAAGGAGGAATTCCGGGAATGTGGGATGGATGAAGCGGATGGTGTCCTTGGAGCCTTCTTCGGGGATATGGAGCACTGAACGAAGTCGCGCCAACCTGTTACGGACGTCGCCCTCTGACATGCCGAGCAGGTTCGCGAGCGCCGCAATCGACAAAGGCTCCTCTGCGAGGGTGATGGCTCCGAGGACACGGCGGAGGGACGGATTGGTAGTGTGTAGAGTAGTGACATCCTTGAATGCCAACGCTAATACCTCACGGTACAGGTCATGCATGATGGACACCGACGCTGTCAGAAGCGCCTGCAGCTGCTCCTTTGGATCCGAGTCGGTGTCGCCGATGAAGCGGAGCACGGTGGTAGCAAAGATAAATAGCCCTTTCGACAGCTCCGTCAGCCTGGTCATGTCCTGGACAGATGGCCAGTCCGCCTCGAGGGTGAACGTGTCGCGGATCTCCTTGAAGCCGTCGATCAGGTAGCGTCGGATGTCGTCGAGGACCGACTTCAGATGGACGTTGTGCAGAACGAGTGGTTTTGTGGAATCCTTGAGTGATACTTCGTTCGCCTTCTCGAAGAATGCTGTGATATGAGGCTCTGGGCGACTGGTGACGACGAAGAGGAACGGCGCCAGCTCGCGGATGTGGCGTGCGAGAATGTCGAGGATCACCGACTTCAAGCTTGTGTTCTCGCACTCGTCCAGGGCGTCGATGACAATGACGCACGTCGGGAACACGCCCTTGAGTTCCCGCAGTGGTTGCAGGATGAGCGCCTTGAACTGGTCCAGAGGCTTCGCGTGGACGACGTCCGGAGTTTTCTTCAGTGCGTCCATGACCTTCTCCTTGAACGGCTCGTGGTACTGGCACAGCTGGCGCGCGATCGTGACGAAGATGCGGTTGGGGTCGCGGCACTCGGCGTCCGTGCGCGAGCAGAAGAAGTTGGCGCCGAGCACGCCCTTGTCGTCGTACTTCTTCGCGACGGAGCAGGCGATCGTTGTCTTGCCCGTCCCTGCCCAGCCGTTGATCCAGAGGAAATGCCCGGACTTTTCTTCCGCGGCGCACGACGCCACTTCCTCCGAGCTCTTGTGTATCCAGCTGTACGCGTCCGCCAGCACGTCCTTCCTCGTGCCCTCCAAGCACTCGCGGCGGACGGAGCTGGAGTTGTACTGTGCGCGTTTGGCATACGTGGACAACATAGACACTGCGATAGGAATGAGCCAACTGTGTTTAGCGGACGACGGGTGGCACCCACTTTCTAAATGTGTGTTCACCTGTTCTGCAAGTCAGTAAACGTTCCCCGCTCAGCAAAGCAAAGCGTACATACCGCTTTCACATCTTGACGGACGGCACCTACATCTTGACGAACGGTACCCACATCTTGGCGAACGGTGCCCACATCTTGACGGACGATACTGACATCTTGACGCACGGCGTGCACAGCTGCCTCGATATGCTGTCGCAATGTGAGGGACGAAGTCTGTTCCAAACAGCGGGACTAATTACCATCATGCTCTGTAACTACGTGCCCGTCAGCGACCGGTCAAAGGGGAAACGGAAACAGCGACTCTCACCAAGAAATCCTCGATGGACTGGCTGACCTCTTGCACGAGGCCCTGCAGGTTCGTTGCATCCACGTTACTCGTGAAGAATCGCTTGATCATGCCCCGGCACTTGACGCGCTGCGCATCCTCTGCTATCCGCTCCCAAAGCCTATGTGATGTTGAGATCAGAGGTCAGCGGTTCGCGCGGAAACCACATCTGCTCACTTGCATAGCGCGTCGATGCGCTCTCGCATCTCGTCGGGTAGCTGCTGATGCTGCAGAAGTAATTTCTCGAGCGCGTCCTTGAGCGACGTTATGCGCGTAGCTAGCGTCTCCACGCCCTCCACGTTCGTCTTCATGGCCTAGCGAGCGCTCTCAGTAAATGCTGTCGGGACGCGCAAGTGCTCGACATACCCGAATCTTCTTGAGAAATTCCAGCAATGCTTGCAGCCCGCTGCTCAGCCCCGGCACACCGGCATCCCCTGCGGACGCGGCGGCGACCGTCAACGCCAGCTCCAACATCTGGGATGCGGCCTCTGCGAACTGCTTCATGCGGCGCCGCGCCGTCTTCTGGGGCATCCATCGTGCAAGTTTGCGCTTCCGGGGAGTGGGGGACGGCGGTCGCTGTGCTCCTGGGGGAGGTTGCGGGTCTGTCGGTTGGGACATGTCGAAGCGACGGCGGGGAGGGGAAAGATTGAGAGGGGAGAGAGTGAGAGGAGAGTGAGTGAGAGAAGAGTGTGTGGAGGCGAGGGCGCAGTAGTTATCGATGGGGACCATTCATGCGAGAATTAGGTTCGCCATGAGGGAAACACTCCGTCTAGGGTCCAATGCTTCTGTGCCACAAAAGGCGCTACGAAGCTCGATGCGCGATACCAATGAGGAGAGCGGAAATTGAGCTCCGATAGTCCATGGGTGGCGAGTTGTAATCCGTGTGAAACTGTTACTAGAAGACAGCGCGCCGCGGATGTCAACGTATCATGCCTCAGCACAAGGGCATGTTGTTATGCTCCGCACAGCCCCAGAGTGCTAGGGAAGCGGCGGAGATGAAGGCCTGGAGTCTTCAGGCACTGGCATGCGTGAGATGATCTGAATGAAGACCGGCGCGGGATGAGCGGGAACATCGCGCTGGATAGACGTGCTGTACGCACGAGATACAGACGTATATTACCGCGGTTCTACGTGCTAGGGTAGCATGTACGTCGCGGTATGGCCCGTCTGCACCATCGTAAAGGATGGGGCATCCCGTGGGGCACTTCCTGAGTTGCTTTCGACGACTTGTGCCCTAGCTTGTAGCGTGATGGTATATAATCAAACAGATTAATGTGTTCCGGCGGATAGAGTTCGACTGCGGTGTAAGAGGAGGCTCAGGAATGTCGTGGTACAGAAACGAATGGGATGAGTGTGACAACGTGGCTTTGCCGTGACAAATCACGTCACGCGCCGGGTTCCTCCTTCGCTAACATGACCAGTCTCCGGACTCCCCGCTCATCCGCCCTCTACATGCGCAGAACTTCTGTCGTCCTTACCTGCAGCCATGAGGGATAACATGGAACAAGACCGTCCCCACTGCGCAGAACGTCATCCGCCATGCGCCATAGCGGTACGGAGTACCCTGCCCGAAGCAGACGAGACAGGCCGAGAGGATAACATAGCGCACCATGTGGAAAGACTGGAGCGATGAGGATAGGTTCTTGACACCGGAACAGAGATATGCTCATGCCATCCCTTGTTTGCTCATGATGTCGCCGCGGAGCGAACGGCGCCCAACAAGCCGCAGATACGATCTGACCCGTAGGGTCTGGCAGTATGTTTCTATACGAATCAACGGGCCTTGTCATGAGCATAAGGTGCGTCATTTGTGTTTGCGAAGCTCTCAACACGGTCAAAGTAACGCCTAGGTTCTGGCAGGGATTTACTATCGCTATTTTCGGCCAGATCGTCGCATGTAAGTCTGGCTTTCCACCCAAGTCCGCTGAGGAGTCCGCTCACACTTGAATCAGCCATGTATAGCATCCACATATTAATCAAATAATATAATGGGTGTTCTGGCGCGTATGAATTCCGCTCCTCATCAATGCGTATCTGTTGTACGAGCAAACCTAAATCGTATCTGTCTCTCTTCAATCATCGCGGGATGGAAATTGCCAGCTCCGCGAAACCCTGTGATATAAGGATACGGGAAATCGAAAGTCCGTACGTCGAGCACATTCGCCATGACTATTTCTGGGGTCAGTGCGTGCACAATCATTTGAATATCAGGGACAAACCTGCAAGTTGCTACAGTGACTTCAACTGGCCGCGTCAAATTTGAAGCACTATATGAATGGGATGCAACACGTTGGCTAAATACGACAGAAAATACTCCACCAGGATTACTACACGCTAGAAACCCAAGTCTGCACATACTCTGGAATACATGAAACATCAATTTCGACGAATATTCGCTGCCCTGGGATGAGACAGCATAGATTCGCACCGTCCCAGGAAAGCAGCATGCCCCACTCTGAAGGAACCCAACACAGCCTCGCCGCATGTCCCATACTCATCGCATAAACCCAGCCGTCCGATGATATCACGTACGCTGGCCATGTACGGTTGCCGGGGTCACATATCGGAAGTGGACACGGCTCGGAGTCGCTCTCTCCGACGAGGACGCCGGTGCCGTCTGGCGCGAGGGTGAGGAAGCGGTTCCAGGAGTCGTCCCTGACGCAGATCTCGTACGTGCGTATCCCGGTCTCCATGTCCCAGGTGTAGACCCAGTTGGCGTCATCGAGGGCTAGGACAGACTTGTCATCTGCTACGAACACCACCTCCATGACCCAATCTCGATGACCTTCAAAGACCCGTTCGATGCGCCCCGTCACAGCCTCGAAGACATGCACGGAGGCGTCATCAGAGCCAGAGGCAATGAGGCGGCCATCGGATGAGAAGGCCAGAGCTCGGACCCAATCCGTATGTTCTTCGTGGCTATGGACGATGTCTCCAGTAGTAGCCTTCCACACCTTGACAGAGTTGTCGCTTGAGCCAGTGGCAATGAGGGTGCTGTCAGGGGAGAAGGCGATGGAGACCACGTCGCGGGTGTGCCCAACCAATGAAGCGACCACGTTTCCGGTGCGTAGGTTGCAGATTTCGACCACTTCATCCGAGGCTTGGGACAGGTACGCCAGTAGTGACCCATCCGGGGATATGCGCATTGGCTGCTTTGAGTGGGAGGAGAGATCGACGTGTTGCTGTCCGGTAATGACTCCCCAAACGCGAGTGTGGGTAATTCTATTCAGATCTTCGGGGAGCGCAGCGTGCCAGGCGTCGACTGGGTCCGTGAAGAGTGTCAGTGTGGGCGCACTCTCCGGCAGCAAAGCGGCGACGGCGAAGTGGGCGATATCAACTTTGGCGGATGGAAG
This sequence comes from Bjerkandera adusta, assembly GCA_027924225.1. Classification (NCBI taxonomy): domain Eukaryota; kingdom Fungi; phylum Basidiomycota; class Agaricomycetes; order Polyporales; family Phanerochaetaceae; genus Bjerkandera; species Bjerkandera adusta. The sequence continues at coordinate 1,221,487 of BSCZ01003033.1, forward strand.
ATGAAGGAGTACAGTGCCGCCCTTGTGACGGATGAGAGCGAATTGAGGAGGTCCGGAAGCGATGGGTTGCGACGCAGTACGTCTTTCAGCATGCGTCGAAAACGCAGTAAGGTCACATATTCGGATAGTGCCGTCACCTGACGCGGAGACAATTTGCAGGCCATTGGGGCTCCACGAGAAGTCCCAAACAACGTTGGTGTAATCATGTAGAACGAGCGGCGGGTCATCTGAGGCGACGTTCCACAGATACACCGCCACACCGCTCGATGCGCAGCCAACGTATGAGCCGTCGGGAGAAAAGGCGAGACGACAGAGAAGCGATTCCGAGTCGGGCATGTCAATGGAGCGGACCAAGGATTTGTCTGCGCATCGCCATACTCGGAGAACGTGCTCTGACCTAGCGGCGACATAGCGGCCGTCAGGCGAGAACGTGCATGCGTCAACTATGCCAGGAACGGCCAGGGCCTCGTGCATAGCAGAAGACACGTCGTAGAGGGACAGGAAGTCTGCGTTTCCACAAGCGATGACTCTACCGTCCAGTGAGAGACCAACTTGCATAGTCAGATGGCCCGTTGCGGCGAGGGTGAGGATGCAGCGCCCGTCGAAGATGTCCCATAACTTGACCTCAGTCTCTGTTGTGGCAGAGAGGAGGCGACGCCCGTCCGCCGAGTATACCACAGATGCGACGATGCTCCTGTGTCCTACGAGTGTCTGGATGCAGTTGCCCGAGGATACCTCCCAAACGCAGACGTTCCAGTCGACTGATCCCGACGCGATGTGCAATCCGTCCGGCGAGGTTGCAACGGAGATGATCTTTCCCGTGTGCCCTTCGAAAGACTGGACTATCGCACGCGTGGATGTCTTCCGCATCCTCACCCTGTTGTCTCCCCCGCCGGTGACGAAACAGTCTCCGCCAGGGGAAAACGCGATCGTGTACACTCCTTTGCCATCGTGCCCCTTGAATACGTCACGCCGAGGCGGCCAACTTGAGAGCGCCCCGCTGCGCACACTGAGGGAGCCGTCGAGGTCCTGGGTGTATAAACTCCTCACAAGACTCTCCGTGGGCGCAAGAGCGAGGGCGGAGTGGTAGACCTGGAGCGGCGAGGTATCGATGCAGTAGTGGTACGTCCACAAGAAGTCGGAGTAATCCTCGAGCAGTGTCAACAGGCTGGCGAACTGCCCTCCGAGGATCTGTACAGCAAAAAGGTTAACACTCTCAATGTAATCATACCAAATTGAGCACGACTCACTTGGCAGGCGCGCTTTGCCGTCCCTAGAGTCGCGAGAGCACCGTCCAGTACTCCCAGGAGGCTGCAGGCTTCGAGCCAGTACAGCATCCGGCCTTTCAAGAATGTACTGAGCAGATCATGAATGTCCTGCCCTAGCGTGTTGCTCGCGCAGTGCAGTAGGTGAGCGCTCCAGAAGCTGCATGCGTACGCCACGTGAGCCGGGATACACCTCTTGACGGTGTCGGATAGCCCGGGCATCTCGCTTTTAAAAGCCGCCGACCTCTCGATACCCGCGATATTACGTCCTAGGCTGTCCATCGCGACAAGGCTTCGAGACAAGAGCGTGAGATGGTGTTCGGCGGGGAGGATGCAGAATGCTTCCGGCTTAGCCATCGATGTATCGAGGAGGAACTCTGGGAATGTGGGATGGATGAAGCGGATAACGTCCTCGGAACCTTCTTCGGGAATATGTAGCACAGAGCGAAGACGAGATAAGGTGTTGCGGATGTCACTCTCCGAAATGTCGAGCAGACCTGAAAGAGCTGGGACAGAGAGCGACTTCTCCGCGAGAGTGATGGCCCCGAGGACTCGGCGGAGAGACGGATTGATGTTGTTGAGATTGCCGACATCGACGTACGCCAACCTCAGTACCTCACGGTAGAGGTCCTGCATAACGGAGACCGACACCGCTAAAAGACTCCGTAACTGCATCCTTGGATTGCTGCAGTCCGGGTCACCGACAAAGCGAAGGACAGTGGTAGCGAAGATGAACAACCCCCTCGAACGTTCCGCCATCGTGTTCAAGTCTTGATTGGAAGGCCACTCTTCTCCAATGAAGAAAGCTCTGCGAATCTCACGGAAGCCATAGGCCAGGTAGCGTCGGATGTCGTCGAGCACGGAGTCCAAGTGTACGTTGTGGAGTACGAGCGGCGTCGTAGCATCCTTGAGTGATTCCTCGTGTGCCCTCTCGAACATAGCTGTGATATGGGGTTCCGGGCGGCTGGTGATGACGAAGAGGAATGAGCCCAGCTCCTTGATATGGCGCGCGAGGATGCCGAGGATCACGGAAGTGATATTCGGGTCACGACACTCGTCCAGGGCGTCGATGACGATGACGCATGTTGGGAACTCCCCCTTGAGCTCCCGGAGAGGACGGAGGATGAGCTCCTCGAACTGGCGAAGGGGGCCAGCAGTAGCGACATCGGAGTCCTCCTTCAGTATCTTCGCAACCCGTTCCTGGTACGGGACATGATACAGACACAGTTGCCTCGCGATCGTGACGAAGATGAATTTCGGGTCGCTGCATTCGGCGTCCGACCGCGAGCAGAAGAAGTTGGCGCCCAGCTTGCGTTCTTTCTTGTATTTCTCTGTAATCGAGTAGGCGACCGTCGTCTTCCCTGTGCCTGCTAGGCCGTTGATCCACAGAACGTGTCCTGGCCTCTGCCGCGTCGTTTGTGGGTCCGTCGAAACCGGCTCTGACGAGCTCTTCAGGAACCACTCGTCGACGTCGGTGAGTACCCCCTTCCGCGTTCCTTTCAGGCATCATCGACGGACAGCAACTGAGTCGTACTGTGCGTTCTTCGCGTACGTGGACAAAAAGGACACTGTATCGCGGTAAACATGGGATTTTGCGCCAATAGAGTGTATATCTCACCATCCAACTGAGTCTTCGTAGGTTTCATTAGTCCAGGTACCACGTTTATAGAATGTAGTCAACATACCGCTTTCACATCTTGACGTACGACGTGGACATTCGCCTCAATGCTCTACGACGGCGTGAGAGATAATTTTTACAAAATAACCAGACCAGTTACCAGCATAGCCTGTAGCTGCGCGCGCGTTAGTTAGCGATCGACGCAAAGGAGGAGCAGAAGTAGTGGTTCTCACCAAGAAGTCTCCGATGGACTGGTTGACCTCCTGTACGAGGCCTTGCAATTTGGTTGCATCCACGTTGCTAGTGAAAAATCGCTTGATTATACCCCTGCACTTGATGTGTTGCGCATCCGCTGCGATCCGTTCCCAAAGCCTACATGATGATGAGATCAAAGGTCAACGTGAAGGCAACGTCTGCTCACTTGCACAGCGTGTCGATACGCTCTTTCATGTCATCGGCCAACTCCTGGTGCTGCAAAAGTAGCTTCTCTAGTGCGTCCTTGAGAGCCGTGATGCGTATAGCTTGTGCCGCCACACCCTCCACGTTCGTCTTCATAGCCTAATGATATCCTCAGCACGTACTTCTAGGACGTCGGGTGAGAAACCAACCTGGATCTTCTCAAGAATTGTCAATAACGCTTCGAGCCCACTGCTGAGCCCCGGGACACCGGCGTCACTTGAAATCTCTGCAACGATAGCCAACACCTCCTGCAAGATTTCGGACGCATGCCCCGCGTACTCCTTCATCCGGCGCCGTGCTTTCTTCTGTGGCATCCATGGTCTGTGTTTTCGCTTCCGGGGAGTAGGGGAGGGCGGTGGTACCCCTGGAAGAGGATGTAAACCCGTCGGCTGGGACATGGCGAAATGCCCCACCGACAACGGAGGGAAGAAAAGACGGATGGAGAATTGCCGAGCGTGGGTGAGGACTAACCGGTATTTAACTGTCAGTACCATTCAACTGAGAACTGGGTTGATCATGAGAGCAACGCCACGTCTAGGGTCCGGTCTTCGATGCCATGAAGCAGCGCTGAGAAAGCCAAACATACGCAGGGCGCAAGACAGGGTGATTAGGACGGAGTGCTGGGGGTCTCGGAGATGGGTTATATCTGTCGTAGACGTTTGAGTGCGTGGACCAAATAAATAGTAATATACCACACTGTTGGACTACGGACGACGGTTCGGAGCCGGATTAGATATGCTTTGCAAAACGAATATCGTCCATACGAACTTCAGCCCGGAGGTTCGTGAAGAGCATCAGGCGAGATAGCTAGATCCATCATCTAACCTTGTGACCTTCTGTCTAGTCGGTTATATGATATAGCATTGCTCCATTTATACATGCATGGAAACCACGGAGACGAAGCTGCTACGCCCGTTAGTCATCGGATTACAAATGAGGTGCAGATAGTCACTTGCTGCTACCGTGCAACCAGCCTTCATATCCCCTCGTCGTCCTCAACATAGTCCAACGGTGGCCAGAGCACTTCAGCGTATTCTTCCTTAGCGCCCTGCTCGCCGCGAGGTCTCCGACCAGCTTCTTTGAAAGCACTCGCTGCTCGCCAAAAGCATGCCTCGGCACGAGTAACGGCAGCGTCGGCGACCTCCGTGATATGCAGAGGGTGCGCGAAATCCTGGGATAGCTCCTTGTAAAACAGTGTCCATAGGGGTTGCGCGGTTCCCGAACCCTCAGGCGTTTCACACGTCTGAGCTAGTGTGAGTGTAGCATCCAAATAGGGTTGAAGTAGCTGTTCTGCATTCCCAGACGCGGCCGCGTCGTCCAGCAAAGGCATAGTTAGATAGACAACCCCTATTGAATAATGAGCACAGAGTAGCATATTCTAGTATGCACTTACAAAATCCCTTTGGGGCGGATAAGCTGGCTTCACCGGTAACCAACGCGTGTACAGCAGTGGATGACGCCAACGGAGGCTCCGCGGGAGGAAAGACTAATATTGCAGTGTCGATTTGGTGATTCGACAGGGATTCGGAAGTCTGTTCGCCTTCGGTGGCGTCTTCTGAAGATAATTGCGCGGGCGAAAACGACAGTGGACGATCTATTATGGCTATGCATCGCGCAATTGTCACCGTCTTGCGTTCAGTTGGTGGTTGGCTCACTGCCGCACGCTCAGCGATTGCGTCGGCATTAGGACAGTCTTGGGACCCGATGAGCATTTCGCATCGCAATTCGTCATCGATGTCGCACAACTTAATGGTATACTTCGGTGCTTGTCCAGAGGGCGAGGTGGATAGGGAGGATATGGAATGGCCGAGGATGTAAGTAGCACCCCCGACAGCAGCCGTTCTGCAAAAGCCTTGCGCAACCTCTCCGACACCGCCATAGTGACCGACAAGAAACGGAGATGAACCATAGCGTCCAGAGGAGCGAAGGTACCGACGAATGCGTTGGAGAGCAGGCAATGTGGGATCTTTCAATAGGAAATTAGTGAGGGACGCGGGGGTATAGTTGAATGACGTACCTGTAGCGGATACGCAGAACGCTAGAGCGTATGCGATAGCTTGAACCGCCTGATCCTCGAGGGAGAATTTCTCCTTGAGAAATACCGGGAAAGGCTCGTCTTCGCATCCACTCAACTCAGGCTTCCCCTCGAAATCCCCTCCAGCAAACATGAGGAATCGCATCAAACGCCGCTTATGAAGCAGACTAAGCGACTTGTCCTTGAATATGTCCTCTTTACTTCCAGGGACGGGCTTCACTCTGCCTGGCCCATCGTATAGAGCGACCTGCTCTAGTAGCTTGAAACCGCCGTAGCGAGAGACGCCAGAAGCGATTAATGAATCTATGAGAGGACCGACGGACGGTATAACGGTTGGACGAAGAGAGATGGCGTATTGGCGTGACTGGGGTGGTAGCAGACCGTGGTAGGAGATGTCCGTGTATCTGTTACTCTGGGATATGGCGTAGGTCGAGGGTTCCGTAGCGTGCAGGGGCCCTGTGCGAAGCTGCGCCCACTGGACCAGTTCATCGACCGACAATGACGCGTCATCGGCTCCATAGTAGGTATTGGCGTCGAGATGTGCGACCTTGTATCCTGCCTTGGACAACGCACTTAGCGACCGCTCAGAGAGCTGGAACAGCTTCCATAGGCGAGGACGGCTCACGCAGCGGTAATAGACTCCGAGAGGCCGGTTCCAAGCACAGCAACGTCGAAATCCATTGGACAAGTCGTCGGGATGTAGTGGTCAGAGCGAGAGCCCGTCACGCTCACTACATCTTCACTGACTTGCAAAGCGCTTTCAATCTCCGACAATGAATGCGTCACAGGCTATCACGATTCCCGTTGATAAGGCGCCAACAGTGCTGACTATAATAACGCTTGCCTCCCTGCGTGACCGTCACAGGAAAATGGTAATTATCAAAAATTTCGATTGATGCGGAACCAGGATTTGCTTGCTTCAGCCATCCCACCTGCCCTCCCACTTCTCCTCGCAGTCCATCCCCCTACATTCGTCATGGCTGCAGACAAGGGCTCAAAAGCGTCGACCAAGAAGTCTGACAAGAAGACTGACAAGAAGCAAACAGCTTCAAAGGCTGCCCCAGCTGCTGCGAGCAAGCCTGCGAAGAACGGCGTCCCTATCTCGTCCAAAGACATCCTTGAGATGGCCCAGAAGGTGTGGAAGCTCGCATATATCTGTTTAGCCATTGCTCACTGTTATCGTAGAAGGGTAAGCAGGTTGCGTCCAAGACAAAGTCTGTTGCAAAGACTGCGGCCAATGGCAAGGTATGTTTCCGTACATCACTCCATATCATCGTCTCTGAACACTACTGTCCCAGTCGAAGAAGGCAGACGCTTCTGCGAGTGAAGACTCGTCGAGTGGGGAGTCTTCAAGTGAAGACGAGAAGCCCGCTTCCAAGCCTCAGGCCTCGGTTTCGAAGTCAGCGGCTAAGGCGAAAGCTGCCCCTGCAAAGCCCACTCCCACCAAGGTCGTAGCGAAAGCTTCTTCCTCATCTTCGTCAGAATCCGACTCCGAGGAGTCGGACGACGACGAGCCCAAAAAGGCTGCCACTGCTGCCAAACCTGCAACTTCTTCCGAGGAGTCTTCATCAGAGGACGAGAAGCCCAAGGTCGCCCAGGTTAAGGTTGCCGCCACGAAAAAGACCTCGACCTCCGAGTCGAGCTCGTCTTCCGAGGACGAGAAGCCCAAGGCTGCCCCCAAGAAGGCAGCGGTCAAAGGCTCTTCTGACTCGTCAGACTCAGAGTCTAGCTCCGAGGACGAGGCACCCAAAAAGGTCGCGGCATCTGCCAAGAAGGCCTCCCCCGCGAAGCCTGCTGCCTCGAAAGCCATTCCGGCTAAGAAGGCCGCCGCCGCCTCGAGCAGCAGCAGCGATGAGTCTAGCGACTCGGAATCCGAGAAGCCCGCCGCCAAGAAGGCTGCGAAGAAGGCTGACTCGAGCAGCGAAGAGTCTTCAGACGAGGACGTCGACATGGAGGACGCTTCGTCCAAGCCAGGAAACAGCAAGCGCAAGGCGGAGGACGACGCCCCTCAGCCTGCGAAGAAGGCGAAGGTCGCGGACACTCCCGCTAGCGGCGAGTCCAAGACCAAGACCGTCTTCGTCGGCAGGCTGTCGTGGAATGTGGACAACGACTGGCTTGCCTCAGAATTCGCCGAGTGCGGTGAGGTCGAATCTGCCCGCGTGCAGATGGACCGCAACACTGGCAAATCTCGCGGTTTCGGATATGTCACTTTCACCACTGCCGAAGCTGTCGAGGCCGCGCTGGCTTTGACTGGCAAGGAGATCGACGGTCGCCCGATCAATGTCGACAGGAGCATAGAGAAGGACCAGAACACTGTGCGCGAGCAGCGGGCCAAGGCGTTCGGTGATTCGGCCAGTGCTCCTTCTTCAGTCATCTTCGTCGGTAACCTCAGCTTCGATGCCTCGGAGGACATCCTCTGGGAGGCGTTCAGCGAGTACGGCGACATTAAGAGCGTGCGCATGCCTACGGATCGCGAGACTGGCCGTCCGAAGGGCTTTGGCTATGTCGAGTTCTCGGATATTGAGGCGGCGAAGAAGGCACACGAGGGTCTTGCTGGACAGGAGATTGCTGGTCGTCCCATCCGAGTCGACTACTCGCAACCCCGTGATGACAGCGCTGGATTCCGTGGTGGCCGTGGTGGATTTGGTGACCGCGGCGGACGTGGTGGCCGTGGTGGTGGACGGGGCGGGTTTGGCGGTGACCGCGGCGGACGGGGTGGCTTCGGCGGTGACCGTGGTGGACGGGGCGGCTTTGGCCGTGGTGGTGGACGAGTGTGTACCTTCTCTGTTCAGCCCGTGTTCTTTTTGCTGACTTCATTGTCTAGGGACGGGGTGGCGACCGTGGTCGTGGTGGCCGCGGTGGTGGTGCACGCACTGGCGGCATCCAGGGCTTCGAGGGTAAGAAGACTACCTTCGATTAATTCTCTTCCTCTTCCCATCCTGGGTTCCGTTATTCACGTCGATCCTTGCAAAATGTATCATGCTCTCGTTGGCTTTATTGCTGTAATTCTGCGCCCATCTCTCCTATACATCTATCTGTTGTCTCGATAAATACTTTGCGTGCGAGTGTTCTTTGACGCGCGGACCGCGGGCCGAATCGTAGCGAAGCCCGACATCCTGAGGGAGTGCGATCGACGCGAATTTGCCCCTTCCTTCGTCCAACCCGATTTCTGCAGTTTGCTGCAGCCGCCGCGTCGTTATTGCTTATGCGCAATGTCAGCGAGCACCTTTTGTCAGGTACACCCATGTCTCTCATGTGTCCTGAAGCGCACTCACGCCCCCGCAGGTGCGCTGTCTGGGTTTGCGTCAGGAATATGCCTGCAACCATGTATGTGGGGTATATGATATGGGGGAGACGGAAGTAGGCTCATGTACGACTAGTCGACCTCTTGAAGACCCGGATGCAACAGGGGGATGGACTTGTAGGTCTGAGGTACGTCAATCTTTTGCGTTCCGCTCCCACTGAAGTCTGAGCTCGCGACAGACATAGAGCTCGTATAGTCGACACCGCCAGAGAAGTCTTGCGTCAAAGCGGACCACTAGGACTCTGGCGAGGCACTACCGCGACCCTCCTACGGTGCGTACGCACAACCCCCTCCCTTCCGCGCGCACTGACGTTCGTCTCGCAGCAACGTCCCCGGCGTCGCGCTGTACTTCACGGGTCTCAGCCAGCTGCGCACTTTCATGGCGACCTCGCCGTACTTTGCCGTAGTACACACAAGACAGGCAAACACGCACAGCTCGACGCTCCCGAAGCTGTCCAGCCAGGGCAACCTCGTCGCAGGCGCGCTCGCACGCGTGTCGGTCGGCTTCCTGCTCAACCCGTTCTCCGTGCTCAAGGCGCGCTATGAGGTGCGTCTCATAGTCTCCTCGTGCCGTGGGCCGTTATGACCTAGTATCCGAATGCAGAGCAATTTGTACGCGTACCCGAGCTTGTCTGGGGCGATTCGGTCGCTGGTGCAGGCTGGTCCCTCACAGCTGTTCGTGGGTTTCCTGCCGTCTGCGCTACGGGACGCTCCGTATGCGGGATTATTCGTGGTGTTCTATGAGAAGATTAAACAGGAGACTTGTGAGTTTGCCCCCCTTGGGTTCCCGAATGCTGAATTGAGCCTCTCCTAGCGCGACTCGCCCCGTCTACTTCTTCGGTTCATGCTGCTGGCGTGCATAGTTTCTCTGCAGCGTCGGCGGGTGCAATCGCAACAATGGTCACACATCCCTTCGATGTTGTGAAGGTGGGTATTACTATGTCTCGAAAATTGTGTAGGAGGCTGAGTCTGTTCATCCAGACAAAAATGCAAGTTCGAAGCGAAGCGCGGTATCAAGGACTTGCGCAAACGGTTATGACAGTCTGGAGGGTACGTTGATTGCTACAACAACCGAGTCGTCTACTCACGCGAGCCGCAGCAACGAGGAATCACCGGATTCTTCGACGGTTCAACATTGCGCCTCTCACGAAAGGTCCTCAGCTCCGCTATAGGCTGGGCCGTCTACGAGGGCATGCTCACCTTCATGCACAAGCGCAATAGAGACGATTGACAATCATAGACATGTGCTTGCCTGATAGTAATGTACATGCATTGTATATATAATACCGCACATGGGATCGTCACAGCCACGGACACTTGCTCTACGAGTATTGCTTCTGTATAAACTTTGCGATAGTTTGTAGTTGAATGTTGGACGTTCCCTCGTAGATCGCGCCCTGGCATGTAATCATTAACTCCTCCGCTCATCTCACCAATGTAGATACCACTCACGATTTTGGAGTCTCGCCAATACTTCTCGATGCCTGTTTCCCGCGTGAAACCGACGCCTCCTGCCCACTCGATCGCAGAACCTGAAACCCGCTGGGCGATGACGCTCGCCCAGTATTTCGCCATGGCGGCCTCCTTGGTGAACTCCCGTCCCTCGTCCTTCCGCCGTGCTGCGTTGTACGTGAGCAGACGCGCCGTCTCGATGTCGATTGCTGCCTGGGCGATCTGGAATTGCATTCCTTGGAACGTGCCGATGGGCTGGCCGAATTGCGAGCGTTGGTAGGTGTATGGCACTGCCTTGTCGAACGCGCCTTGTGCGAGACCAATCATCTGCGCGGCAATGCCGATGCGCCCTTCGTTGAGGATTTCGATGGCAATCTTGTATCCCTTGCCGACCTCTCCAATGACGTTCTCCGCGGGAATCTTCAGGTCGTCGAAGTTGAGAGTGCACGTCGACGAGGCGCGGATGCCGAGCTTCTGTTCCTTCTTCGCGATTTCGATACCCATGTCCTTCGTGGCGAGGAAGCAGGTGATGCCCTTGTAACCCTTGCTCGGGTCGACATTGGCAAAGATGAGGAAGACCTCTGCCTCGTATGAGTTGGTGATCCACATCTTAGAACCGTTGAGGATGTAGTTGTCCCCCTCCTTCCGCGCTCGTGTTTGGAGCGCGAAGGCATCTGAGCCAGAGGCGGGTTCCGACAAGCAGAAGCTTCCAAGCTACAAATAATGAGAAACGGTTGCATTGAATAGACGCAAAGCGAACCTTCGACTCGGCCAGCTGGGGTAGCCACTTCTCCTGCTGGTCCTTGGTACCATACTTGCGAATGACGGTGTTGACCAACGTATTGTGAACATCACACATTACAGATACGGACGGGTCGACCTTTGCAAGTTCTTCAATGGCAATGACGGCTGCGGTGAAGGAAGACTCGGCACCACCGAAGTCAGAGGATGTTTCGATACCCATGAGCTACCGAGTGTGAGCTTAGTGTCTCTGGTAACCATTGTATAACACGTACGCCGTTCTCAAAAAGGCCATCGATGACGGCTTTGTCCATCATCTCATTCTCATCCATTTCGCGGACTCTTGGGGCGATAACGTCCTGAGCAAAGCGCTGTACTAAGTGTAGTGTTAAACTCACGATCGCCCAGTAACATGCATAGGTACTAACCAGTCTCCCTGAGCATCGTCTCTTCCTCCGTAAAGGTATCTAACGAGTTCAACCCGGACTGCGAGGCCGCGACGGCGGTACGCGAGAAAGCCCTGCAAGTACATTGTGTCAACGCCTTGTGAGCTTTACGCGCGTTGTGCAATCTCACCGATGGCTAGAACTCGACGCACACGAGCGGAGAGCATTGGTAAGCTTAACGGAGCGTGATGCGGCGCGCAACATATCTGTCGGTACGGAGGAGGGGGCGCGGGTGTAGAGGACGAGCAGCGGAATACGGTTTTGTAGGTCACTGTGAGCGCCCGGCCGGTGCTCCAGAATCTGGGGTAAATCACATGGGCGCGTCCAAAGCTGATGAGGTCATGCCGCTCACCTCATGCTATCGAGGCGGGATCGCGAAGCAAGCAGCGGCACCACTCATATGGGGTGCACAAACTCCGGCGCCCAGAGCCAGGGAGGCCCCGCTGGCGGCTGGGATGAGGAACGCGACGCGGGTCGGCCGAGGCAGCAGCTGGCAGCAGACGCTTCAGACTCAGGCTCTTTCGGCAGATGCCGCCCTCCCACTCGCCGTCATCGAATGCGATAAGTCTCTTCCGTGCGAGCGACCCCAGCGTCCCACCCTCATGTCTGCCCTGTCACCCGCCTAATTCCCGAATATGAGGGTTGTTACCACTTTCCACCAGCCATCGTCCGTGACTAGCTCTCTGAAATGCACCCTCGCCAGAAACTGTCCGCTCGGCCACCTCGTTGTCGCGACACCCAATCGGCTCGAGGTATCATCCATCCATCCGGAGGGATTGAAAAGCGAGTGCTCGTTGGAAATATGGGGTCGTGTTCTTAGCATACGCGCGGTGGCTTCAGAGGTAAAGCACTGCTTGCATTCGTTGTGTCTACCATGATGGCTCATTTAGAGCTCAGGACGCAGATATATCCAATGTCCTCGTCCTAACGGACCACCCGGATCCCAAGCTTATCCTCTTAAAGTACAGCGTAGGACCTACCGGTCCTGCCCTCGTCGACACTTGGTCCTCCTCTCTCTACGATCGCAGTGGACGACATGCAGAGTTTGTCACCGATGTCGTCGTACACCCCAAGGGAAGGATCGCCGTAGCAAGCTGCTACGTCGGGAAGCTCAAGGTCGTTTGCTTCAAGAAAGGCAAGGTGGAAAAGGAGTTTGAAGTACAGTGAGTGATCAGCTCGTCCCGCCTGCTGCAGCGAATAGCTAACATAACTTGGTCAGGCTTCCTGAAATGAACCTCGTTGCCTTGAACTTTCTCTATAACCAGTCAAAGTCCAAGGCTCATGTTTTCACACTTGCACTGGTCCACATCGATCACAAGCAGCGCATCCAGCTTCTCGCACGCGAGCTAGATACGGAAGCATTTGAGTTGTCCTCGGATCCGTCCTATGCTCTCCCATTTACCATCCTTTCGGCCAACCACTTCCCAGCCACGGAAAATCCCCTGAAACTAGTGCCCGTGCCTGCATTCGATCTAGCTCAGCAAGAGACAGACGACGACGATGCGGAGGACCCGAAGCCTGTCAGGTGCCGTGGAGGAGTTATCGTCCTTGGTGGGAAGCGGATCGCCTTCTATGAGCTTGCGGACAAGAAAGTCAGGGAAGAACTTCGCAAGAAGGATAAGAGGCAGGCAGCCAGACGGGGAAGTGGGACTACACAGGGCAGCAGAGCCGAGGAAAAGGACGCTGCAAGGGAGAATAAAAAGATTAAACCTAGGGCGGCTGTGAAATGGCCATGGAGTGAGGTCACCGCGTATGTGAACATATCATATCTGCTATTCTGCTTCTAACTGATGTTGTGCCTTAGATGGTGTTCTGCAGATTCGGAAATGAGAAGATTCCTCATCGGCGACAACTTTGGCCGTTTGAGCGTGTTGGCATTGGATGAAATGGCGGAGTTGGTCTTGATCCCGCTAGGAAACGTAAGCTGCTCAGCAACTGTTTGTGCACAGCTAGCTTACGTGCAGAGCAGATATCTTCACCAACAACACTAGCGTATCTTTCGTCCCAGGTGTTATACGTTGGATCTCATTGTGGAGACTCTCAGCTCGTCCGGATCTCTTCACAGCCACTGAGCGACCTGGACGCGGAAACTTTGCCAATTCCGAGTGGATTCAAGACCATGACTCCTGCCCAATTTTCCGGCGACCAACTTGAGGATGAGGATTTCGACATGCAGGGTGCAGATCGAGGAAGTGGGAATGGCGGCAAGATCATTCAGTGCCAAGGAAATTATCTCGAAGTCCTTCATCAGTCTCACAACATTGCTCCCATTGTCGACGCTGTTCTGGCCGACCCTGAAGAAAGTGGGCAGGTAAGGGCTCATTCGTCGATGTTGATTAAACTAGATTCTGAGCCTTTATTATCTAGCCCCAAATCGTCACATGCTCTGGTCTTGCCAACTCGGGCGCGCTTCATGTTGTGCGCACAGGTGCAGACTTCCAAGAGCTCGCCGTGCTTAAGGAATTGTCCGGTGTAATCAGTGTATGGCCAATTCGGACGCACTTTCAAGAGCAGTAAGTGACCCATCTTCGCTATGCCAGGCTACGACTTACGTGAGCGTTACTGGCAGCAATGACGCGTATATCCTTGCGAGTACTGTGCATAATTCATACCTCCTCCGTTTCGATGGTCGGGATTCAATCGTCTGCGTGGATGGATCGGCTATTGGCCTCATCACGACTGAGCGTACTCTTGCGCTGGCGAATGTGCCAAGACGGATGCAGCAACAGAGCGGGCCATCGAAATACGTTGACTCCTCCCTGATCGTGCAAGTAACACCCAAAGGAGTCAATTTGGTCGAGTATGACGATGCTCTCAACACATTCACTAGAGTGGGCTCCGGGTGGCTCCTTCAAGAACAGGATAATCCCGCGTGGAAGAGCCGAGAGATCGTCGCCGCACACCTCAACCCAAGCCAGTTTGTCCTCGCGCTCAGCCGAGGAACTGCTGTCGTACTCAATCTCAAGGACGGACAACTCAACCGCACCCAGTAGGTTGCACCGGTCAACGATTTGACACCCCTTCTGACTGGTTTGCAGTACCAGAGATTTCTTTGGGAGAGAGATAGCCGCGGTTTCATGTGCACCTCTCGATCCGGCTAAACACTTCTCGCCGTTCGTCGTCGTTTCGTTCTGGGGGACCAATACAGTGGCTATGCTCAGGACACAAGATCCTCAGGATCCCCTGGCGCCGCTGACAGAGAGTGTTGCGCTACCCGCACTCCCGAGATCTGTGCTCCTGCACAATTTCGGCAGCGGAAAAAGTTCGAAGGAAGAAGACTTCCAGCCGCATGTCCTTGCGGGCTTGACAGACGGCTCTGTCGTTGCTCTGAGCTTCAAGAACAACGAATTGAAGGACCAGAAAGTGTTCTCGCTGGGGACTGCGCCTGTGTCACTGTCGGTGTGCGAGGTGGATGGGAAACGCACCGTTTTCGCGAGTGGGAGTCGCTCGTCTGTATTCTTCTGGGACAAACAACGCCTGCGGCAATCTCTCGTTATGCTGAAGGTGCGTTCTATGATGCATTGAAAGTGCATCGCTCATATGTCCACCCATAGAATGTTGCGGCGGGATCCGCCCTCAATACAACCCACTTCCCCTCATGCCAAATTCTCGCTACTCCGTCTTCGTTGGTGATCGGTCAAATACGTGGCGTGGACAAGATGCAGATACGTTCCGTAAGAGCATTCAGGACAGTCCTCACGTTGATGTAACTGAATTGCGCAACAGATTCCCATGGGCTACGACAATCCATGGCGTATCGCATACCACCCATCGCTCAACGTCTTTGGTGTTGCAGTATGGCGCGTCACGCCCAATCGCGTTGGAGAAACGGAGCGGAAAGACAGCGCGTTCTATCTATACGATAGCACCACCTTCAATCGTCAGTCATCATTATGCTTATCCCGTACACTGGCATCGATTTCATCTCGTGTTACAGGTATTGGACAATATGTGATGGATGCTGAGGAAGAGATTGTCTCTGTTCATGCGCTGCCCCCCTCCAGCACAGGTCGTCCAGGGGCTTTCGTCGTTGGCACCGTCCACTACCTTCACGCGGAAGTCGAACCGTCCCATGGCAGACTCATCCTCTTCGACGTTGATTCTCAGGGCTCGGAGCGAGAGTTGAAGGTCGTCGCATCCTACCAAGCTGGTGGATGTGTGTACGCGCTCTCCAGCATCGGCGATTGCATCGTCGCCGCTATCAATACTAAAGCGAGTTTCCGAGTCGCTTTACCCATTGCCGATACCATATTTACATTGATCTGCTAGGTTGGTATCTATGCCGTGGGTACTCTAGAAGAAAGCATCAAGTTGTCGGAAGTTGCACAGTGGAACCACAGCTACTTCCTGACGAGCTTAGCGGTCAAAGGCCATACTATCGCGGTCGGTGACGCCATCAGCTCAGTGGCGTTGCTTGAGATCGATCCACCGAACCGTCTCAAGACGATCGCTCGCGACTACTCTCCGCTCTGGCCTGTGACACTTGACACGACCAAGGAAGGCGGTCTCATCGGCGCAAACGTAGGTAGACCCGCACCGCACATTCTATCCTCAGCCTAATTTCGCGCCTGTTGCAGAACGACTGCAACTTATTTACCTACAGCTTCCAAGAGTCGGAGCAAGCACGAAAACTCGAACGGAGCGGAATCTTCCATGTCGGCGAGGTCATCACCAAGTTCGTCGCGGGCGGCTTAAGCACGCAGGATACTCCCGAGGGATCAGGCGCGCGGCCGATGTTCGAGACAGAACATTTGTTCTTCACGTCGGCGGGGCGCATCGCGCTCGTGCATAGCGTGAGCGATGAGGTGGCGTTGCCGCTCACCGCTGTACAGCGGAACATGACAGAACTCATCGTGGGTGCGGGCGAAACAAATCATGCGAAGTAAGTCCTGCTGTTTTCCTCACTTATAATTGCGCTGACGGTGACGTCTAGGTGGAGGGCGCCTGTAGGAAGGCGTGGGCGGAGCGATGCCGACCAGAGTGCAGTCGGGTTCCTGGACGGAGACTTCCTGGAGCAATTCCTCACGCACGACTCTCCCGAGACGCTGTTGCAAGGTGGGAGTGAGGCACTGCGCATACACATGTCGGTAGAACAAATCGAGGGCATGCTCGAGAAGCTGCAGAGCCTGCATTGAAGAAATCTAGAACAAGATATTTGTATCGGTGTTGTACGATATTGTGTGGTCATTCAAGTGTATCGCTAGATGTGCAAGATGATGTAGAATTGTGCTCGCTGTCTTCTCACAGATCTTACCTCCTCAACGTTTGTGAATATGAGGATTCTAGGCTTCGACAGCATCATGGCGTGTCAATATTATCGGCTTGAGTCTGGATATCTACCGGCACTGTCTAGGATGTGTTTTCGTCGTGCACGAGGGATATACAAGAGATAATGGGTGACCCGCAGGAAGAGGTTCGAGGATGTCCAATAGGAACCCAGATAAAATGGGCAGACGCCGTCTTTGTGGCGCTTCCATTTGAGGTAATTTGGTGGCTATGGGTACATTTGGTCAGCGACAATCGAGAAAGAAGTTACATATGCTAACATAGCGCAGTAAATCGCTGTTCATTCAACAAAAATATCGCAACGAGACGTGTAATTTATACGTGCAGCACTTCCGAGCATCTGACATCGTGAAATTGCCGATAGCATACTGGTGCCATTAGATAGTAGTCGCCGAAGGCTCGAATAAATTGCAGGCTCGTACTACATGACCTCCAGAAGATGACAGAGCCGTAGTGATTTGAGCGCTGTTAAATCGAGAGCGATTTAACACTCCAACGAGACAGCAGACAAAGGTCCGACGACATATCGTTGCCAGCCTGATCGCGATCATGCCGCAACGTTTGCAAGGCAAATTTGGATGACACACCGTGAGCTGACACCCACAGGAAACGCACTCAGAACATCTGCATGCAAGAGCTCGCACTTGGGTGGGCGCGTGTCGAGCAAGGCTGTCGGCTGCACTCTCCAGGCGTGTCGTTCTCGCGCCGGGCATGGGGCAGAGCTACAGTGGATAGTAGGTTGAGCCTCGGGGGGCGGGCGAGGCGCGTGGTTGACACGCTTCCATAGTACATATATGACGAAGACGTTCACGAATATTTTGCGAAGTAGGGTGACCCGAGCATATCCGACATCGAGTGAAACAAACATGGAATCTTACTCTAAAGACATCATGAGCGGGACCGTAGATAACCGGCAGCTGTAGAAGCGCACTTCTCCTCGTTGCAGTATCGCGAGCCTTCTCTCTCCACCCACTGAAACTCTCAGCTTCACAAAGCCGCCCTCCGAGTCCACGTTGCTGCATTGCACGCATTGTTTTCCTCGTAGTGCAGACGGCCAAAATCGTGCCGCCCTTCGGGCATACGGTGGAGAAAGCGAAGAGTCGAGCGTGTGGTGAAGAAGGGAAAGCGGGAGGTTAACAAAGCCCGCCAGGCGCGTCGGCAAAAGCGGTGGGGAAGGGAGCAAGCCAGGAAGCGCAGCGTTCGCCAAATTGGGCGAAAAGTCGCGAGTCCCGACCCAGCTGAAAACAGCAATACCAAAGTCTGTCTGCACGCTCACCCTCGATGACGACGTCGGCGATGACAACACATCTGTCGCTCTGGCTCTCAGCGGCTCTTGTACGTACGTCCAGCGTGATTTCCGAGCTGCAGTGTATTCTCATCGAGTGTGCTCAGGTCCCTAACGCGGAGACCAACCTTCGCATCGCCTTCGTGTCTCCATCGCCAGAGTCTGTCCACCGGCACCTTTGGGTCCCCTGGAGCTTAACAACGCATTGCAGAGCGGAAATTAAGCATTGCAACGCGTAATCCTGCGGTACATGCTTCTCGATATCTGGCTTGCACGTTGCTTCCCAGTTCCCACCAATCGTGAGTCTCGTGGAGGTGTCTCATGTCTGCCCCGTACAACGCCAGAGCCAACTCCCTCGCTGTCACCGGACTCTCGCGTGTTTCCCAGAGTCTCCTAGGCTTCGTATTTTGGAAGACATCGAAGCACAGGATGGGTACTCGTGCCCCCCACCTTCGCCCTGCCGCTCTGTACAACGCATGTTAGCACGCCGTGCGAGTGCCGCGGTACGTCCCCTAGATCTTGACGTACACGACTGTTGGATTACTGATTTGGGCTACAGTGACCGCTTCTCGTCGCCTCGCACTAGCCTACCCAGCGCCATCTATGACAGGGAAGCATGGACCCTAGACGGAGTGTTTCCCTCACGGTGAACCTTGTCTACGCATGCATGGTCGGTATCGATAACTACGAGTTCGTTCTCACTCACGCCCTTCAACCCCCTTCCCCCCTCTTTCCCATCGCCGACCGTGCACTTGGCAAGCACTTCGGTATGCCCGATCCCCAACCACCAAATACCCCTGCGGGCCCAGCGGCTCCACAACCAACCAGCCCCGCTCGGCGAAAGCGCAAGCGCAAGCGCAGCCCATGGATGCCCCAGAAGGAGGGCCGACGCCAAATGAAACGATACGCTGGGGATGCATTGGCGTTGCTGCAGGAGGCATTACCCCTCGCGACCAAGCTTTCGGAAAACGCTGGCATCCCGGGACTGAGCATCGGGCTCGAAGCGTTGTTGACTATTCTTGAGAAGATCGAGGTTTGTCAATTCTACAGGTTCGTACCCTGAGCTAACTGCTGACATGCGGTGCTAGACTATGAGGACCAACGTTGAGGGCGTGGGAACGCTGAAGACGCGCGTCGAGGAACTGACAGGTATATTGAGGAAGTGCCCGTCCCAGCCTCGCGACGAGCAATTCGACGATATCCGACGGCGGCTTGAAGTGTTGTGCAAGTGAGTAGCTCTCGGCATCATTCTATACCCTCGTTCGAACTCACATCGTACAGGAAACTTTCAGAGGCCGCGGCGAATGCAGAGGGCATCAGGAGCCGGAACATCATCAAGCGCTTTTTCACGAGCAACTCCGACGCAAAGAAACTGCAGGGCCTCGTCGAGGATATCAACACGGCCATCCAAGACTTTGTGGTGAGTACCGCAATCCCATCTCTGGTCGATCGGTCATTAACAGCTACGCAGACGCAGACAGTATTGGTAAACGTTCGATATATGATGTGAGATCACTTCTCATGCTTTTGCAGAGTATCGATGAGAACGTCCACGTCGTGCGTCAGGACGTGAAAGCGGTAGGTAGATTCCGCTGCTGAATTTCTGCCCTCACTGACTCTGAGATAGATGAAGACGCAACTAGAGAGTGAGCCTTGCCTTTTGTCTGCAAAGCACGGTCGGTTGACCCCTCCACAGTATCGCTGTTGTCTACATACGCCAAACGCGCGCAGTACAACTCCGGCGATTCCCAAAATGTCCGTGGAGAGTGTTTGGAGGGTACGAGGGAGCAGGTGCTGGCCGACGCGTACCGCTGGATACACCGGAGCTCAGAGGAGGTGGCGTCATGTACTGCGGAAGAAAAGTCCGGGCACATCCTCTGGATCAACGGCGGGGCGGGCACGGGCAAGACGACGATCGCCTGCTCCATCGCCAAGAAGTACGACAATGAAGGCACGCTCAGCGCCAGCTTCTTCTGCTCGCGCTCCGATGCCGAATGTCGCGACCCCAACTTCATCTTCGTCACCATCGCGCGCCAACTCTGCCAGTACTATGAGCCCTTCAAGGACAAGGTCGTTGCCATATTGAAGCAGAACGCGGGCGTCGTCAACGCCAACCCTCTGGAACAGTTCAAGGCGCTCATTCTGCAGCCTCTCAGGGAGCTCAATGGCACGTTCCCGACATGTGTCATCGTCATCGACGCGCTGGACGAGTGCCAGGACGAGGGCTTGAAGTCGGTCATCCTCGACGTACTCGCAAGCCATATCCGCGAGCTGGCGCCATTTCTCTTCGTCGTCACCAGCCGCCCGGAATCCCACATCACGACATTTTTCGAGAGGGCGAACGAGTCGTCTCTCCAGGATTCGACGAAGCCGCTCAACCTCAACAACATGTACCTGGAGCTGACTCGGCATGACATCAGACGCGTCCTTGCCAAGGGCCTCCGTGACATTCGCGATGTCTTTGCCATCAAGGGAGAGTGGCCGTCGAACCGAGACCTCAACAGGCTGACGGAGCTCTCAGACGGGCTGTTTATCTTTGCTACGACTGTTCTTCGTTTCATCGGCGACCGCGACTACGGCAACCCAAAGAAGCAGTTGCAGGCACTCCTGGCGGCGTCGGCCTCCGTCATGTATGAACTGTACGGCAAGATCCTAGAACTGGCGTACAAGAAGGTCCATGATTTACACAGGATCAACCCGTGTGTCCGCCACGTTCTCGGCGCCATCACCCTCGCGGAGGAACCTCTGTCGGCGGCGGCCCTTGCAGACCTGCTCGGGATGGAGGAGGAGGACGTGCGCAACACATTATCGAGGCTCCGCTCCGTGCTGCATATCCCGGAGGAAGGCTCAGAGGACACCATCCGCTTCATTCATCCCACATTCCCCGAGTTCCTCCTCGACACATCCGTGACCAAGCCAGAGGCATTCCGCATTGACCCCGCCGAGCACCATCTCACCCTCTTTTGCCAGAGTCTCAAAGCTATGGACGGTTTGACGCGCAACATCGCAGGGATTGAGAGGCCGGTAGCATTCAAGAGCGAGCTGGACGGACTACCCGACACTGTCAAGAGATGCATCCCAGCCTACGTCGCGTATGCGTGTCGGTTCTGGAGCATACATCTATCGCACTGCACACCAGGCCGAGAGGGTTTCGGCCTGTTCGAGAGGTTCTTGACCCGCCAGATGCTGTTCTGGGTCGAGGCTTGCAGCCTCCTGCGAATACTGGACGGGGCGCTCGCAGCGTTGGAGACAGCAGGAGGTAGCTGCAAAGTAAGTGCTATTTCGGCCTATGTGACTGAATATGAGACTGATGTATGCGCCGTCCAGACCCTCGGAGGGTCGTTCACCAGCCTGGTGGCGCTGCTCGCGGACTGCCATCGCTTCCTGTGGACGTACTATTACTGCATCAATACCGCGCCACTCCAGGTGTACCACTCTGCCCTCGCCTTTGCACCCACAGAGAGCCTTGTAAGGAAGGAATACGCACGAGAGCTCGATGGTTCCCTCGTCGTGCGCAACGGGGCGCTCTCCAGCTGGCCGCCTCGGCGCGATTCATTCGCAGGGCATGACGGCAAAGCGGTGTCTGCAATCACATTTTCATCGAACGGAGACTGCTTCGTGACCGGGGGAAGGGACCATAGACTCAAGATGTGGAAAACGTCGACGCGCACGATGGTTCAGTCCTTCGACGGACACACGGACGATGTGTACTGCGTCGCAATATCACCGGACGGAGTACACGTCGCGTCAGGATCGAGCGATGAGGACGTCTGCGTCTGGCAGGTGTCATCGGGCGAGTGTGTTCTCACGTTGAAGGGACACACGCACTGGGTCTTCTCTGTGGCATACTCGGCGGACGGGCGCCGCCTCCTCTCTGCCACTCATCAGGGCGAGGCGAAGCTATGGGACACGGCCGACGGGCGCTGTATCCTCACCCTCGACAACACGGGCAATCACACTTGGCAGGCTGGGCTCGCGCCCGACGGCGGCGTCATCGCGCGGGGCAGCGGCGCTTCCCTGTCACTGCACGACGTGTCTGCTGCCACGGACGCGACCGTCGACTTTTCGGATGAGGTGATGGGATGCACATTCTCGCGCGACGGCCGCCTCGTCGCCGCTAGGTCGATCCATGTCATCCGAGTGTGGCAATGCGCGGACAAGTCCCTGGTCCGCTCCATCTGGTCCGACTGGCTCTTCAGTCGGCTGGCGTTCTCGCGCGACGGCACGCGCATCGCCTGCGGATCACTGAACGGGTCTGTGTACCTGTGGCAGGTCGCGTCAGAGGACACGCCGCTCGTTCTTCCAGGCCACACTGCCGTGGTTCAAGAAGTCGCGTGGAGCCCCGACGGCTTGCAAGTTGCCTCTGCATCGGAGGACGGCACCATCCGAGTGTGTGACGTCATATCTTCGTTGGTACGTGCTGCAGAAGCCACCACATCGCAGCCCGTTGCTTCCGGACCGCCGCAATTCGTTCTCGCCGGGCACAAGGGCGACACTGTACTCCTCCAGCTTCCGCCAGTTTGTGTTGACTTTGCCGCGTCTGCGTCGATGCCAGACGGTGCGCCTACGCTGACACCCTTTGCGAACATGCTTGACGCCTGCAACGCCGCACTGCACGTCTCCAACCATCCATCCAGAATCGCTCACACCCGTGCATGGGCGCTCATCACCGGACATCAGCACGTCCATTTCTCTGCCGCCATGAATTCATGTCAACCGGTGTGCATCTCTCCCAACGGAGCGTTGCTTGCATACCGGTCCCTGATATCGGACGACGTAGTCGATGTCTGCGACCTACGCGATGGAACGGTGGTCGCGTCGTTGACTGGGCATATAGCCCACGTGTTGTCCATTGCTTTCTCCCTCGACAGCGCTCTCATCACCACCGGCGCAAAGGACGGATCTGTGAAAGTCTGGGGTGTGACAACCGGAGACCTTGAGTACAGCCACGAGGAGCATACAGATTGGGTCCGGGCTCTGACGTTCTCGTCTGACGGCCGCCTCGTCGCCTCTGGCTCTGACGATAAATCCGTGCATGTCTTCGAAGCCACGACGGGTAACGTCGAACAGGTGTTTGATGGGCATCGGGGCTGGGTCATGGAGGTGGTGTTTATAGCAGAGGACAAGCGTGTTTTGACTCTCGATGATTCCAACTGGATTTACATCTGGGACATTGCAACCGGAGCACGCCTGTTCGATATCTCCCTCCACGACGATTCCTGGATACACTCCCTCGACTTCTCGCCAGACGGCGCCGCCATTCTCACTGGCGGAGGTCGCCACGAAGTGCGTACGTCGTCGTTGCCGATGCACAGCAATCCAACCTGGCCGGTATACGCGGTAGCGAAGGATGGGTGGGTGTATGCGAAGAGCCCGGGGCACACAGTCAGGCTGTGTTGGCTCCCACCAGAGTGGCGTTCCCTTCCTGCATGGGACGGCGCGACGTTCTACTGCCTTGACGTCGAGCGGAAGACAGTTGTCACGATTGATGTATCGCGCGATCCGGAGTTTGCACGAGTGTGGGGCACCAGTGTATAGTTCCATGTATGTTCATGTTGCATCGGACTCAAGCGCAACTTTGTATAATCCAATTTTTGACATAGCACTGCTGAAAGAGACTACGATGCTATCCGCGAGCCGAGCAAAATAATTCGACTCGTCACTGCGGTCGTGCTAGGCCAACCAAATGTTTGTATTCAACGTCACTCAGACATCCATCCAAATGCACCACTGTCACGGAGTAGCCCTGAAACCCATCAGATACTGCATGATCTGGAAAGCAGCCTGACAAGAAGTCTCGTTAGCAGCAACGTCAAATGGAAAGCGAACACACTGCGTACCTTGGGAGAGAATTGGGGAATCCTGTATCAAGGCAACACCGTCAGTACTTGTCGCCGCCGAATCAACAATACTCACATGTGTCCGCTCAAAGCGACCTCGTAGTACGTGAGCCCGCGTTCCGAGTGCATGGTCCCCAGCGCGCCGACGCCGTCGACGATGAAGCTGTCGTTTTGTATTGGCGTTTGGAAGCCCTGCTGTCCAGCCCCTAGTTCACAAAAAAAATCAGCCATGCATGATTTGTTCGATGCGACGCGACTTACAAGTCATGCTGTTTCGTCAAGCAAGCTTGTTCAGTGGGTCTTCGGTTAAAATGACAGCAAAGCTCACTTTTGGATGATCACGCGCGTTCTATATCCCCAGCAAGTCAGTACCAGCCGAGAGAGAAGAATGAAAGGCCACGTACCCTTCTGCGATGAGGATGAAGTCTGCGAGTCCGTGCACGATCACGCTGCGCTCGCTTTTCTCGATGATCGAAGGAAGCACGGTGAGAGCTGACGGCAAGCTACCGTCACCGCGGGGGAAGACGTTCACGTTACTGCACTCGGACCACGTCGTGTTGACAGGGGCATGGATGGCACGCTTGACGTCCTCGCGGTCAAAGTATATCGGGGCGACCTGCACCTGTTCGAACGAGCCGCTTTGGGTGTGTCAGCACTACAGAACAAAGGTATGAAATAGTACACTCACGGGAACCCGAGGACATCCCACAGAATGGGGAACTAGAGGGCAGAATGGTCAGTGGTGATCTCTATAGGAATATTTGATAGGGCCTCACGGTGTCGAAGACGCGGTAGATGTCGAAGGCGGGGTTGACTTGCAGCGCGGCGTCGAAGATCTGGTCCCACACAGCGCAGCCACGCGCAGCGCGAGTAGATCCTCCGGGCAAGGGCAAGAGACCCTTTGGAGGATACGTGACGTGCTCGGCAAAGTACGTGCTGTACCCGCATTTGTCGGCGATGGCGTCCAACTGGGCCATAAATGTTTGGCTGGAAATGTTATTTAGTCCGTACTCGAGTGACACAGAGGTTGAGAGACCAACTTCAGTGCGAACACGTTCTGGTATTTGTGAACGAAGTTGACTGCAGGGAGGTCCTGTTGTATGACGTCGAATCCGATGGACGCTGTATGGACCTTCGAGGTCAGAGAAACCCACGAAGCTCCAAAGTGGCGTACGCACGATCGGATATCCAAAAGCCCTTCATTTTGAGGTCAAGCATGTCTGGATGCTCGAAGATGAAGTTGGTGATGTCTAGCATGCTCGAATCAGCGGCGAAGTCTTTGGTTATCTGAAATGGAACTCACAAGGCACATACATTCCCGCATACTATTGCAAAATCAGCTACAGATAGAGGACTCTCCGAGGGTTACGCACGCTCTCTCCAGTCACGTAGAAATTCTTTCCCTTCAGCTCAGAGAACACCTCGAGGAACTGCTGCATGAAGCCGACAAGCTGTGCGGCCAGGTCGTCCTCGTTCTTGATATTTGGTGTGCCTTGCGAAAAACCCGTGCCAACAGGTTGTTCAATGAACAGAATACTGGATAGATTGGTCCAGCTGAACTCGTTGGGCGTTGGGCGGGCCTGACCCCAGGACCACGTCAACGGCTGTAGAGGTCTGTCAGGACTGCACAGCAGATGTAATTGAGCGCACTGACGCCGTTCTCCTGGAGCAAACCTTCTAGGGAAGAGCATCCAGGTCCGCCATTTGTCCTAGGAAGAACGCGTCAAAAGTCATCTCGGATCGCAAGGCGCAGCAGAGACCGACCAGAAAATGAGGTCATCGAGGCTTCCTTGCGGACCTGGTGGGAAAAACCAGAAGAAAAGCTGATGAAAATGTGGTCAGCGTTACGTCAACGCGGGGCTGTACGTGGATAGTATCACCTTTCGTGTCTCGTTCGTAGCGTTGCTTATGGGGAGGAGTCCCGACCAGCTTGGGCCAATGTCAAAGTCGACCTCAGGGATCGTCGAGCCGTCGACGAAGAATTCTAAAATGCGAATTCTGTCAGAATATGTTCACAAAAGAAATGGGTGCTGAGTTCACCAGAGGCGCGAGGATTGGAGAACGTGATGTTCTTCACGCCAGTACCGCTATTGCTTGGTCGTGCTGAACCAGCGTTGATAGCAAAGCTCTTCGCCGCGGCGGCCTGTTTTACGCGCAACTCGGCCTTGTTCATGAACCGCGCGACCGTCTCGCTCGTGCATAACAACTGCAACACGACTACGGCCGGGAGGAGCCGGAGGAGGCGACCCAGCATGTTGGAAGGAGGGGGGAGGAACCAGCAGGGCTCGAGCGCGTCGACGCGAGTTTTATAGGCCTGCTGCCGCTCAGCATGACAGACGGAGCATATGGAGATGATGAAAGGAAGGGTTGCCGGACATCAAAAAGAATCGAAGCGGAAAGACGATGATGTGCGGCGCGCGGCGCGGGCCATGAGGAAGCGGACACAGCACCCGCATATGCTCCCGTCGGCAGGGAGAGAAGCCTGTGCCATGGTTGGGACCTGATATCTGGTTTATTGAGGTCACTAGCGGACACGAAAGTTGGCAAACATCACCCACAGCGTTTCGAGTGCAGAAGAACAATCAAAAGCGCTTCACTTCTGACCTTCAATACCTGCGCCTGGTAGCCACAATATTCGCCGACCTGGGTTCACATGGGCCTTTTCCGACAGCCTAGGCACGAAGACGGAACGTAACCCGGCCACTGCCTGTGGGTAAGTTAGCCGCATATAAGGATGTCTTCACGTTTCCTCATGAGTAGAACGGAGAAGGCGTGGATGTGGGCGTGAAAAACCGGCCATTGGAGGAGACGAGCAGTGTGCTCGGGAGGCGATAAGAGCCGTGGAGATAAGATGAGCTGCGAGGAGCAACAACGATCGAGGGCATCGAAACATACGCGGCACATGGGCTCGTTCTATACATACCCGACGGCGTGAGGCTCCGTCGGGGTTGAACCAATCGTTGTGCGCCCCCGCGAGGCAACGATGACGTGATTGAGTTCAGCGTACGATGGCACGTTGGGGCAGTAATGCGAACGCGGACGCGAACAGACTGTGGCGCGTGTAGAATTGACGTCAGCATGAAGGACGGGAGACAGATTCGGGATCGCCGACGCCAAGCTCGTCGACCACAGTGCCTACCCTAAACTCGAGCGCCCAATCGGAAATCCCGACCTCCTCCTCGATATCGCCGCACCGCACCGATAGAAGCGAATCTCGCCCGCTTCCAACGCCTCACCGCCCAATATCTATAGAAACGGCTTCTCTCAGTATTTGCAATTATGACCCAGCTTAGACCTACGCTTCCACATCCAGATTGTCTCGTCGTGGTCTCTGCGCTCTCCTTCCTCGAACTTCATGCTCACGTACAGCTTTTTCGCCGCCTCGTTCTCCTCGTACACTTCCAATACGATATTCGACTCCTTCAACGCGTTTCTTTGCGCCCAATCTTCGGCCCATCGCAGACTCTCCTCCATGAGCCTTCTTCCAACACCGCGTCCTCGAGAAGCAGGGTGCACCCACATCCCAAACATGGGTAAGCTGCAGTCGAGATGTGTGGGTAGGGAGACACCTTCAAGCGCGTTTGGCGCGAGGATGGCGACGAGCCCGACCCAATCGCCCTCTGCGTTCTGCGCAATTATCGTCCTCCTGAGTGGCGACTTCAAACGGTCAACCCACTGCTCGTCGTTGAATGCGGCCTCTCGTTCGTATGTCGAGCCAAACGTCTCTGGATTGGTTTGAAGTGCAAGGAGCCGTATCGTGCGGTATTTGTTGATGTCTTCTGGCGTCGGTGGGACGGGGATCAGGGATATCCGATACACTTGTTTAGCTTCCATGGGTGTTCGAGGGTAGAATTGGATTCCACTTTCCTAGAGTCTTCGCCTTATACCTGCCAACGCCTGACTGATAGCGAGTCATACCGCCCGAGGAGCGCTATCAGCAGGCATCTCGTCTGATACACGAAACACGGAATGAACATTGTGAGGAACGTAATGGAACAAACATTGTATGTAGAGTCAGGTATGCGTGTGCAAAGCGATGAACTGCGGTCGAGAGTCCAATGCTACGAGATATGCATGTCCGTGTGGATGATAGTATGTCCTTGTGTGATTGGAACGTGTCTACTAGTTAGCGAATCCGATGATCTTACCGTCCCACTGCCACCAGATCATCTCGTCCTCCTCGGCCACGCCCTCGGCCTGGCTGAGGTTTTCGTACATTGCGCGCTTGCTCCCCGTGCATCCGAGCCATACGCCCTCCGTCTTCACGTCCAGCCGGCGTGGTTTCTTGGACGACGTCACGTTGGGCTCGCATGCGGCTTCGTCGATGAATGTCTGCAGCTGCCCCTCCAGGGTCCGCGTCAGGTTTTGGCGCGGGAGCCATGCAGGATGCGAGAACCGTCGGGGGGCACGCAGGAAAACTAGAGCTTGTGTGGGCGCTGGAATAGACGATAAGGTCAGCGTCGTTTTCGACTTGAGTGAAAATGGACGTACGTAATTCTGCAGAAATACCGCCATTTTCCTCGGCGCATGCGCTCATTAGAGTCCGAGAAAGTAGCCTATCGGCACTCTGAAGAGCCCGTTGCTCTTCCGCGTACGTCTGAGATGGGGGAGGGCCAGTCTTTGGACCAAGCTTTGTGGGCGTAGATGTCGAGGGAGAAGATAATACTGTCTTGTTGGCTAGAGGTTGTGGAGAGGGCGTTGCTTGCGCTTGTGGCGACTTTGGAAGTGGCGATGGTTTAGGCGTTGTAAAGTGCGAGTTGTTTGAGCCTGTCTGCGATGGTAATGGAGGACTGGGCTCCTCTGTAGCATCTGAGAAGACTTTGAAGCTCCGTAGAGGCGTTTGTGAGGAGGGCCGTAATACCGTAGGTGGTTGAATGCGCGGTGACAAGTTCGAGCTCGAAGCTCCAGTTGTGCAATCGTTTTCGTCTCCCGTAAAGATTTGGAAGGTAGATCGCCGAACTGGGGATGGAGGTCTGGAGTCAACTGGGGATGGAGAGCGAGACAGTGGCGGGGCAGGATGCGAGTCTGAATCAGACTCGCAGCCGGAGTCCTCGTCTTCGGAGTCGGAGTCGTCGGATTCACTCGAGGTGCTCTCGTCCTCGTCGCCGTCCGCAAGGGGGCTGATCCCCACATCCAAACCCTCTCCTGGACCCTGTTTCTCGATTTTCAACCCATCTATACCCAACATAAACCTCGCCTTCGCCGTTGCAACATTCGTACCAAGAACCATAGCCATGTACGACCGCCCAGACAAAGGGATTTCCAATACGCCGCTTACGCCGTCGATCCCTGGAGAGCTCTGCGCTGCTCCCAGTGCCGTCGAGAGAGATGTGAACGTCGTTTGCAGGTGGGACGAGAGCGTGTCGATCGCGGTGAGCAGCTCTTCGCATTTCTTCGAGGCCTTCGCGTCGAGCTCTACGCGTTTCCTGGGAGACTTCGCGTCTGCTTGCGTACCAAAAGTCCTATTGCTATTGAACAGAGGCGCGACCATGCTTGGAGGAGATGAATTCGCGGCACGGTTCGACCAAAGGACGAACTCACAGAGGAACCTGGCTCTTCTGATACAAAAGATGGCAGAGCAGAGATTTCGCGAGGCGTGCAGCCATAGCACTAGATATGGTGTCCATGTCTAGGACTACCCGAGGAATATTGGATCGAGGAGGCCGCACGTCTTTGTTCTCGCGTGCCGGCGCGAACGCAGGCGAAGGCGCGTTCTCGGCCTTGGCGACATTGACTCTGTTGTCGGCAGAGTGAAGAGGCTCTGGAGCAGGGGCGATCGGCTTAAGAAGCATGCTGGTCGGAGGAAGAGACGAGGAGGACGGGATGGAGGGGTGGCGAGAAAGCCGGTTGGTGGGTGTCTGCAGACCAGGCACGCGAAATCCCAACAGCCACGCTCCGCGAACCCCGCGCGCGACGCGCTGCGGCACGTGACCGGATCATTCCTATCTTGGGACGATAGCGCCCTGCCTGGTTTCCCCACACGACCCTGGCAAGCCATGCACGACCACCACACTTATCTCCCTCACCCAGCCACCACCGCCACAGGCCGTCTCGTCTCAGCAGTCCTGCCCGCCGCCCCCGCCCTCCCAGGACCTTTAGTGCCCACACACAGGGGCACTTTGCTGTGGCTTTGGCGGTCTCCAGCCCCGCAACTGTACTCTCCGGCCTTATCGCGACACCACACCCGTTAGATCAATAGAAGGCAAGCCGTACTGAATGGCCACCGTCACTGCATTCTGACCGCATCCACAGTAAAGTACCCGCCATGCATCCGCACGGCATCTCGTCTGCCCCGCCGCTCTTCAGCACCGTCCGCATTGCTACCCTTCTCGCATCGCTGCTAGTCTCGTTAGGGTCCGGCACCAACTATGTACGTCTGACCGTCGCTTTTCAACGTTGGTATGAGCTTATACGCCTTGCCAGGTATTCTCTGGTACGATGGTCCCTATCCGACCGGTGTACGACGTCTAATTACGTCTTCGTGCAGCGTACGGGCCTCAGCTTGCCGCCCGGTTGCACCTGTCACACACGCAGCTGAATATCGTGGGGCTCTCGGGAAATGGTGCGCCTCCTACGCCCATTGCCTGCCCTCGCTGACCCAGATTCAGTGGGCGTGTACAGCACCGCCCCGTTCTGGGGCCGAATCGTCGACAGCCGAGGTCCTCGAATACTGCTCGCCCTCGCCTTCTTTTCCCTCCTCATCGGCTACAATGGTCTGCGCCTATTCTACGACCAGGGGGTCTCAGAAGGAGAGACGGACATCTCCAAGTTGACCTTCGGTGCGCTTGTCGTCTGCGGGTTCCTCACCGGTATCGGCGGCAATGGCGGGTTGACGAGCGCCATGAACTCCACGGCAAAGAGCTTTCCTGATAGTCTGGTGAGACGTTCGTGTCCTGAGATAATGGCTGAAATTAACTTGTATGATAGCGCGCCACCACTGCAGGACTGGTTATTTCTGGATTCGGCTTATCGGCTTTCCTATTCTCAAGCATAGCTCATATAATCTTTCCCGGGAACACCTCCGAGTTCCTATTAGTGCTCGCTATCGGGACATCATTACCCATGATTCTCGGATTCTTCTTCGTTCGCCCAATCCCACTTCCTCATTCAGACTACGTTCGCGTAGAAGACCTTCCAGAAGAAGATATAGACAATGATGAAGACTTCTCCTCCGCGTCGCCAGCTATTTTCCAGCGAGAGAACAACAGTCATACTCATTTGTTGGGTGCTCAGGAAGACGACTACTTGGATGACGAGACGCTGGACACTTCACTGGAGAGAAGACATAGTCACGAACGGATGATTCGGGGCAATGTTGTTGCCCTCAGTCCGACCAGACCGGCTGGCAGCAGACCACGCTCCAGGAGCTCCCTCGCTGTCTCCCGGCGAGGCGTTAACCATGGCTATGGCAAAGCTGCAGATGGGCTTCCCAACGTAAGGGGACTCGCCTTGGTTGGGTCAAGCGGCTTCTGGCTATTATTCAGCATCACTTCCCTGCGTAAGTCTTGCCATCCACGTATGTGTACCGTTTGCTAAGAGATACTTCAGTTGCCGGAACTGGGCTTATGTGTAAGAAACTCAAATACTTCACGCTGAAGTTCAAATCACCAATTCCATATCATCAGATATCAACAACGTCGGCTCAATCTCACAAGCCTTGTTCGCGAAGGGAGACCCCAACTTCGACGAACGCAAAGCGGCGCAGTGGCAGGCTACTCAAGTGTCAACGGTCAGCATCATGAACTGCATTGGTCGGATTCTGATAGGTATTTAATTTGACCACCTAACGGACAACGCTGAGACTTCTTGCCTAGGAATGATTGCCGACTCGACGAAGAACCACTTCAAGCTCCCTCGCTCGTTCTGCATGTCATTCGTGTCGATGTTGTTCATCGTATCCCAAATCACGGTGTTCATGATCGACGATGTCCAACATTTATGGAAGGGAAGCGTTCTTCTGGGACTTTCATACGGCATGCTCTTCGGCCTCTTCCCCACAATCACCATAGAATGGTTTGGTCTCCGTGAGTGTCCCCGAAAAACGTACTGCGCTCGTGCCCTTCACTGACACCGTGGTCAGCTCATTTCTCCGAGAACTGGGGCTTCGTCTCGCTATCGCCCATGCTCGGCGGCAACGTCTTCTCCATCGCTTTCGGCCGTAACCTCGACGCCCACGCTCCGTCCGAGCCATCGTTAAACAGCTCGCTTGTCTCGGCACTGGCGGAAGGCTCTGACTCGTCGCACCAGTGCTTGCAAGGGCGGGAATGCTACGTGGAGAGCTTGTTGCTGACCATTGCTGCGTGCTCGCTCGCTTTGATCATATCCATCTACGCCGGCTGGCGGGACTACTGCCAGGTGAGGGAGGGCAAGCGGCATGGAAGGACCAGGCACGCGCCTGTAGAAACTGTTTGGGAGGCTCCGGAGGAGTAGCTTTCCGTCCGTGGGGGGTTCGACGTTCATGTACCTTCCTGCAATATCGTTAAGACTATTAGATGTGTTTCAAACTTCCATGATCCCTTAGACACCGGACTCAGCATCCTGGAGCGGGAGTCACTCATTATTGCCTGCCCTTACTCATGTATCTCATGTAATGACAGTAATTTATCTCTAATCGCATTTGACCCCTCGCCTAAGCGAACCCGTAGCCGCGGAAGCAAGTAAGAACGCACCGTCCGTCCGTCTACCGAAGTAATGACGCTAGTAGCTAGCGGGAAATTGGTAGAGCACTAAGCAGGCCACCAAACCTACTGGACTTGCTATTTCCTAGGTTCGTGCTTTTTGTTGTACGTAGCCGTCTGAAGAGCGTCGCAATGGTATATGATTTGTGTGCATGGGTTGTGCTTAGCTAATCAGGACGCCGACGTTAATCGCAACCACTACTCTCGAGCTATGCTATTTTGCACAACATACAAGGGGCTCTACTAAGGACAAGGTGGATACTCGCGTACAGCGGAAGTACTCTACTTATGAGAATCTACGCTATCGGCGTACTCTAGAACCTGCGACATGTTCAATGCAATGACCCTTCCCCTCCTATGTTCTCCAGACCCGGCCTCGTGAAGACAGAGTATACTACCATCAGAGCCCAACACGTTGCGCCAATTGGACGGAACCCACGCCAGCCTCTGAGTCTTCCCCGGGCTCATCGCGCAGACCCACCCGTCCCGCGTGACACGGTAAATGGGCCAACTTCGTGAGCCGGGCTTCCAAAGGCCGATGAGGTCACTTGCGCCGATGAGGATACCGGTGTCGTCCGGGGAGACGATGAGAGAGTGGACCCAACTGTCGTCGTTGAGAGAGAGCTCGCATATGCGCGCTCCGCTGCCGACATCCCAGACGTAGACCCAATCGGGATCCGCCAGCGCCACGAGATGCTTGTTGTCCGCCGCAAACATGAGACGGGTGCCCCAAGTGTGCGAGAGGGGTCTGCTCGCGTCCGAGCGAAACGTCCAAGTGACCTGCTCGGAAGCAGTGTCGAAGATGCACACCGTCTCCTCAGAGGAGCTCGATGCGACAAGCTGGCCGTCCGGTGAAAATGCAACGACGCCAATCCAGAAATTCCCCGTGTGGCCGGTATGGCTACAAAGCAAAGCTCCGGTGGAGATATCCCAAACTCTGACGGGACCCCCCTTGCACCCCGTAGCGATGCGCGTACCGTCGAGTGAGAAGGCGATGGAGCTAACACGATATGTATGTCCCGCGAGCGTAGTGACCACGCTTCCCGTGCGAGAGCTGCAGACATTGACCACTGTTAAGGAGGATGGGTACGCCACGAGTGAATAGTCGGAGGAGAATGAAAATGGCGAATAGCGCGAACGGGTGTATGCCCGTCCAGTCAAGAATGTCCAGTTGCATGCGCTGATACAAGGAAGCTCCGTTTGCAGCACGGTGGTCCAGGCACAGACAATGTCCGAGAAGACAGTCAGGGTGGGTCCGCCTTCGGGCATTTGAGTGCCGGCGAGAGCGCGTCCAGCATCGATGCCGAGAGAGGGTTCGCGGCCAGGCCCCGAAATAATGAGAGCACAGCGAGAGAGGCCATGCGGGGAAGGTTGGTATTCGGACACGGGGTGCTCCTCGGTGGGTGTCGATGATCGTGAGGTGTCCCAAACTCGAATGATGCCATCGCTGGCTACAGAGACAACTTGCGACATGTCGGGGTTTCACGAGAGATCAGTAACCCCCAATTCATGATGCTGTAGAACAAATGGAGCGGCTTCCAACCCAATCTTCCAGAGATATAGACGTCTTGACCCGCAGCCGATGTGTGTGCTGTCACGCGAAAACGCCAGTCGGCTTGTGAACGAATTATGATCGTCGACAGAACAGACTAGGGATTTGTCTGAGCATCTCCACACACGGAGAGCGTGATCCGACAAGGCAGCGATGTAGCGGCCATCTGGGGAGAATGCGGATCTCGTGACCAAAGTGGATGTGCCGATGAGCACGTCGAGAAAATCGAATGACTCGTTGGTGCCGGAAGATACGTCGTACAGGCGCAGTGAAGTACCTTCACCACGGGCAATGGCACCGCCGTCAGGTGAGATCGCGACCTGATATATAGGGCCCCAGTTATCGGAAATTAGGCATGCTTCGAGGTAGAAAATGCAGCGCCAGTTGGACGTGTTCCACAGCATCACCTCGCCCCCAACCGTGATTGAGACAATGCGCGATCCGTCTCCAGAGTACGCTACCGAGGATATCCCACGGTCATGCCCCGTGACCAAGGTGAGGAGACACTCTCCCGACGAGACATGCCATAGACGAATTGTCTTGTCGTTCGATCCTGACGCGATACACAATCCATCCGGTGAAAAGGCAACGCTTTTGACGACGGCACTATGCCCGATCAGGGACATGACCATCGTTCGTGTCAATGTCTTCCAGAGCACGACTCTGTTGCCTGCACCTCCGGTCACGAAGTGAGTCCCATCCGGAGAGAACGCGACCGAGTGTAGGATATGACCGCCGTGCCCAGGGAAAGCATCGAGACAGGACCCCCAATGGGGGGAGGATCCGCGATCTATGACCACTGGCGACTGGAGTTCCCCAGCGTACGCGTTCCGGACAAGGCTTCTGGCAGGAGCGATAGCGAGGGCGGAGTGGTAGACTTGCAATGGTGCGGCGTATATGCATGGCGAGTAAGCGAGGACAAATCCGTAGCAGTCCGCGAGGAGCGGTTCGAGGTCTACGAATACCCCCCCTAACGACTATTGAACGAGAGCAAGTCCATAAAGACGGAAATTTAGATAAACGACGCTTACCTGGCAAACATTTCGGACTAATTTCAAGGTGAATACAGCTTTATCCAAGGCGTTGAGGAGGCTGCATGTTTCCAGCCAATATAGCAGAGATTTGCGTAAGAAATTACGAAACAGGTCCGAGATGTCGGCCGCCCCCGTCCCGTTGACGCCATCGCGGAGGTGAAATCCCCAGTACCGACACGCGTAGGCAACGTGCGACTCAACGGAGGCAACGATCTTGCTCTCGAGAGCCTCGACCTCACTCTTGAATTTGGTGAGATTCCCAATGCCAATCATGTCGCGCTTGAGCGCAGACATGGCGATCAGGCACCGGGAGAAAAGATACCAATGCTGCTCTGCAGGCAGTATACGAAGAACGGAAGTGATCGGGGCTGGCCTGCCAGATAATATGAGCGCGAATGGCGCGGGCGGCGGCTGCAGCAGGAATTCGGTGAACGTGGGGTGGATGATGCGAATAGGCTGGCGACTGTCGATGGGGATATGTAGGACGGAATGCATCCCTGAGAGTGTGTTCCTAACACTGTCCTCTTCGTAGCCAAGCAAGCGCGCGATGGTGAAAGTGGAAAGAGGCTCCTGGGCGAGAGCAACTGTGGCAACGACGGTACGAAGTCTAGACATGAGCTCAGGAGATGCTGCGTCATACGACGCAGTCATGATGTCGGAGTAGAGGGAGAATAGAAACGCGTGTGGTGTCGATGAGTTCGGTGCAGTGGTGAGCAGGGATCGGAGCTGCCCCTTAGGGTCACAATGGGCCTTGTCCATGATGAATCTGATCGCGGTAGCAATATAGATGAATAGACCTTGCGACAGTTCCACCAGCGCGTTCTTCTCTTCGATAGATGGCCAATCCTTGTTGATCCCCCAAATCCCGACCCTGTCTTCAAATTCGTAGTCGACATAGAGTCTGATATCCGAAAGCACCGACTCAAGGGGGAAATCGTGTAAGAGAAGCGGCGTGGTCGTGTTCTTCAGCGAATCCTTTCGCGATGCTTCAAACAGAGCGGTGATCCGTTGTTCGGGGCGGCTCGTGATGATGAGTAGTAGGAATCGAGCAATGCGCGAGACGAATTTGGCGATAATCGAGAGAATTGTGGATTTTGTACCCTTGTCTTTGCATTCGTCCAATGCATCAAGGACGAACACCGACCTCGGGAACGGGGAATCCAATTCTTCCAGTGGGCGAACGATAAGCTCCTCGAACTGGCGAGACGGGCCACTGTTGACAATATCGGGGTCGCGTAGAAGAGCCACTTCGACCTTGTCTTTGAACGGCGCGTGGTGATGGCAGAGCTGGCGGCAGAGCGTGAGGAAAATCAATTTGGGCTCGCTACACTCGTCCGTGGAGCGCGAACAGAAGAAACTTCCGCCGAGGAGTCTTTGCTTCTTGCACCACTTTGCAATAGAGTACGCGATAGTTGTTTTCCCTGTCCCTCCTAGCCCGTTGACCCAAAACACGATTCCGTCGGGAGGTACGATATCACCCCGCTGGCAGGCGGAGATGATCCACGAGCGGAGTCGCTCCAATATTTCCACCCGCGTACCCTTGAGACACGCCCTTCGAATATCATTAGAGTCGAAGTGTGCTGTTTTGGCGTATGTCGATAGGAAGGACTCTTCGATGATAATATCATGTCAGCTAAAGACTAGAAGATGAGAAGGTTACGCACCATCCAATCTCGCTGCGAGCTGTAGATTACGGTGTTTTAGCGAACGATGCCGTGAGGGAAGCAGAGGAAACCAACGCACTGCTTTCACTTCTTGATGAAGTAGCCCGAGGCCGTCGTGAAAATGCACACCAACCACTTCCACTTCCCCTCGAACCGCCTCTAAATCCTCACGGACGGCTTCGACATCGAGGCGAACCATTTTCACCTCTCCGTGTACTGCCCCGACGTCCTCCAGGACAGTGTCCACGTTTGCAACAACTTCCCCCACGTCTCGGCGTATATGATGGACGTTCGCTTCAGTGCTCTAAAGAGGAATAAGCCTCTCTTCTATACATGAATCAGAAAAGGCGTTACCAGGCTCCCTTCTATCTATAAGTACGTCAGTTGCTGGAAAGGCAGGCATGCTTGAACGGCATTCATACCAGAAATTCCTGGATCAAATTGCAAATTTCCTCGACAAGGCCCTCCAGCTCCTTCGTGTCCGCATCGCTGGAGATAAACCGCTTGATAACCCCATGGCTCTTGATGTTTTGCGCACGCTCTCGAATATCCTCAAATCCTCTGCGGAACGATAAGCGATATGACGTTGAGATTACGAAAATCTATGCTCACTCTGTGAGTCTGTTTATTCGTGCTATCATGTCCGCAAACAAGTGCGGGTTCTGACTCTGCGAAAGGAACGCGTCCAATCTCGAGACAAGATCCTTCACTCGTTTTTGGAGCGTCTCCACACCCTTTACTGTCGTCTTCATGCTCTGGTAATTTCAGGATAAGGACACGACTAACGAATGGAATCGACCATGACATACCTCCAATTTTTTGAGAATTTCGCCCAGCGCTGATAGCCCGATGCTAAGACCAGGAATTGAAACTTCGCTTGCGACATCGGCGGCGACTTTGATGATCGTCGGTGCCGCCTGCAACACACCGTCCAGCAGCTTCTGCATGTCGGCTATCATCGCGCTCGTTCTGGCGCGAAAAATGAGGGCCCCGAATAGGCCATGTCGTGCCTGTGGGGGAAGCGAAGATACGTGTGGGGGTGTCTGGTAGACTTTGGAGCGGTCGTGAGTTCGCTCGCGGTCGTTCGAACGAACGTGAACGTCCGAAGACGAACATTCGGAGCGGCATGGCGAGGGAGGCGAGATGGGGGAAGTAGAAATTCTGAAGGCTTGCAATACATAGACAATCATTATCACTGGGGTTTGTTTATGAACAGATCGGGTACAAGGCGAATACATCGCGTTGCCCAGGGTCAGGTCTTGAATGTCATATAAACTTGCGGGAGACGCCAGGAACGCCAGCGCAAAACAAAGAGGTTCGTCCGTGGGATGAGACATCCGAGCCTTCCCTGACAGGCACATCCAACGGCGTGAACGTCTAAGATGCGAAGTGAGCGACCGAAGAATCGGTCGTCAGGCTACGGAGAACCGACGCACCCTCGGAGCTCGTGCAGCGGTCTCACAACTTGTCAGGCTTTCACAAGATTGAACAATGAGGTGTCTAGCTTTTGCACGGCTGTCATGTTCGTGTTGTTGTGGGCACTATGCAACACGTCAGAACAATTGCGAGATACGTACTCTGTGAGGTTTACCTGACGTGACATATGCAATGTTCCTGAGTGAAGGAGGCGGGCCTTGTTGTTCACCACGTGCTGCCATGCAACGCATCCTGTGAGCTATGTTACAACGGAGGGTCTTGCAATTTAGGCTCTTGTCTGGGTGTGTCCTGCCAGTGATGGAAGACGTAAAGAGAGTCTTTGGGCGCTTTTTACGCAACGCTTTTCGGACGGAGTCGTGCGTTGCTGAAATGATGGCTACACTGGACAGGGCGGTCATATATGTTCCAACGTAGAAGTGCAAGCCAAAAACACTGCTCAAACATCAAATACGATGGGCGAGTTTGCGCAGAGTACTTGACTCTTCGGCAGCAGACACTGGATCAGTCGGTTGACCACATGATGAAATGACATCACCTGCAATAGCGATGTGCGAACGGACACCCCTTCATCCAACATTTTCCTGGAAATAGACTTGTATTGTCAGTGCAATCCGAACGACACCCGTATCGTTTCGCGCGAGACTCAAGGAACCGGATGTACGGGCCTAGTAAGCGCATACATTGACAAGCGCGGAACAGGATCATCGGAGAAAGCGCCGTCTAGGCCCCTTGGCAACAGCCCATCATCTGCACGAGTATCGAGAACGGTTCGACGAATGCAATGCAGGAACCTGGCGGAATATCGTTGACTCTACCACACCAGATACACGAGGACATAGTGATCTTACAGGGCCAAGAGATTATTCGTATACGGAATGAACTCGAGACCTCGGAGGTAAGCGTCGAAACTTACTTCGTCTCTGAATATTGTCCTGACACGCTGCCTCTCGCCAGGCACAGCTCAAGGCTCTGCAAGATGAGAACGAGGCATTGCGTGCGGGGAGAGGCGACGACACTGTAAGATCAAGTGGTCTCTTCGTCTTGAACTCGACAATTTGACATAAGTTTGGTAGAAAGAGGTGGACGGAGTGGCAGATGAACCAGCGGATGACTCTGGACATCCAGAGGAACCACCGTCGCCACCACCTGCCGAAGAGCCAGAGCCTGCCGTTAGATTAATAGATCCCCGGACCGCATTCATCAACTCGAGAAGGCTTCCAGCATATGGTAATCAGCATATTCCGGCGTTCTATATCGGAAGAAGTCCGCGGCGCTGTATCAAGGTGCTGAAACAGGTCAGCCTGCGCGAGCCTTGCATGTCCGCTGCGATGCTGAACGGTTCGTTGTTTAGGCCATGTAAGCGAAAATAGCACCGCCCGCGGACCACCTATGCTCATACACCTGCAGGGGATATATCCGTGTGGCCGTGCTCAGGAGTGGCGAGAGCGAGTGGCGCGATCGATACAACACTTGTCTCGTTGCCCGGCCCGACAAGCGGAGGAAACGGGACGGCACTTGGGTGGACAGCAAGATATCCAAGTTACAACGAAGCATCCACGTTGTTGCATCGGTTTTTGGAAGATGGTATTACCTTGGACAGTACCAATGCCAGCAGGTCGACACTCTGGACCCGAGAGCATATGATATGCTGGAACCCATGGTGAGCCGCGAGTTTCGTTTTATCCTTCCACTAAAATCTGACACCCCGCCAGACAAAACGTGCATTCCTACGCTTTATGGCACACGGAGAAGATAGGGAGGAGGCGAAGTCTATGATCTCTCGAGGCGAAATTCATCTGCTGCGGCTTCGCTTCCACAGGATTACTTGGGATGAAGACGTGCAGAAGGTGCTTCTCGGAGCGGCAGCGAAGGATCTACCTGACAATGCTGACTCCGATGCAAGTGAAGACTAAATTATTGTGTAAAGTAAAGACAAAGAACCCGCAGTGTTGTAACTTACTTTGATGGTGGGAGGGATCGATGCTCGGAGCTGGCGTTGATCCGTTAAACGCCACGACGGTTTCTCACGGAGCGCCCATGTTTGCGTTCACGATCTTTCCTAGTCTGTCTGCGGAAAGCCTTTTCACCGAGACATATTCCAGCCTATTTTTCTTCTGGATCGATGGACTGCTGCTTCGCGTAATTAGCACTCCGTCAATTCGCAGGACCCACCGCAATGAATACTCGGTGCCTCGCTGGGCTCCTTTGAGCGGCATGAACTGGTGCGAATTTTCCTCCGGACTGTAAATTTTCTCTTTGACGAGATGTTAGACATGAAGCCTTCAGCCGACCCATTGGAATGGGTCTGTCCCGACGGGCCTACCGCAGACCGCCGCCGCGCTCATCCAACAGCGGTATCATCGCAGGTGCGATTCGGACGCACTGCGGAACGCAAGTTTCTGGCCGACGACGACGATCGCAAGGGCGTCGAGACATTGCCAAGGGCGGGCGTGGGGCGTGAAACAGGAGATCGGGGCGGGCGATTTAAACAACATATGATGGTGGGCGCGGTGGTACCTGCCAGGCCCTCCGATGCCAGGCACGGGGAGGCGGATGTGGGCACA
The DNA here is from genome assembly GCA_027924225.1 of Bjerkandera adusta. Lineage (NCBI taxonomy): Eukaryota > Fungi > Basidiomycota > Agaricomycetes > Polyporales > Phanerochaetaceae > Bjerkandera > Bjerkandera adusta. The sequence goes on from BSCZ01003033.1 coordinate 1,262,147, forward strand.
GAACTATCTGATAAGTCAATTGCGCTCGGAGCCGAATGGTGCGATATCTGATAAGATCAAGGCATGAGATAATCTGCCACCTGCTCTCCATCACGCTGATCCCACTCTTCCGTTCGTTCGTGCACCCTCCTCCGCGGACCACCACATGGCCGAGAGTGCACTGTCTGAGGTGCTGACCGTCGCAGTATATATGTCCTCGCCAGCCAGGATGCACTCTGCCTAGCACCGCCCTCTCGAGCCCGACGATGGACCCCGCCAAGAAGGACAGCGACAGCATCGAGCTCCCTCACCTCGACGTCTCCGACGACGCGTCCTCCGTCGCCGGAGTGGCGCTCGGTGTTCAAACAGTCGAAGCGGCTGAGAAAGTATACGGCAAGCACACCAAGTGGTTCTTGTTCCTCGGGCATGTCCTACTTACACATCGTCTCCGTCCTGCAACTGACCAGCGTCTCCACCAGTCTTGGCTTGGCATCGTACATTTATTCCTTGGATGGAACGACGACCTATTTCTACCTGCCATACGCCACCTCCGAGTTTGACAAGCATAGTCTGATCTCGACCATTCAGGTTGCTCAGGCGGTTGTCGGTACGTCATTCGATGTATTCTAAGAGGGTTGATTTATTTACCTGACCCACAGTCTCTGTCGGAAAACCGGTTATCGCGAAGCTCTCGGACATTACATCCCGCGGTACCGCATATGTCGTCGTCCGTGAGTGCCCATCCTTTGTCGACTCTACCACGTTGTCTGACGTCGAGCAGTGATATTCTACATAATTGGTACCGTTTTACTGTCACGGACAGCAACGACAGGTGTCTCATGTTATCCCAGGATATATTGTCATCGCGTCTGCCCAGAACGTCGGTGCAATCGCCGCTGGTATCTTGTTATATGCTGTGTGAGCGCCACACGCGTCTCATTGAATTGTTGCTTTGGTACTAACATTTCGCTCCCAGCGGCAATACGTAAGTAACGAAAGGACCACCATAGTTTATTTGACTGATCCGAGGCTCTAGAGGACTTCAACTACTGACGGGTATCATATTGGCTGACACGACAACGCTCAAATGGCGCGGTTTTGTCCAAGCTATTTGTGCGGCACCTTACATCATCAACGCCTTCATTGGCGCGAACGTTGCTACTGGCGTACTTGAGCACTCTACATGGCGATGGGGTTGTACGTGCTTGTACACTTTCGTTTTTGGACGTTTACTCACGCGCGACGTTCGAAAGACGGCATGTTCGCTATCATGGTCCCAGCAACGTTGTCCCCACTCATCCTTGTTCTCCTTTGGGCCGAGCGCAAAGCGAAGAAGCTGGGCTTGGTCCCGGTAAAGAAGCAGATGTCCTTCAAAGCGCGGGTCTGGGACTTCATAGAACAGCTGAACGTCGTCGGTCTCGTCCTGTTCGGGACTGCCGTTGCCCTTATTTTGCTCCCCTTGACCCTCAGCCAAACGGCAAATAATGGGTGGAAGAACCGTGCGTCTATTCGACGTGTCCTCCACGATACGTGAGCTAATCCGATTTTCAGCGTCCATTATCGCCATGATCGTGGTTGGCTGCGTTGTTTTATGTCTCTTCATCGCTTGGGACAGTCTTTACGCCAAGTACCCCATATGCCCTTCTCGTTTCCTCAAGAACCGAGCATTCCAGGCTGCGATGTGGATCAGCTTCTTCGACTTCGTGAGCGTCATTTCATCAGATTGACATGGTTTGCCTTACACCTTGGTCAGGTTTCGTTCTACCTTACGAATGTCTATTTGTACTCCTTCATCGTAGTCGTCAAGCCATGGTAGGAAATCTCCCACATTCACCCCTGGGTAAGAGAATGACTCCGTCTTCCAGGTCCCTCATCAACATGTCGTATTTCAGCCAGATTCAGACTCTTGGTTTGACCATCTTCGGTATCACGGCTGGATTCCTCATGCGCTTCATGAAGGGCTACAAGGTACTTCAATTTTACACTCCATCTTCGGGCAAGAATCATGCTAATGCGCCAACAGCGACTTCTCATTATTGGTCTTCTCATCCGTCTCCTGTATGCTTCTATCAAACAGATTTTAGACAAGAATTCTGACAAACATTCAACAGCGGCGCTGGTCTCATGATTCACTCGCGTGGCGCCAACGCGTCTGACGTCGAGGTCGTATGGGCGCAGCTTCTGCAGGGTTGGGGAGGAGGTTTCGCGGTCGTCACAACGCAAGTCAGCTCCCAAGCATCCGTGGTACACGCCGACGTCGCTAGTGTCACGGCCATCGTACTACTTTGGGCTGAAATCGGTGGCGCCATCGGGAATGCCCTTGGTACGTCCTCGATCTGCCTTTAAGTCGACAACTGTGCTGACCATGGGGTTCAGCTGGTGCGATCTGGACAAACACGATGCCGAAGAACCTCGCGAAGAACCTGCCACAACTATCTGCGGAAGAACGAGATGCCCTCTTTGGAAGTCTCAGCACCGCTGCGTCGTACCCTCGGGGCGACCCTATTCGTGAAGGCGTTATCCTGTGTACGCTTTCTTTTGTCCCGTATATGCTCCAAAAACATGCTGACGGCTACGAACATAGCCTACGACCAGACGATGAAAGTCCTCGTTATCGCCGCGACAGTCATTGCAATTCTGCCCATTATCTTCGCCTTCATGTCGCCAGAGTTCTACCTCGGCGACCAGCAAAATGCCGTAGACCAGATTGATCTCAAGGGCGAGACGATTCGCGAACTCAGGGAGAAGGACAGGGCGGACAAGAAGGAAAAGGTGGAGCTCGAGAAGAACGCGACTACCGTCACGCAGCAGGCGTAGTTCCCTGCAGCGCGATGTATCTTGTCTCTAGTGTTTGTGTCATGATGTATGAGTTCACGTTCCAAAAGTATATACAGCTCGTCACTTTTGAACACGCCGGAATGGAGGAACTGGATTCTCGAATTGATACAAGATTATACACTACAGACACGACATCGCTACGTATTAATCGGTATTTTCGCGAACAATCGGCGCCGTGACATCCGCTGAAACTTAGATGCACTGGGAGTAGTAGGCTAGGAAGGTATCGAAAGTCAGCCTTTTCGTCGATTCGAACCTGGAAAGACGTACCGTTCTGGGCAGTGCAAGTGAAGCCCGACGCGCAAGAGGTGGGACCGGTGTATCCCTGTCCACCGCACTGACCGAATTGGGCGACGCTCGCGCCAGTGGGGACAGCGACGGTGCTGCTAGACGCGTGTGTGGCGGCAGGCGCGCTTGTGGCGGGGGGTGCAGGTGGTGCGGCTCCGGACGCGGATGGGACGGAGGGGGTTGCACCGGCGTAGAGCGGGGGTCCGGGGATGACGTACGCAGTCTGAGCCTTGGCGTTGTTGGCGTAGAGGTCGATGTTCACGCCGGGGTCGGCGTTGGAGTAGGCACCGGGGAAGGAGACGAGCTCCTGCGGGGTGGGCTGGAGGGATCCACCACCGGTTATTTGGATTTGAGCGCACTCAGGGTAGAATTGCTGGGTGGCGGGTTAGTTTAGCTGTAGTGAGCAGAGAGGAGGGGGCGGCGTACAGCGGGCATGGAGTGGAGAGCGATGGTCTCGAAGCGGATGAGGTAGTTGCCGGAGGGAACCGACTTGGGGATCGTCGTGGTCCACGACGAGTTGTCGGCGATCATCTTGCCAGCGGCCCACTCGCCATCGTAGACGGAGCCGGAGAGCAGACCAGCCTGGTCGATCTTGAACCACTTGAGGGTGGATGCGTCAACTCCGGTGCAGGTCGAGCCAGGGCACGACGCGAGGTAGGTGAGCTGAAGACGCTATCATAAGCTTGTGCAAGGAAATAGGTATCTCGTCACATACCATCGGACCGGTGTCGTGCGGCCAGATCTGGTTCCAGAAGGCGGTGATGGGTGAGCCAGCGGCCACGGTGGCGGTAAGCTGGAGCGCGCCCGAAGTGCCGTCATCGTTGCAGGCAATGGTCGGGTCGGTGGCATCCTGGATCGGGTTGCTGTACACAAGTCATGTCAATACTAATACCGGTGTACGCCTGCGTGATACATACTAGCTAGACCAGGGGCGCTGAATGGTGGTCTGGCCAGTGGGCGAGTTGTACGGGTTCCTGTCCAGACAGTCATTCAATACATGCCTGAAACACAATGCAAATTCAGATGTACGGACCATCCTTGGTACCAGTTCCCGGCGTTGGAGTATGACAGGACACCACCGTGTGCCAGGGCAGACGGGAGTGAGGTGGAGGCAAGGGCCAGAAGGGCTGCGAATGCGAACATCTTGGTTGAGCTGGAGGAAGTGACCGTTGTGCTGCAAAACGAGGAGGCCTGTCCGAGCCTTTTATACGTTCATCCGCCTCCTGCACCGTGCCCTCTACTGCATCCTTGGGACGAGGGAGGCCCCAAAGCGGACAATTTGCGGGGGCGGGATAAATCTTGGCATAACGATGAGCTTCGCGTTGCGGGAGTCTGTACTTTCCGAAGGCTTCGATCGTGCAGCTTCCGGCAGAAATCCGCTCAGCCTATACATCGGTGTGCTCCAACTGATCTTCCGCTCGTCCTGCGCGGCCTTCTGGATAGAAACCCCGCCTGAGGATCATTGACGTTGACACTGCTTTAGGCCCCACGGGGAAACGATTGACAAGGGCATCGATAACATCAGCCAAAGCAGAGTTTTCTATTCGTCGAGATCCAGCTCGGCCTCGGTGCGTCATTACGCCTGATGAGAGACTGGTCGATCTAAGCGTATGATAAGGTAAGTCCGTCAGTATATTCGCGGGAACATCGCCATAACATTCGTATGGTCTTTTCTGTGACTTACCGATAATTTGCACAGGTGGAGTCGGCGAATCTGACCAAGCATAAGGGACGGCATCTGTACTGACTGTCACGTCGGTGAATACTGCGTTGATGTCGAGAGAAGTAGACGACGTCGTGATGTCGGTAGCCTTGGTGTAACGGCCGATACAAGCGAACAGGACATGACCGGAGCCACGTGAACAGGCAGAGGGACTTTGAGGAAGCCTTCGGAATTGTGTTCGGGTCCATGTCGGTGAGGGTCCCATAATTGGCGCCCACCTGGATGATAACATTGAGTAATTTCTGCACGTAGTGACGACGCACCAGCTCGTCATAATGAACCGTTTAGCACGCAAACCTATAGTGGGAGGTAAAATCCAGGATTGTCGATAATACTACAAGGCATAATGCGTTCGAAAGATGCTGACTACGGTAGAGTTTAACGTAAGAAGTGCGGCACGGGGAAAGAAGACAGTGTCATCCGTCGAGACGTGGAACAAACGGCGTGTGCTCGCGCACAACGCCAACCGCCTGAGCAGACACTTGCAGCGCAGCGTGATAAAATGCCTCGTCAAAGCCGATGCGGCGGAAGTGGGTCTTGGTCGAGGTGACGTGCCCCTGCCGCAACATCTGCTCAAACTGCTCGGCATAAATAGACGGGCCGCAGACGTCCTTGATCACGTCCTCCTGCGTCTAGAAAAGGGTGAGCAGCGCGAAAGGCACAAATGGATCTACCAGCGTACCTTGACGGGAAGATCAAGGAATCCAGGGCCGTCGAGTGGTTCCTTGGCCATGACCTGGTAAATTCCAAGGTAATACCACGCCTTTCCGATCCGTGCCACTACGTAATTCGCGTCGCTCCATTTCCGCTTGGTGTTATCCGTCCAGCCCTTGCGTGACAGGCTCTGGTCGGCTTTCACCATGTATCCGCGTTCGAAACCAGACTCAAGGTCCCAGATGAATTCATCTGAGAACTTGAGTGTACTGCATTTGAACATGCCCCTTGTGTAATCATATGAGCATAGCCGTGCTTGCGGGCCTCCACATGAACGTACCCTTTCTATAGTATCGGTGTCAGATTGGCTCGTCAAGATCATCACGTATGCACTCACACCACTCAAATGCTTCAGAAGCTGTGCTGGCATGCTCACGCCATGGTAGAATGGCTCGATCCGCATGCCATCATAGGAGAGGCTGACTCCGACCGGAAGTGGAACGCTCTACGTTGATTGTATTGGCAAAGGTTACACTGAAGTAGCAGGCAATTCGTACCTGGATAGGTGACCCCTTGCCTGTCCGAAGGTGCGCCTCCTGAAGTTGTTCCCGGAGGGCGTTGCAACGCGCCTTTGTCTGCTTAGACACCCCTGACAGCACAACACACGCGACCACATACCTCTGAAATCCTCAAAGCATCTGTGAGTCGTCTAATCTCCTGCTCCTGAAGCGAGACGAGCCCGCAGACCTCGTCTTCACGGAGGAATTGGGGCGGGTAGGACAGCTTTGCAGACAGCATGACCGGGGGAGTTGAGGGAGATGGTTAGGGGGGGGAAGACAGCTATGTGCATTATGTTAGCGCTGTTGTTGCTGATAGGCTGGTCAGAGGCTGATAAGTAGCGCAAGGTGTGCAAGCCATGCTGCCATCCCAAACTCCCAGAACGCGCCCTATACGCGTGTTTTGATCCTGTCACATGACTCCCATCACCGGCACCGCGTAGGCGCCTTCCCGGCATCCTTCCGACACCCTCGCATGCGGCATGCAACGAGAAACTCAGCGTGCAGAGCAAGGCGAGGCCAAACTCAGGACCTCGCTTGCGATGTTGACTTTGCATAGCGCTATCGTGTGGCCACCCCTATTCGTGACACGGTCTCGATCGAAAGATTGGCTAACCTGTAACGACACTGCTTATCGGGCACGCTAGCTCGAGGTCGCAAGAAGGCGTTCACGAACGATTGAATTACAACACCATGCCACGCTATTACGGGCCAGCATCCCTCTGTTCTCTCTCGGTCGCATCACCGCCTCCGGGTTCGTCCTCGTCAGATGAGTCATCCTGGTCCTGTGCAGCCTGCCCTCCCCACAATCGATTCACGAAACCCTGCAAAAAGCGGACAGGTAACGGCTTCGGGCGAGTCAGTTGGGGATAAGGTAAGGAACTGTGCCAATTCATACCGGTAGATCCACGTCAGCATCCTCTTCCTCCTCTTCCTCGTCCCCAAACTCAGGTGGGGGATCGTCAAGCATACCCATGCCCGGCATTAAACCAGGCATTTCCTGCCCAGCAGCCCCTTGTCGCATAGCCTCGATTGCCATGAAATCTTCTCGCTGCTCCACCGGCAACTGCGCCATCGCCCTCGCGAAATCGAGCACCCCTCCTCGGAACTGTTGTTGCATCTCCGGATTCTGGGCGAAGATAGCCTATGGCATGAGGTTAGCGGCGATGCATACACTCGTATCATCTGGCCACGTACCATAAACATTTCCCGTTCGTGCCTATTGGGGATGATTTGCTCCAGTTGGCGCGCAATCCTTTGTCTACTTTGCGGGAAACTTGAAGGGTCTTCAGCTCCTGCAAAGAATTCTTCATCGTATTGCGTAACAGCGCCTGGGGGAGGAAGCGGGTCACAAGCGAATTGGCGTCCCGAGAGTAGATGGGAGGGAAGGAAACCAAAGAGCCGACCGGCACGGGTGACAGACTCCAATACCATGACATGGCGATATATGGAGAATGCCAAAGGGGAAGAGTACAGATCATGGAACAAATATGATGACGGTGCTTTCGGCTTGTCGGTCGTACCAAGTGATGCGAGTGATATCGAGTTCGCCAGAGAACCGACTGTCTGTGCAAACCAGGCTGAACGAGATGGGGTCTTCCACATTGACGCGGCTCGCAACGCATATAGATGAGATAGTAGATGCAATATGATATCGGATTGCCGGGATAAAGTGCTGTGGTGTGCGTCAGACCATGTTCTTACCAATCATCTGGACGACGCACCTCGAATCAGTGTGTATCCTGAAAGACAACGACCCCCTTATTTCTGTCGGGAGCGTGATTTCTGCTTTGTCGGCTAGAAGGGGCACCACCGAGGGGAACGCATAGATGGCCTCGAGAAGTGCCGCTGAACTTGCGTCATGCGACTACTCAAGTCACGTCAGATCAATGATTGCTGCAGTACCACAAAACTCACACCGTCTCCTTGCGCCTCTTCCTGAATAAAGAGTGCCAGCGCACGGGAGTACGCCCATCCTGGCAGTGCTCGCACGTTGACTCTGTTGTTCCATTCCGGTCCACGGAGATCGGAATGGGCGTCCCATAAATCGAGTATCCATTGATGCAGGCCAGCTTTAATCGCGAAGAAATCGAGATGCAACAAGGCCCCGTGCGGATCGGTAGACGGGTCGAGGCTATAGAGGACTTTCGCAAATTCGAACGCAGTTCGGACGCAACCACGTCGATGTAGGTCACTAAGGGCGGCGTTAGTACTAAGACAGGGTTAAAATATCGCACGTACGTCGCCTGACGATGTAAGGCCAGAAAGAAAGGTCGATTCTCGACGCGATCGAAATCGAGACGATTGTTGCCTCCGGTAAAATTGAAAGAACCAACGAACGCGCGCTCGTAAGCAAATAGTGCACGATCGATGAGGTCTGCAGCAACGCTGTGCTCTGTGCGTTTGTCAGAGAGGACCGTTGTCTAATTACGATTCGACCATACCTTCCCTGTGGAAGTATATTTCCGACATTTGAAGCAGGGTGTCTGCATGAAATGGAGCTTCTTGGAGCATCTGTTGTATGCCTTCCGCGTCTGTCACGAAACTTTAGCGAATGAAACGCAACGTAGACAGACAGCTAGTACCTCCGATGGTGACCATATGCATGAACACTCGCGTTGTGCCTCGGTAACTTTTGCTGTATTCGACCGTCCATTTTCGCTCTCCCGCGATATCACCAGACCAACGATGGCGCGCGTTGCGATCATCTCTCTCCTCGTCGGTCAAAAGCCGCGCGGAAAGTCCTTCGCGGCGTCCTGCGTTTCCCCATCCAACTTTTGGACGCGTTAGGTTCGACCGCACGTTCTTCATAAGCCGTTTCGCCTGTGAAGAGCTAGACGACCCTGAGTCAGACCTTGACGCGGCGACGACCTTCCCACCAAAGAATTTGCGGAGTTCTGCCTCGCCATCCAGGTGTGCAAGTGATGCTCCCAGCAACGAGAACAGTGCGTTCGAGTTCTGAGTGTGCTCGGTCGTCTCGGCAGCTTGCTTGAGTTCCGGATATTTCACGGAGAGCTCCGCCAGTGCTTTGTCGAGATCGTCGTCTTGATTCTTTGCGGCGCGTTGTTTCTGCTTCTTCAACGCCTTTCTCTCTTTCTTGGAAATTTCGCTTTCGAAGGTGGCCTCTGGGGGTGGGGACGCGTGCTTCGCTTCAAGTCGTTGAGGAGTTGATGGAGCAGCCGCAGGAGTCGATGATCCCGTGGGTTTCTTTTTCTTCTTTTTCTACTGGCGGGACTTGTTTATTTGTTCACGGTATCTCACAGCTGCTCAACGTACTAACCTTCTTGGCTTTAGAGGTTCGCGTGGCCTCTTCTTCGCTCTCCTCATCTCCGTCTGCGGAGAGAAGCTACACCGTTGAAATTCAATACCGCCACAACGAACCCAGGACATGCTCACGTACCGCGGCAAAGCCACCAGTTGCAGCTTTAGCAATCGGCACCTCATCTTCTTCTACACTGACTGCATCGTCTTGGACGTCGGGAGCGGGGGTGTCATCGAGAGCCTTGAGCTCTTCAAGCTCGCGTAACTGCCGCTTGTTGAGCCGAGGGGGCATATCGTGAGGATGAAAGGTCAAGACAAGAGGCAAGTCGTACTAGGATGTTAGCGCCGGATGGCTTTGCGTCATACTCGCACTGCGGGCCCGCATGCGAATGTCCCAATGAGGAAGGCGTCGGTGATGGTATCAATACGCTCCAATTCCTCTACGCGCTTGGCTGTTCGGCCTTCTAAGTTACATCGATCGTATCCCAACTCCCTTGGCTTTTCGTGTACATCCGTCACGCAAATATGCAGTTCTCCACATCATGCGATTCCAGGAAATCTTGAAGATTGGTCTATTAGAAGTCTACTACTATGTTACGGGATAGTATGCGCATCCAGCCTAAATCTATGTTCAACGGAGCACCCCCACCGGCTCTCTAAATCGACTCACTATCCCACCTTGCTCCTCTTCCTCGGCGGAGTACTCGATCCAATGCCACGCCCCCGCTTGGCGCCCCTGGAGCCTGGCGACGCCTCGCGCGACGATCCCGATGGGACGTCCGTAAATGCATTACTGTTCCACGGGGTCACAAGGGTGTTGTCGTCCGTAGGGGCGAGGCGCATGCTGGTGACGCGCGAAAGCGGCTTGCCACGGCGCGCAGATGGCCCTGGTGCATCTGTGGCTTCAGTGGCCGGCGAGTCGAGTAGGCTGTCGAGCTCCTGCTCGTTCATGATTTCGTTGAGTACACGACGATAGCCCTGCTGAACGAGAGGCTTGAACCTGCGCGTGTTCGTCAGTAGCGCACTGAAGGGCTGCCCCCAGGAAACACGTACTTGTCTTGGCGAGTGTAAATGCGAAGTAGTACCTCGGCGAACGCTTGGGGCATGATGTTCGAAATATCGCCACTCTCAGCATGTTTTGCGACTGCGGGGGAGTCTCGTCAGCCCAGAAAGAAACCAGACCGCGGAGAAAGGCCTTACCATTTGGCTTACGCTTCGAGTAGAACTTGACATATCTAAGCGGATTTTGTTCCTTCATGCCGTAGTGCATCTCTGACAGGTCGACGATGATGTGGGACGGCTGCAGTTGGTCGGCGAGGGTCTTGTCTTCGCTGCTTGTCGCTACAGCTTTTGCGGCAGAGACAATGGCCTCAGGAGTTATGCGTTCACGGCAAATAGCCCTGAGTTCCCAAGGAAGCGCTTTGTATTCGACCCATTTGTACAAGTCTCGGGTGTCGATACGCCTGAAGATAGTCCTTGCCTCTTCGAGTTCCTGGAAGCAGTTAAGATCGTGTGTCCAAATTGTAATTACTACAACTTACCGGTGCCGTCGTCATCTGAATGCGCGACTTGATGTCATCGGTCAGGTAGACGTATCGCTTTGGATCTTCGATAAGCCCCGCGATCTTCATGTAGGGCTCAGCAGCGAGAAGGGCGTCGATTATCATGTGCTCAATGGCCTTGGCTGTAAACATTTGTCAGAATCCAATTACCGATCTATGAAGTCTTCATACCTGTTTTATGATTGTATATACGCTTGTGTAGGCTGAATCTTGACCAGCACAGCTCATATATCGAGTTCGCATCCTTGATGTCGTAGCATATCTCGTTCCCGATGACGCGAGCGGAATGTATGAGCCTGTCGGAGATATGGTACGTCAGTAAAGATAGAACGGAAGTTCTCGACGCGCATGCCTTGGCAAAGAAACGTTTTCGCCCTGCCCTATAGCATGACAGTCACGCGCGATGTAATCGAACCTAAACGAATGCACTTTCAGCATGCCGCAGCGTAAAATGAAATCAGGTGTACCTACTTGTCCACATCTAGGCCGTTCCGCTTGTTCGCCACAATTTCAAACAGGAACGGCTTGACATTGTATTCACTATTCTTCGTCAGCTCACGCGCCTAGCCGTCCATCTGACCAGGTACGTACCCGCAACGCGTCTTGTCACCGGCGATGAGCGCCTTGATAATGGCCGCTTCTCGCTCGCCCACACTCACGGTAGATTCCAGCACGAGGTCGTCGAACATCATCTCGGACGCGTCTTCGTGCTTCCACTTCTTGCCAGGCCTACTGCGGTTAGCACGCGTACGGCATGCAGCAAAGCTGGTGGTACGTACAGGGCTTTGGGAATGAACATGGAGTCCCAGACGTGGCTCCAAGGTCCATGCCCAAGGTCGTGACATAGACCAGCAATGGTCACGCAGTCAACGTCCTCGTCCGTGATTCCGAGACGCGGCTGTTTTTCCTTGAGCATCTTGATCTGCATTTTCGCGAGATGCGCGACGCCTGTGTGTAGCACGTTATCACCCCATGCCCTGCAATTGCAAATGGAAGGCACGCACCCAGGCAATGCTCGAACCGATTGTGCGACGCGGCGGGCCAGACGTAGTAAGACGTGCCGAGCTGCTTGACGTGCCGCAGCCGCTGAAACTGGGGTCTGCACCAGAGGTTAGCAAGGCACTCGAGGCAGCAGGAACGCGCACACGCACGTGTCGATTATCTTGCATATCCGTTCGCTGAGGGTGACTGCACAGACAACGCGAACCCTGGCCGTCAGCGCACGTCGCTTTGCGACACGGAGCACAAAGAGGAGTGGACGCACTGAGTCCGTGCACGGAGTCCTTGAACGTGCGTTCCTTAGGCATCGCCTCAGGCTCGTCGCTGTCTCCCGCGGTCACGTCGTCTTCGCTGTCGCTCATATCCCGGCTGAATGCGGCCTTGAGCACCTCGGCGCTGGTGCTGAGTACGGGCGCCGGGGAGGCCATGGTCGTAGGTTTATATGCCGCGCGCAAAGGGGAGAGCGGACGCGAGGGGGAGGTGAGGCAGATAGGACGCGGTTCGTAGACTGCGGCTGAGGGCGCAGTGGGGAAGAGGAAGACGGAAGAGCGAAAGAAAGAGTTGCTCGACAAAGAGGCCGGGCACACAGCCGCCCACTATCCCCGTAATGCGCGCTTGTGGCGACGGTGTCATTGGTGTCGATCCCATTGGCTGCTGCGATCCCAACGAAAAACGTGGCATGCCGTTGGCTTGGTATTGGTACTACAACATACAGAAGGAAAATAATACTTTTGTATACATTATGTACAGCGCTATGACCATATATGATAAATCAAGCACAAGCAGAGGCATAGAACTACTGTTGGCGTTCACTGACCTCGGGCTCGCGGCGTGAAGCACGTTCGCCGGTGAGGTCCGCGTCGTCGACAGCGTTTTGCTTGTCGCCGAGGTGGTAGTTCGGCATCATAAGAGAGAAGAAAATGGGGAAGATGGCGACAACGGTGGCCGCGATAACGAGGACTTTCATCGTCTCGTCATAAGCTAGACGGATCAGTGTGAGCCGTAGATATCTTTGAGTGAGCAAGTAACGCACCTGTGATAGCACCTTCGCGAATTGGGTCCCCTCGCGGGTACGCAACAACATTGGTGATACTTCCAAACAGTTCTGCGCGAGCTGTGTCGTTCAGCTGTGGCAAGTACTTCTCTAGGTTCTTCGGCATCGTGTTCGTCCAAATGGCACCGGCTGGAAAGAGGACAAATCAGGGGACTTGACAATCTAGAGAGTCGAATTTGTGCTCACCAATGGCGTTACCCACGCTACCGCCGATCTCAGTCCAAAGTAGGACGACAGCAGTAATGATGGCAACATCGGTATGCGTGACAGATGCTTGTGCGCCGACCTGGGAAGCAACAGCGGCGAAGCCTCCCCCGATTCCCTGAAGAAGCTGTGTCCACACAATTTCTGCGTCAGAAGCGTTTGCGCCGCGCGAGTGGATCATCAGTCCGGCGCCCCTATACACAACTAGGTCAAAACACTGATAGGCGGTATAGAAAGAGGCTTTAACGTACAGAAGACGGACGCAGAGACCGGTGAAGAGGAGCCACTGAGAGTTCTTTGAGATTCACGGTCATAGAAACGTCACCGAGGGACTCACCTTGTATGACTTCATGAAGCGCATTAGGAATCCAGCCAGGATTCCAAAGACAGTAAGTGCGACAGTCTGCGTAGAAGTAAAGTACGTGACGTGGATTAATGGCCTGCAGAAAGCGTCAGTCTATAGGCCAAGTTTCGAACAGGAATGCACTAACCAAGGTTTGACGACCAGGATGAACGAGTAAAGGTATGTGTTGGTGAGGTAGAAGGATACGAAATCCAGGAAACCGATCCAAGCAGCCCCAACGAACGCGCGGTTTCTGAGGAAACGAGCCGGCATGAGGGGGCGTTTCGCAAAGCGCGCGTCCCACACGATAAATACGCAGAGGAGCACGCAGCCCACGACAATCATAGCAATCATCGATGCTGCCAAAAAAGATACGTCAGAAAGAATGGATAGTGAGAACCATAAAACGCACGGTTTTTCCAGCCATCGCGCGCCGTCCGGCTTAGAGTGAGCGGCAGCAGAATCAAAGCGACCGCTGCACCGAGGAACGTGAGCCCGATCACGTCCAGCTGCTCAACAAAGTACCAGACGCGCCCGCCAACAGACATTGTGTTATGCTTGACGGGGACGAGGCCGAGTTTCTTCGCCTTGCGTTCAGCCCAGTAAAGGGTGATGACGAGGGGCGCAAGGGACGCCGGCACCAGAATCGCAAACATGCCGTCTTCGCGAGAAAGTTAGCATCATAATATTGTAGTAGAATAGGAAGCACGCACACCCCCATCTCCAGCCGGCATGCTGCAATACCCCGGTGGAGATATTGGCACCGACGAAGGCGTTGATGATGAAAGGTGTAGATGTCAACGACGAGACGAGACCACGCCACTTGAGCGTGGTAATGTCGGCGATGATGATCTGCGTTAAAAGCTGCAGACCCCTGAAAAAAGGGTCGGCGAGAGGACTCATTCGAATGGCACGAAGTACTCACGTGTAACCTCTGCAAAAATACCCGTTGAGTCAGCTGTACAGGAAGCACACCAGCCTGTCACTTACACGGCGTAGATAATGATGCCAACTGCCAAGGCGCCGACATTGTGTGCGGAAGCGATAATGATGTACCCTGTGGCTTTATTGAGAAGATTGTCGCAGCCAAAATCAGACGTGATGCACTAACCGACGACATAGAAGAGCACTGAGTCGTAAAGTCGTGATGAGCGCATGTGGAGGATACAATCGGCACGAGCTTACAAACTGCGAGGTAGGCCGTGCCACGGGACGTGGTATCAGCGACCTTTGCAATGACTGGCTTTCCGACGGCAACTAGCGCATGCAATGCATGTTAGCGATCGCCCTGAGCGGGGAGCATGTGGAGACGAACTGATGACGGATTGCGCGACCTGAATGGAGGAGATCAAGCTGTGTTTGTCGAACGCAGACACAGCGTAGGCCAGGTATGTGTACGTGGTGGTACCGTCGAGGGAGTAAATGTACGAGGCGAGGGCGAGACTGGAGTCGATATGTCAGAAACGAAGCGTGTTGGCGCGGAGAGCAGAGAAAACTCACCCAAGGAAAAGGAACCACTTGGAACGTCCGCTGTACACCTTCTCCGCCGCCTCGACTGTCTGCACACCAAGCTGGGCCTCGACGCTGGACGCATCGTCGGTGGCATCGGCGCGGTTGAGGTCGTCCCAGTGCGGCGGGCTGGCTGAACGGCCAGAGGCAGAGTCCTTTTTGACGAGGTCCATGGCAGAGACGAACGGAGGCACGCCGCGACTCCCATGGCGTCGGGGTATATAAGGGCTGTGGGGAGAGTGAGCCTAGGGCAATGGACGACCGCATGCTGCAGCGACAACACCTCCGCGGGCCCATCAGCGCGATCAAACACGAAACAATCTTATCTGATATTCTGCTGTTCCGAGGCCGGCGCACGCCCATTGGCTTATCAGATAATTTTTTTTCCATTTGCCAGGCACGATCCCCTTGTTCCGCAGCACTCCTCCGCCCAGCCCCCGATCGAGAGCCGCATTCTCGATCGGTGCTCAATGGCCAACACAGTGCTCTCTCTCGTCCGTCGTGGCGTCGCTAATAATAAAAACACACTCTCCATTTGCGACACCCCACTCCAACCATGCCACTCGTGCTGGGCGGCGACCCGCATCGAACGCCATCACCGCCCTGAGATGCACAGAGTCCATCCAGGTCTACGGCGTGATATGCTTAACCTCGGTCTAGGTGAGGCCGTCTCGGACCGTTCGCAAAGCGCGTCAGAAACAACAGTTTGGCACGCGCATATACAGGCACGCGCCCTCTAGCCTATTAACAAAGAGTCCACAGAGTACGCTACATGATAGTACACATCGACAGAAAGGAAATGCTACAGCCGCGGTGCGGTGAAATTGGGGTGTCCGTGTGATGTATCGAGGTCCATGGGGCTAGGAATGCGGAGAAAGGAAAGAAATGTAACCTCACCAGTGCTCGAGGAGTAAGGGAGGAGGCTGGCTACACCAACGCCTGTGCCTCGAAAAACGCAAGCGCAGAGCCAAGGAGGGTCTTTTCGTGCTCTGTCCACGACGTCTGGATCTCCTGTTTCACCCGCGCCCGAAACTCCGGCGTGATGCTCTTGGTCGTCATCGTGAATGCGCCAGAAATCGGCCGGTGGTCCGATACGTTCGCCTCGTACCGTCGGTAGTGTAGCTGCTGCACCCGGGACGGCTCGCGCGACCGCCACAGAATCCGGTCGCACCACGCCGGCACCCGTCGTTTCTCCGAGCTGTCGTACTCGTCTGAGCGACGGTCGTACTTGTACGTTGGCGCGAACGCGAGCGGGCCCTCGACAAAGTTGCGCAGGCGGAACCCGCGGTTGCTCTTCATCTCTTTGAGAAGCTGGTCTTGCGACAACAAATGCGCGAAATTGCCTGTTTTGATGTCTGCGATGACGGCGTCACGTCGCAGGTCGATCCGGTAGTTCATGTCTCCATTCAGCTAGTGAATGATATAATTAATCAGCTCCATGGTGAAACCATCCTCAAGGCACTACTTACGAAGACGATCTCGTGGTCCAAGACCATCGTGCCGTCGCCGCCGTTCACAAATGCGACAGGCTCCTCCGTCGGCCCCCCTTCAGGGAATAGCTCCTTGTCCTCCAGAAACGCAGCGACGTCCGCATTCCGTTGCCGGACATGCGACTGGCCGGCCGCCAAGTGACAATTGATGAAACATATGGATGTATCGTCAATGACGAACCGCGCGATGATGCCGCCCTGACAAGCTCTTTCAGCTGCTAGAAATACAAACAGCAGGCGAGCCACATACCTTGTTCCCGTACCGCCCTCCCATGCCACGCTTGATAGTCGTGATCGCAACGTTCCTCAACGAGATCTTCTGGGTGTCCTTGACGAAGATACAGCTGAACAATCCAACGAGATTCTCCGTGTGAATGACAGTGTACGGCGTGTCGGGAGGCATTGCGAGTCGGACAGCGAGCACAAGTCGATCGTACCACTTCTTGTAAGACGTCGTTACTTTCTGCGACAACGCGCCATCGGGATTCCGGTTCTTGTTCCCCAGTAGCACAGTCTTCGCGGCCATCTTCCGGCTTTCCAGGTCAATGAGCTCCTGTAGGCCAAACGCGATGATATCGGGCGAGTCCACGCTGGTAAGCGCTTCATGTAGGAAGTTGATGTTCTCCGAAGTGCCGTTCAACGCGTCTGGTTTGGCAGAGTCCAAATTCCATGAAACGATGAGAACGTTTAAGTCGCGGAAGGTACTAAACTCGTGCTCGCGCTTCATGAGCTCCTGGTCTGATGGGACTCGTCAGTATCTCGTCACATAGATGCAACAACAATCACACCTATCCAATCGACTCCGAGCAGACCGTCCCAGAACCGAATGCGCTCGTCTCTCCCAACACTGTACACTGATAACCTCCCAAGCTTTTCAATGCTCCATGTGTCAACGATCAACCTCATAACTGGCAGCTTTTGGTGGGCCACCCAGTGATTGGTCATCGTCCAGGGCCTCGAGCTGACATCGTAGGCAGCAATGGTACCCTTACGGCCTCCTGCCCAAAGACGATCGTTTACTCCTTCCAAACACAGTACATCCGACGTGGACACCTTGATGACCTCTTCACATGAAGGAATACCGTCATCGGTGTCGAGGGTCCATATACTGACGTGCCCCCCTTCGTGTCCAAGATACACATGATTGGGGTGGGTCTGCAAGATGGTGCCAGAGCTCACAGCGCCGAGGTGATCTGTGGGGAGAAGCGACTTTCCAGTCGTTCCGGGAGTGAAGATGTCGTAGACGCGCACGATGGGGCCCCTCGACGTGCTGACAGTGTTTGACGAGCTGGAGTCGCGAGCAGAGGTCCACAGCTTTCCGCCTAGAATCTTCGCAAATTCTTGTTTGTCGGAGATGCGCACCACGCGGGGCGGGGTCATGGACAAAGCGATATCCATGTCGCTTTGCGGATCGGAGGAAAACACGAGCAACTTTCCAGTCTCGTCGAGTGTAACCATGGACTGTCCATGCCTGAACATGTGAGTTACCGCGTGCGAATGGATCGCGAGTTTCATGCCTACGACGAGGCCAGCACGGATGTCCACCTCAAACAGATGGCCATCTTTCGTACCAACCCAAAGGAAGCAACCACGGTTGCTTGCTTTCTTGGAAGGCCGGAACTCGAGACTGGTGACCTTGAAGTCCTTCGTCTTAGTTTCTAGTCCCATAGCGCGGGCATCGAGGTCGTGAAGGGGGGAGTCGGATTCAGAGAGGTCATAGACCTTGAGATGATGCCCCTGGGAGACCGCGACGATGTGGCCAGAGGCCGCGACCACACCTGTATAGGCAGGAACATGAATGCCAAACTCATGGAACGGGTGGCAGTCCAAAGCCGGGGGCTTTCGAGACGCTCTGCTGGAGTCTGGTAACAGCTCGACCTTGATCTTCAGGTCGTCTTCCTCTGATTCACTCGACGACCCGGACGGCGGGCGACGGGCGGGCGGCAGCTTGTCTCCTAACGCGATGGTGCGTGTCGGGGGAGGAGGATGAGCGCCGAATATTTTACGCTCAGTGGGTTGAATGATGGTCGAAGTGGCGACAGGAGGAGGCGATGTGATGTAGGCGGCGCCGGGGCCAGGTTCAGGGGGCGAAGCGTGAAGCGTTGGAGGGGGTTTGATAGGGGTGTGGTGCGTCGAGCCGTCGCTCTCGTGAATCGAGCGATGCCTAGGCGGAGGCAAACGTCTGCCTGGCGACTCCTCTTGGGGGAAAGCGCTTGCCCGTCGAGCAGGCAAAGGGGGAGGAGTTCCCGAAGAAGGACTCGGGGTGCTGGACTGTGTACTGTGGATGGAAGCCTGCCTCGGAGGCGGTACAGCTTTCTGACGGGGTGGAGGGCGAGGAGGCGGATGCGCATGGTTGGACGATCTACTTGGAGGGCTTATGAAGGGGGACGGAACTTCGTTGGGGGACGCGAATGGGATGCTGGTGGAGGATGACGAGGACGTTATGCTGTCTGAGGACTCGCCCCGTTCATGCTCCGCCAATGTGCCTGGACCATTCCTACGGGTGGGCAACGGTGGCGGACGTATATGCGGAGATGTCTCTACGTCAGTGTCACCTCCTTCAAAGGGACTCTGGAGTAGGATCGTCGGGTTCGAACCGCCGGGCATGCTGCTCATTGGGAAGGAATGGCGAGGCGCAGAACGTGCGTGTTCATTAAGTTCATGAGGACGTGAAGATGCAAAGGTATCATTGGAAGAGGGGACGTTGGGTATTGATGAATGACTGGCGGCACGCAATGAAGGAAGCGAATGCTTGGGCAAGACCGGAGACTGCGAGGTCGCATTTCTACGCGGGAGGTTCTGTTAGCAATTCTTTCAGATGACATGAAAGCCTAGGCTCCACGACAGGATGGTGTAAGCGATAACAAGGAGCTTGTTTGACACAGTGGAGTGACGCCACACCAAGTGCTCTACGATATACAAGGCGCAGCTACCACTGCGGAAGTAGACGCGTGGATCAAGCAATGCAGCTATTGTGCGAGAGACCGGCCCCAGTTACGACGGCTCTGAGTCAAACCGCACAGCGAGCACGAACGCGCCAAAGAGAATGTTCAACAGGGGTCACATATGATAGGACACGATGATCGACAGGTCGATGTTGAGTTGACGCATACTACTCACCCAAACTTGTTAATTAATGATGAGACCCCGCCGCTACTTGGTAAAGCTTCCTGGACCAACGAAGGGCTCGGAGGTGGGGGTGGGGGCTTCCTAGACAACAACGCGGTCTTAACGTTCTTAACTTCGGCGTTGAGAGGTGCGGCGACGTGCGTAGGGGACGGTGGGGAGTTGGGTCCCTGGGTAGGCTTCAAAAGCGGACTTCCAGAGATCGACGGAGTGGGCGAGTTGCCCTTGGAACTCCGCGGAGGGGGTGGAGGGGGTGGTCGCTTTGCCGGCATCTGCAAGTCCGACGAAGAGGAAGCTGGTCGCAGCTGCCGGGGACTGAGCTGTCTGTTGTAATCACTGGAAACGGAAGTCGCGCGGGGACGGGCGTGATCATCGTCGGGACTGAGCAGGTCGTAAGCCCCAGAGAGGCGGTGCAGGGATGTCGACGACGCAGAGTCTACAGCGAGCTTTTCGAACTTTGAGCGCAGACTGCTGACGGCGGGGATCGGTGTCTGCTCGACGTCCGGAGGTGATTCGGCGGGCATGCCTGGGGGTTGTAGGACGTCCGGCGACCACAAGAATTAAGACTCTGCGCCGTGCAGAGGCTGGGGATTATGTCGTGGGGGTAGAAACAGAGGCGAAGGAGCGGTGGAGGGCGAGCTCGTTGTGGTCGTCGAAAGTGGTCAAGTTATGCGGCGGAAGCTGCATAGTCTAGCCCGCTCCGGCGCCAAGCTCATTGCCCACGTGCACGCGTCGGCATCCCCCGTCGCGACACTTCCAACGCGTCTTTCATACTTCGACAAGAACAAGGACTTCGAAACAAGAGGTCTAGGCTGTCTGCTATGCTACACTCGGCACCGTACATTTCACTCGTCCTCATCGCTGTCGCCGCCCTCGTCACCACCCATCAGCTCATCCGTGCCCGACTGGCTTTTGTTGCTCTTCTTCAGCTTCAACAACGCGACCTGCAGCTTCTGATCGTAACCGACGCGACGCAGCTCCAAGGACTGGGTCGCAATCTGGCCGGACCGGACGAGGGCCTCGCTGTCCGTCTGGTGTTTCCCTTTGTGGTCGGCGCGGTAGATAACTGCTTCCTGCACCTACGAATGCGGTCGCGACGTCAGCGCAACTCAAGTACTAGGGCCTAGCCCAGGCACCAGCACTAACCTTGGACGACAGCTCCCCAAACGCATTCGCGTTCAACGTTTCCGACCTGGTGCACTTGTACATCCCCACGTAATACGCGCTGCCCTCGATCACGGCGAGGACGTGGTGCGTGCCTGCAAACTTGCGATTCGACCAGTCCTTCCACTTGCCGTTCTTCAGGCGCAGCTTGCTGGGGCGGAAGATGTTGAACTGATCATAGTTTCTGTCCCACTCGACGTCTTCGTCAACCTTGATGATTTTGTACTTTCTAAACGCGCTGTGAGACGGAATGTCAGCTCAGCACAACTAGAGCATCCTCGTACGCACTACTTCTATGGAGGGATCAGCGGGTCGTTTTCGGTCTGACGCGTGGCGTGACGTACCTTTGTGAGCTTCTCGAGATATGTAGTGGGTATCTTCATGCCAATGCCAAAAGCAGGAATATCCTCGCCTCGGTACGTAGGTACTCGGGGTGGCCGCTTCCGAGTCGAAGTCGCCAATGTCTGTAGGGTGGCGGGCTTTATGTGCGTCGACTACAGCAAATTCTAAGTTCAACAGTCACCCATACGTCGCACAGGACTATCCGCACCTTGAGCATCGCGTTCTCTCGTGCAAGAACGCGGTTTTCATTCTAGAGGAAAAGTCAGACGGCGGCCGCGCAAAACACCGTCAAAGACGTGCCTGAGTCTTCTGCACCAGCTTATTGAGCCGCCGAATCTCCTCTCCCTGATCGTTAACAAGCTTCTGCAACTGCTTGTTCGACAAGTTGATCGGCGGGTGCGACATTCTAGCGATAGTTAGTGGACGTGGTAGTAGTATGGACAAGTGGATATTGGTAGGTGCAAGAGAACAAGAAGGACACGCGTTGCAGCCGATTTCAACTCGCGTGGAACAAGGCTCGGCTTTCCCGTGGTTCGGTTTCGTGGAGCTAACCCCAAAGAGCCCTTGACGTGAGTCCTCGGCGTTGCAGCAGAGCGCGCGCCTCCAAGCAGGATCAACTTCCTCACTATCCACGTGGCTCCTCGGATGCATCTGGCAGCTGGCTTGGTGGCGTGCGAACGGCTGAGACCACAACGCTTTGCGAATAATTTTCTTGCTGAGGATTGGTGAGACCGGTAGGGCCGAAAGTTGCCAAATGTGTGGTCATTATACGAGCAGTACTGGTGATACAGAAATAAGTTACACATGATACAGATATATTGCACATCAGATGTCGTAAACAATACGGGCGCCGACCCATGGGTATGGGTAATTGTGCTGGTAGAAATTCCTGACTGTACGACGCTCAGAGAGGCGGGGAATCGTAGCGTATGATGCACCGAGCTTTGAAAACACGACTCATAAGTGACAGTAGGCGAACGATGACATGTAGTACTCACCACAACCTGATGCTTGCCGTCGAAGAAGTCGGACGAGTAACCGGGGAAGATTGTCGTGCCATCGAAGCCAGGGTGCGTGTCAAGTGTATCCGAAGACCACTCCCAGACACCACCATTCGAGCCCCTGCCATTGTCCTCGCTGAGACCGGCGGTTGCACTGAAGGATAACATGAGTTCAAGCTGAAAATACCAATAGAAGGACACGTACGGAAGAGGGTGCCAGTTACGGAAACCTACGTTGGCGCCTTCCTCGTGACCAACTTGGTACTTGTCAAGGAAGAGGCGCAGCTCGTGCTCAGTTGGGATGCGTCCGCCTTTAGAGCGAGCATACGCAAGAAGGTCATCATATGCGGTTAAGCATGGCCAATGTTGGGCGTATTCCATGGGCACTCCACCGTAGAGCGTCCGCACCTGCAATTTCTTTATTAGCCAACGACAACAAAGGCACATGCAACACAAACGCACCTTGATCTCGCCGTTCTCATCCACCCAGCTGGGTGGCATGGGGATTGATCCATTTCCCTTTCTCCAGAAAGCTAGGAACTGGCCGTTCGTGATCGGCCTCCACTCGACCTTGAACTGTTTGACCTCTACACAACGCTTCGGACTCTCGTTATCCCACCCGAAGATGTGATCCACCACGTCGTTCTCATTCTCGGGGAGAAGGTCGTCGGACTCAGCGTCATCTTGTCCGATCTCGAGTGTGCACGGCCCAAGGGTTACAGTCGATGTCTCGGGCGCGGGGATGGCGTTCCATTGGGCGGCCAGCGTTGACCAAGCGGGGGCTGAGAAGCCGGGCGGCGGCAGTGTTCCAGTACCAGCTCGCTGAATGAGCATGTAAAGGAGAGTCTTGAAAGGTTGTTAGAGATGAAGGAGGTCATGTCGAAAGATGTTACTCACCTCAATGTGGAAGCCTTCATGCTCATGCATCATCACCATCGTCCTCGCCATGCGGCGCGTCAGCGCCCGCTCGCCGTTCTCCATCTCATCCAGAGTCTTGAGAACTAGATCCCGGACCCTGTCGCGGAACGCGAGAACCTGGCCAAGGTGAGGCCAGTCCTCATCCTTCTCTGGCACGACGGAGTGGTTGTGGCAGTGGTCGGGGTCGTCGACGTGTGGGTCGATGCCACGTTCAAAGATCGTGGCGAAGCTCTTGGGTTCGATGAGCGGAAGGCGGAGAAGTCTGGTGAGGAGGATGGAATTGAAGGTGGGGAGATGGCCAATGTAGAAGAGCGGCTTATGGCGGAGGTCGATGGGCTTCTGGTGCAGCATTGACGGAGGGATCATGCCTAGCGTGACGAGGTCCCAAGCGGACCATAGCGTGCGGAATTCAGCGGCGGAGGGAATGGTGTATGGGTTAGCATTGATGTTAAGAGCAGTGGCGGGCGTCTGCGACAGCAATGGGAAGGTGAAGGGTGGGCGTTCGAGGAGCCGCAGCGCGAGCTTGGACGTTGAGAGGCTGAGGATGGAACGCAGGTTTGCGCTGGTGTAGAGATTTAGAGCAGATTGTTCCGAGAGCTGGCCGGAGGCTTTAGTGACGGCACTTGCGAAGAGACGTGGGAGAAGAACATACCGTAGGTGTATTGATCTGTGCGTTGACGTCGAGGAGGTCGGTCGAGGCAAAACCCGACACATCCGACTTCGTGCGCCAGTAGATGATCTCGCTGGCTTCATCCTGCGCCTTCACACTCTCCCACTTGTCCGCAGAAGCAAACTCGGTGTCCAATGACTGAGAGGCAAGCTCGAGTACATCTTTCAGACGGCCAACACCTGCGCAGTGCAAGATGCGGTCATTGCTGGCCTTGCGGATAGGCAGAGACTCGAGGAACGTGGCAGACGCCGAGTGCGCGACGATGATGTGCGTCACCGGAGCATCAGCAGGAGTGGAGGGAGCGGTAGAGGGAGAAGGCGAGCGGGAGCTCGAGGGCAAGGAGTGGTCAGAGAGGTAGGGGGAAGACATTTCGTACTGGAAAGCCCGTGCAGAAATGTAGTGGGAGAAAGGGGTTTTTATACCAAAATCGAGGGTACGAGTCTAATTTACACGGCGGAAGCTGGAAACAGAATACGCAAAGCGATGTGTCCTAGGCGACGTAACCGGCCACGGGGTGCGACTAAGACCACCGGCGGAGCTCTTCGATCACGGCCGCACAACAAAACGTGTCGTGGCAGGCGATGTTGCGCGGTGTTTGAGCAGCGTTATCACGAAAGCGACATAGCCTAGAACCATGTCGAGTCTAATGTTGAGGGCATAATTGGTTATCGGACGGTTGGGGCGGATTGCACAGCGTCTTGGGCTTCAGCGAATTCGGATAAGCAAGCCAATAGCAGGGAAGCGATGTCGGCTTATCGGAAGATAGCGCGCGCGTGGGAAGACGGTCGTTCCGGGTGAGGCATGAAGAACGACCTCTGTCCGAGCCAAGACAAAACACGGTGAGAGAGGACGCTAAGATTGAGTACCGGGGCAGACATGTTGGGTGGGCCGAGCAGGTGTGAGCCACCAGACAAGGACGGCGGCGGAAGCTAGTAGAGACATCGCCAAAGAGAGGCTGATCGAGCGAGGGGCGGTCGGGGCTAGGGCGGAGCATGCGAAAGGTCAACAGTCATGCGGATGTTTCGAGGGGGGCGGCCGGCGCATGCCTTATGCGCTCTGGAGGCGCGCAGCTACACCGAGTAGTCGGCAGGATGAACGACGCCGCCCGTACTAATGCACCGCGGGGGTCGAGTGAGCGACGCAATTATCGAGGGCTCACGGATGGTAGTAGCCATGACTGCTGTTCCAAGGTGGCGAGCTTCTCCTCTGAGATGCCGTCTTGAGGATCACGTGCGGGTATTCGGTCGATGCTGTTGATATTGAGGTGAGCGGCGCCGCTCGACGAAGAGACAGAGATGAGGAGGACGGTGGGAGGGATGGTGGTGGTAGGAAGACAAGCAGACATGGCAGGGGCGAACGCCAGGCTACGCCCTTTCGCCATCCTCGATGGCGTGCTCATTGCGCAAACGTGTCACGTGCCGAAGCCAGGCGTGACATCACATCGTGTAACATCGCGTTACGTGGTCGGAGCGCGTCCAACATTTCTTACTCCGCGACATCGAACATGGCGGACAACAACATGGCATTCGTGCACACCCACTACGCTACAAACGAGCGCAGGCTCTCCCGCTTTGGCGGCTTCTTCGCCGACTGCGACCGCGTTGTCACGACCGAGCAACTGGAGGTGCATTCGCCGACATTCTCAGTTGGAAGCGTCGACTCTCCTCCCCTCACCTTTGATACCCCTCGCGCGTCGAACAGCACAAGCTTCTCTTCGTTCAACGCCTCCCTTAGCCGCGCTACCTCTACCATCCCTCTGCGATATGAGCCTCTCGATGAAGACCCACAGCCTCCTTCTGGAACCCTGTTCACGGCTGAGCCGAGAAGAAACTACCAGCCCCTGCATGTCGATATGTTCTTCGCCGACACCAACGGCGACAACTACGACGCACTTGGATTCTTCAGCATGCAAAACGACATGGACTTCTCTCCCGCGCCGCCTCCGGTCTCCGCGCTCAGTAGCCCAGGACATCGCGGACCACTCGACCAAAACCCGCTGTTGAACTTTGTCGCAGACCGAGGTATCGAAAGCAACCCGCAAACCCCAGCAATGTCAGACCGGATGGCCGAACAGTCCCCCATGGAATCTATCTTCGAAGTGGATAGCGATGAACAAAGCGGGCAATCAGTACTGGGAAGTGTGTCCGTTACGGAGGTGCAGCATACAGGGACTCTTGACAACCAGATCGAATCGCACTCTCCTGACAACTCAGACGCAAGCATTCCTGCACATGTCCTGTCCCCTCCTGAGAATGTACGTCCAAATATTCGCGGTGTTTGTTCCGCCGGTCTGACATGTGTACAGGCGGATAACTCCCTCTTCACCGTGGTCGGCGAGGAGTCTACCAAGGATGCCCTAGACGGTTCCACCCCGCATCTGTCGTCTGCCCTTGACAACCATTTCCTCCGCGCGTCTTCCGACTTTGCATTGACCGAACTTTCTTGCAACGAACCAATCACGACCGACGCCACACCAATGTATCTGCATGTTACGAAAGCCGCAGTGATCAAGGACACGCTGTCAAGTGGTATCACGCCGCCCTCAACTTTCACCACTAAGGAACCGCCGGCAACACGCATGCGCCTCTGGCACCCTAGCCCTGCTCCCGTGCCTGGTCTCCCTACGCTCGAGACCTGGGAAGATATCTGCGCAGAGTTCAAGAGCCTGTGTGTCGAGCTTAAGTTCAACACTACTCAAGTTACGTTGACTGTATAACCGCAGTCGACTTCGCGGACATTCTTCATCTTCTTTTCTTCTACTATTTCGTCTTCGAATTGTACTGTCCCGCCTTTGGCATTTCAGATTGGCTATGAATAGATGTATTCCCACTGTCATGCGCATATCCAAGCGTTCATTAGGGTAAATCGATGTTAGACATCAGAGCCGTAAGAAAAATCACAGTCGTATCAGGGAATAATCGCAACGAGTCCCAGGCAACGCTTTCCAGAGGAAAGCGAAGAAAGTGGGTAATGAACGAGTCGGTAATAGTAGATGTGATGTAGTCGAGTCTTCGAAAAAGTCCTCAGAAATCGCGCATTTGCCAAACACGCGGTAATTCATGCATCTACGAAACCCGTTTACATGAACGCAATGCTGAAGACAGCAGCAGCGATGGCGAAGAGGCCGCTCGCAGCGTTGGACAGAGCACCGTTGCCAGACCCGCCACTTCCTGTGCCCGACGGCCCAGGTGCGCTGGATGTGCCGCTAGGCGCGCCCGAGGTACCACTGCCGGTGGCATTGGCAGCAGCACCGGTGGGAAGGCCGAAGCCTTGGAAGCTGCCGGTGACAGGGCCGGGAGCAGCGGTGGCGGCGGCGCCGGATCCGCTGAGGGCGGGAGTAGGGACAGTTGGGACAGTGCCGTTGAGCGCGGTGGCTGCAGCGAACATGGCGTCCCAGGAGCCGTTGCCCGCGACAGGGGCGTTGATCGTGCCGACCATTCCCTGAGCGGCGCAGTGGCTAAGCGTGGGCTGCTCGCAGAAGAAGTAGATGGCTAATGAAGCGGACGTGTTAGATGAGCTGGTGGTGAGGCAGCGAAGGGATACTTACGACTTGAGTCGTCGGTAACCGTCAGGTTCCAGGTCGGGAAGGCGGCAGTGGATGGAGTCGCAGGGGGGACGAAGATGAAGCCCGAGTCGAATCCACCATCCAACTGGGTGCACGGGTGCTCGATCGTTGACTGGGTCACCGAGTGGTTGCCCGGGACACCCTTGAAGGTGAAGCGGACGATTGTGCCGTTGGTGGCAGTGACGTTGAAGGGCACGAATTGGAACATTCCTCCCGTATCAGTGGCAGCCGCGCCAACTTGGACCTACAGCTCGACGTCAGCACATAAGCCGTCGCCCAGGGTAGTGACCGACTTACATCGACGACGTTCTGAGCATAGGCCACGGCGGCCGAGGTAAGGACAGCGGCAATGGTGGAGGCACGCATTTTGTGAGGGGCGGCTAGTGAAGGGATGGGGTAGGGCTCTCGAAGAAATGGGGACCGCTGGAGGTGAGGAGAAAATGCCCCAGTTACCGCGGCATTTATACGTGTTCCAGACCTGACAGGCTCGATCATCTCAGTGACCCTGACCTGTCGGTTGGGCCGCGCGCTGAATGGACAAGTGCACACGCAAAGCGACAGGCAGCGGTCGAAGCGGCCGGTCATCACCGGGGAAGCCAGCGCGAGAGTTGTCTATTCACACGGGATGGGTTCTGAGGATCAAGCCATGCACTGCATAATTGCCTCACGCGTCGAGGGACACAGAGCGATGACCCTTCCGCAGCCATGTCAGTCACAGGAATTCCGAATTAGTGGTAGATGCGTACCGTATGATTGGACAGTAGCGTGAGAGTAGAGTTTAAAGTCAATGAGTAATGACTGCACGGGAAACATGATGTAGCCGTTGGGGTGATTGTCATGTAGCCACCACCCAGCAGCGTCTCCGCGTGGGTAGGGTCAGGTTCCAATAGTGCCCCCCTATGGCCGATTCGGACGTGCGCAGCCCACTCACAGATCGCGATGTCAGAACAAAGCGACGGGATTCAGAATCAACCTCGGGATGGTCCTCGAGTCGGGATTTCGGCCAACATACTCCTGTCTGCTAAGTTAGGCTGGACAGATTGTCGGGAATGCAGGGACGATCTCGCTTCATGAGGTCATCAGCGGAACTGAAATGTACGTGAAGTTTACCACGAACCCTCCAAACATAACGTCTAGACCTCAAAGGGCGCAATCTTCTTCCACGTTTGCTTGTCGTGTCGAGCTCTTGGACCTGCAGAATAAACCCGCGGAGGTCGAAACAAGTGGCGCCGCGCAGTCTGACAATACGCTCAACGGGCGCCGAATTCGGAATTGCAACAGGTACATCGCGGCATCTGAGGGACCGGCAAGGAGTCGCAGCCAATCGAACACGCTTGAAAGCGCGTTTTTGTGTGATTGAGAGGTGTTTTAGGAGGCAAGGCCGCACCGCCCGGTACAGGGGGCTGCGGTCGATTGGTAACATGTCTACGGGCTTCGTTGGTCTGCCGAATACATGCGTGACAAGATCCGACTTGTGCGGCGCCAGCATTGTCAAGTGGAGATATACGGATCCCGTTGAAACAGAGGCGTTGACGGCGTTGAGACGACAGCGTCTGACAATGTCTTTTTACGTCAGAATTGGGCTCGTAGACCACCAGATGGCCTAGGCCTGCGCAAGGCCGAGCGAGAAGGTAAGCTACATCTCGAGGAGGACGGAGATGGGACAGCTGGCCGCTCCGAACAGTCATCAGATCTAGAGGCGAACGCTAGTCATGTTACTGGTTGGCGGAGGCAGCACCTGGAATGATTGACAGCGAGGGTAGCAGTAGCCGAAGTTCATTCCACGGTGGCCAAGATGTAGTTTCTGCGAGACCTTGAGCGGGCTAGCGGCAGACGGAATGCTGTGGTTTACGAGGAGTGAGTCGGCCACGGGTTGCACGCGTGCGCGTCGAACAAACTCTAATTGCGCGTCTAAACGCCCAGACCAAAGTTTTATGGGCGCTTTCATGATCACTCCGTTCCTCTTGGGCCTCATGTCTCCTCTCTAAACCTGTTCCCCCGTGCACGCCTGTGCTAGCCAATAACCACTCCAGAACCTGCGATGCCTCCACGTACTGCATCACAAAAGCTGGGCCAGGGCTCGAAACACTCGTCCAAATTCGCGACCGCGGAAGACATTCGGCGAGTCTTCAGAAATCCGAATGAGACGGCATTTACAGACGGTGCGTCTTGTTCCCTCCACGGTATCCCCGTAACTTACGACTGCCCATCCAGCCTTGCTTGCCCTCCGCAATCAGCTGACCGTCAAATCTTCTGACTGCATTGCTGCGGGCGACGATCGTCTACTTCTTGCGAACGCGTGGCTGGAGTCTGACCCAGGCTTGCAAGATTTATTCACGCTCTGGGAACAGACTAGTACCGTGAGATGTCCATCTAGCTTCCACGGACGCGAAATTGACGCTTTTCACAGCGCCAGCTGTCTATCCTTACCCTCATCCTTTCCCTCCTCTCTTCCGTGGTCACGCTTTCCTCTTCACATTACACAAACCACTCCTCTGCTTTACCCATCCTCCGGTCTCTCCTTTCGCAACAATGGTCCTCCAAACTCAACTCATACTTCTCCACGACGCACAACGAGCTCATCCTCGTCACCTTGAAGCTCTACAACGCTCTGTCCGCCTTCGGCGGTGGTAGAGAGCGTCGTTCCGTGTTGGACGCGTTCCCCTGGGAATTGAAGGCAAGATTCATCACAATATCGGACTCAACCAATCGTTGACGTCCTCGTAGTCCCTACCAAAGTTACTTCACATGAGACGGAGGGCCAAGGGGAACGATGACGTCAACGTCCTAGATAGGCCAGGTACGCAGTTCTGTCTTCTGTTTCACATCCTCGAAACGCTCAAGCGTTTCACAGACATTCGGACGTATTATGTCCTATTCCTGTTATCATTCGTGGACTCTTCGTCCCCCACGGCCGTAAAGGTCGCGTTCCTCGAACAGCGCCGTGATACCCTTCAGGCAGCCTTCAAAGGTTTGCCCCAGGACACGTATCCATTGATCAGACGCGTTCTCGAACTCTGTTGGACGGGACTCTGGTGTGACGCCAAGTTAAAGCGCACATTGAAGGTTGGCGTCTTCAATGAGAATACTGTACAACACGTAAGTCTCGAACGTTTCGAGGTTCGCAATACCCATCCAAGCTCCCTTGCAGCTCCTGAAGATCTACGACCTCAATCAACCAGAAGGCGATGATCCCCAGAGCGTGGCAGCGGATGTCGTCCATCACTTCCTTTTAGCAATCAGCACTCGCCCAGGCACCGGTATCTGCTTCAAGGATCAAGGCTGGTACCCACCCGACGACAGTGAAGACAAACTCAGCGCCTTCGACCCGGACAAGATCCGCAAACACGGTGGGCGGGTCTACAATAAAATCCTGGCCGGCGTGCTCAAGGCTCTCAAGGTAAACGAAGATGCAAGGCAACAGGAGCTGGCTATACGCATTCTAGAAGCTTGCCCGGAATTGGTTGCTGGGTAGGGTCTTTTGTGATGCTTCTCAGACGCGTTCTGACCATTGGTTTGCAACTTTCAGGTATTGGCATGCTGCAGCACTCACATTGGAACCTCGACTGTCGTCTAAATGGATTGCCAATGTCGCGTTCTTCGGATCTGTCATCTCCCTCCCAGTACCAAGTAAATCATTTCTCCTTCCTGGCAGCACACTCTACCGCCCCGCCCCGCCGCCTCTTTCAGCGCTACTTGAAAATATTCTCCCGTCCGTCAACATCAAGGTCCATCTTTCTCGTGGTCTCCAGTCTCAGTCAGCCCTCGTCCAACACTGCGCCGCACTAGCTCTCGCAAAGTGTCTCGTCAAGTACGGCGCTGTTGTACACGAATTGCATACTGCCGCGGGGTCTTTGGAAGAAGACGAAGAAGAGGGAAGGTGGACTAGGCGATTACGCGAACTCGAGCGTGAGATCAGTCGCAGGGTTCCCGAATGCCAAGTCATTGTCGCCTTCGCACAGCAGAAGACCTCTGACAGCCAGGTCGCTGGCTCCTCAACCAATGTTGGCGAGGTTACGAAAAACGCGTTACTTGCGGAGGTGGCTCAAAGGCTTCTCTGGCTCTACCACCAACATCTTCCGTGGGCTGTTGCGGAAACTCGTTTCGATGTGGGAAAGGTTCTCCAACGCATACAGGATGAATCCACACAAGAAAATTCCGCGCTGGGAAGCCGAGCGGGCTTGACAACCTTGACTGAGTTGCACATCCTACGTCTGTTGCAGCGGAGCGATGATTTCTCTTGGGCCAACAAGTCCGGTAAGCGCAGATCTTTTATCGATACCACACAATGTCTCATGTTCTTCTTAGGCTCGTCGCGCGGAAATCTCAGCACTCTTCTGAGACTGTACGCACGCAACGACAGCACGGCGGTACGCCACTCCGTCGCTGATCTTCTCCGACAGACGCTTTCGACGACGACTGCCTTTCAACACGACGCGGGCGAGGTACTTCTCTGGCTACGGGCATTACCAAGCACCAAGCGCGCTGAGGGAGCGAAAGCGCCGGATGGCACGCCTCTTACAGACGAAACCACCGCTGTGATCACTTTCCTGGACGACTGCTTGCAACGCTGCATCAAGACCCCGTACCGATACTTCGAAGAGCTCCAGGCCTGGCAGCGCCGTGCAATCAAAGGCAGGGAAGACGACTCGACGAGTTCGGAAGAGCCCGAATTAACCCCTAGCCCACTCCTCACGGCCGTCCTAGAGCAGTTCCAGGCCAAGATTTCCGGAAATCTGTTGGCGGCTTCGGATATTCTCGCGATCGTGACCTTCATCCGGAAGCTCGTGCGGGGACTCGCCGGAAAGCTTCCTTCTCTTCACCTTCTACACCTGGTTGTTCAACAGGTAGACCCCCGCTCTTGGTCTGGACGAAACGATGATGCACTTATGGAAGCCGTGGCGAGGGAGTGTAACCTGATGAAATGCAACTTAGCCCAATTAGTTGAGCCCACAGCGGCAAAGGGAGTTTCCGTGCCACAGGGAGGCAACCAAGATTTGATAGAGTCTCAAGATGTCACCAACGGTGAGCTGTGTATCATAACCTGTTGGCAATAAGCTAATAGTTCGCACCAGACTCGCCGAAGAGAGCAGAAATAATGGCGTACGAACTTATCGACGAGCTACGCCTCATAAACCAGCCAATTTCTCACGATCGCTTGTCAACCATGCTCTCGACCGTCGAGCAGCTACACAAGCCTGCCACGGTTGAAGTGGCCGAGTATGTCTTCCCTGGGAAGGCCTTGCTCTGGGGATGTCGCGACATCATCGCGAACCTGCAGTATGTTATATTGTTGTTCGTAAATGACATTGTGGCTGATGTACGACTTCGTAGCCTGGACTTCTCTCTCCTTTTCTTGGACACAAGCAATGAGATGTTGGCCGACATTACTGTGAAAGAGGTCCTCGTTCAAGCTATCCATGCGAGCAACGTATCCGATGCCAAGCGCGCGCTTCGCCTTGTCAACCACAGGTTAACCGCGGTGCCTGTCAATCATGACCACTGCTGCCAGTTACTGAGTCTCTTGACGGCCGTCATGAAGGAACTGAGTGAGGTCTGTGCGACGAACTTCCAAGACATGAAACGATATCTATTCACCCTGGGAGGCGTTCGGCGTCGCTGCGAGGCACCACTGGATCCGCACGTACGAGAAGGTATATTTGCTATGGTTCGGCTATTACAAACATGTTGATCTCAGCGTTTCAGCACTCGAAGCTCTACTTCAACAATGCCTCAACCCGGACGATAACGAGGATCTCGCTGTTGTTGCAGAATGGACTAAATTATGGAGCACCCATCTTGCCGGAGACCTGAAGGCGCTCAGCAATGCTCAGGTGAGTTGGAATATGGCTCCAGCTCTTGGATACTTCTCACGCTATGTAGTTCGACACAGCGTTGACTTGGTTGCCATATGCGGACATTGGGAACGCTCTGGCGCTGTTCGACCACCTCAGTGCTAAGGGGACGTCCGCCGAACTACGTACTACAGAACTCCAGGAAGCCATTCTCGCGAACCTCGTCAAGTCCTATGGCCGTTTGGACATACTCGCCCTTAGTGCGCGGACATCTCAGCTATTGCAGCTGCAGGCCACGCTGCCCCACAGCGCATCGCTAGATCAAGCGATAGTCCTTTCTTTTGGCGGTGTACTCCCGGCGTACCACGATGGTCAGTGCTACGACACAGACGCGGAACGCACACTTGCAGAAGTTGTCGCAAAAGCTTATCGTCGCTGGGGGAAGTCGGCGAATAAAGGCGTGGGCATGGACGTTCAACCGTTCCTCGCGCGTGAATGCTGGACAGCCTCTACAGCAACTATTGTCGCTCGAATCACATATTGCCAGCGTGCCGTCCGACCCATCATCGCACAGTGGATTACCACCCCCCGAGCCCTCAGTCTACCCGCCGATCAACTTGCAGTTGTACTCGATGCCTTGGTCGACTCTCCCCAATCCCTCGACCCCTTCGCGGAGTCTGACGATTCAAACCTCAATTCCCTCTGTGACGCTTTGCTGCGTGCTTTGACAGAACCATCCCCGCCGTTTGGCCAGAAGACCCATGCGCGAATTACATCCTGTCTTATTCGCCTCTCGAAGCTCCGCCCATCCCTCAGTGCGAAGATGGTATCTTCTATCCTTCAACTTCTGCGCAATAGTAAGGACGAGGAGTTGGTCATCGTGTTATTATCCTTCGCGGCTCGCTTGAGTGGGGTCGACGAGGCATTCGGCGACATTGGCGAGGTCGGGCTGAAGTGGGTGACAGAGACACTTTCAAGTGAAGCGCATCTGTCCTCCCAATCACGTGAAAAGTTAGGGGTCCTTTCAGGCACACTCAAGTCACTGTCGTCAAAGACGCAGCAAGCGGAGTCGGTCATCCTTGTGGCGTTGCAGCAGCATCTTTCAGATCGTGAAGTCCTCAGCTATATGGAGAAGTTACTTGGGATAGTCCAGTTTAAGGTACGTATAAAGTCACTTCCGTCTCCCCCGATGCCGACTGCTTCTCCATAGCCAGCGACGACCAATCGATTCCTGCAAACGGTCATTCAAAATCCCAATTTCCACCAATCGGGGACTAGTGCTGAACTTCGCACCGTTCTCATGGCCATTCTCCATCTTCTATTCCATCTGCATCCATCGAACACTTGCCAGCCTAGTCACGTCGAACCTCTCCGTGCGATATATGGTGGCTCTTTGTCCCAGGCCGACCAGCTGCTGGCATCCATCTTCCATCTGTTCGAGGTCACCCGAAAAAGCTCCATCGGGCCACTGCTTTGTCGTTGGTCCCCCTTACCTGACGCAGAATCAATCACTGCGTTGGAGGCGATACAGTCACTTGATTCCCCACGGGTCTTCAAGACCTGTCTGGACTTCCCGCAGTGGTACGATGGGTCCTGGGCCGAGAATGCAAAGTACGACGAGCGGTTATACGACCCATCATTCATCCTACTCTTGTTTGCCCAGATGTTGGTCGATGGTGGCCCCAGCGATGCCCTGGGCTGGGTGCAACTCTTCAGATCTAATACGGTGAGCTTGCTCATACGTGCGTTGTCTTCGCAACAAGAGAAAATCCGGACGTTGGCGCTCGCGCAGCTGGCTGGCCTGTACGGTCATCTTCAGGTAAGACGTCCATGAAAGCTTCGTGTTGAAAACATCTGAACATCGGAGCAGGGTGCAGATATGCAGGAGAAGCCACACGTCATCTACATCCTCGATCTCCTTCGCAACGTATATACCAAAGAGATCGGCCAGGCACAACCGCCGCGAATATCCGCATACACGACGTTACACCTCGCCCATGCGCTGCGCGGCGTATTCTATCCCTCGAGTTTCACATACCCTATCACCTCCCGATTCCTCCTGCAACGCCCAGAATTCGACATCGGCGATGTCCCTACACTATATACCATGCTATATAGCGTGGACGACCAGTGGAAACGTGAGAGGGCCTGGATCGTCCGGTTCCTGGCGGATGGGATGGTCGGAAGACTCGAATGGAAGATTCTCAAGAGGCGCCATACATGGGACTTGGTGGGTAGCATTTTCCAAAGCGAGGCACAAGATCACGGCTTGAGACGCAGTGCGCTGGAGGTAAGTGATGTCCGTGGCTCAGATTGCATCATTGCACTGACGGGACTGTTGAAGTTCCTTGCAAATTTGACCTGCAACAAGCATGCAACAATGTCCCTTGTTCTCAACTCGTCTCTATTTTCTTGGATCGAAATCCAACTGCAAACTCTGCGGAGCTCGGAAAGCTTGGCTTGGGCAAGGATCTTGGAGAACATCATCGCGGTTGTGGACGTTGCAAAGGTCACTGCGGCGACCGGGGGGGAATGGTGGTCTGTCATGTGCAGATGTCTCTTGAGGATACTCGCCGATCAACGTGGGTTTCTGTCTTCCAACCGATGAGGTGCCACTGACAAAAGCTTGTGCAGACCTTTCCCGCGATGTGGCTGCGCAAGTTGCTCAGACGATACTACGTTTGAGTCATGCAGCTGTCCCTGAATTGGATGCCCTCCTCAGTCAAGGTGTGCGCCATTTGACCCGATTGGAAGCCGAAATCTCCGCTCGTCCGACCGGATGTGGGGCGTCGTCGATCCCTGCCGCACCACACAGTTCGAAGTCGCTGTGGCAAACCTCCGATGCCGACCCTATGCCCATTTGGGGATACTGCTTGGAGACGCTGTGGCGCGCGGCTATGAACAGCGAGACGCGCAGTTCTTCATGGGACGCCCTTACCAGCAGACTGCTTGTGTGGAGAGCGTTTGCTGGGGAAAACACACCGGTCGGCGAGTTTGCGAGGCGAGAAGTGGCTTGCAACCTGGCGACATAGTAGAGTACCAACGTAGCGCCTTGTATGTTTTGCGCGCTTGAGGCTGTGCACATTCTGTCATGCGGTGCCGCCCGAACTCAGCCATGCTAGGGCGAACACTGGTTTGTGACGAACATGTCCATAGGCGGTACTCATCACCGCATTCCACGACGGCGAGAAAGAATGATGCACCTTGCCCGCTTTGGCCAGGCTACGGCGTCCGAGGCTATACGACTGAGGCGGCCTACATGTAGCACCGACCGAGGGTCTCCAGCATAAAAACAAGCCAGGGTCGAGGATAATGCGTCACTTCACCTCGCGTCGTGCTCGATCATGCTACGCGCAGAGACTGTCGTCGTCCCTCCACAACATAACTATCCCTTCTATGTCACCGCCAAACGCTACCCCCACCCAGCCTTTCGGGAGAACACAGCGCCGCAACACGGCACCCCGCTGATCCTTCTCTTT
Organism: Bjerkandera adusta; assembly: GCA_027924225.1. Classification (NCBI taxonomy): domain Eukaryota; kingdom Fungi; phylum Basidiomycota; class Agaricomycetes; order Polyporales; family Phanerochaetaceae; genus Bjerkandera; species Bjerkandera adusta. The sequence continues at coordinate 1,298,668 of BSCZ01003033.1, forward strand.
CTACACTCTACAAGCTTTCACAAGGAAATCTACGAGCCGGTGTTGGAAGGCCTCTGGGCTCGCACGGTCGACGGGGCGCTCAACATTCGTGAAGCCTGGGCTATCGAATGCCCAAATCACGGAGAGTCGGCAGTTTTGAACCAAGATGTCCTCCGACAACCCCAATATGCAGAGTACTGTAGGTTTTCGGTATATCTCGACCGTTCTAGCTATTAACACACGGAGCAGTTTCCTGCAAACGTTATGCGGAAGCGGTCTGCCATTTCATGCGCGCCGAGGGCAAAAATGGACCTCATATTGATATGAACACTAACCGAATCGCAGCGATTGGACATTCATTAGGTGGCGTTGCTGCGTGAGTGGAGGGTTCCGTCGTATAAAACGTTGAAGTCTTACTTGATCCGATTATAGGGTTATTCTTTCCTCGAAGTTACACTTCGCACCTTTAATCATCATCGACCCGTTTCTCTTCCCTGGAAAAATGGAGGACTTGCTCCAACTTCGACAATCACTGGTAAACGACGCACATGAGCGAAGGGATACCTGGTCGTCGCGCCAAGAAGCGGCAAAAGCTTTTGCTTCCAAGAAGAATTGCAGGAGTTGGGACAAGAACGTTTTGAAATTATATATCGTGAGTACAGTTGCCCAGTGTACAGTAGACTGGTCCCTAATTCTCCCTAGCAACACGGCCTGCGCGAGCATTCGACCGCAAATCATGTAGTTTCTCCATACAGAGGGGTGACTTTAGCTTGCACTCGAGAACAGGAAGCGGTACGTGATTTCATGTGGCCACCGGAACGACACTGACTATGAACTCTGGATTAGGCGATGTACCGCGACACCCAAGGAGCACAGATGCCGATAGCGCATCTCGACGTAGCATGTCGTACCACGGATGTGCACATAGCATTCGGAAACGACGCTGACATCATGTAAGTCAAATGAAAACGTTGTGGTCATACGAAGAGTCTCACGGTTTTTTTAGTCCTCGATACGTCCAGGAAAACCTGGTGGATGTCAGGATTCGACGCTTCGCGTCCGTCACTTGGATTGCAGGAGCAGGGCATTTGGTAGGTCGTACAAGTACATCATAGTTTTACGGAGATGCTGAACAAGCTTGGCGCTACAGGTTCCGCAACAGGCTCCCCAGGCTATGATGGAGGTGATACACAAAGCACTGAGTCCACCCCCACGAAGTCGACTATGAGCTATGTTTGCGATAGCATACGAGTTCGTACCGGCGAGTAGCTGCGCGTGACTCGGGATGTCGCGACGCGCTTTTCCGGTTGTGCTTAGGCACGTCACATTGTGTAGGTTTGGGGCTGCGTAGCGGCGAAAGTTATTAATTGACAGATACTGTAATCCATAGTGTACTTTACATTTTAGTGTATCCTATAATCACGCGTCCCCCATAACCACGTCCATCTCGTTGATGCCCTCGTCGCCCCGCGCTCTTGGTGTCGACGAAGTGGCGAATACATCGGCGCCCGATGCCAAGGAGTCAATGAGGACGGCAAGGCGCGATTTCGTCATGGCTGGTTCCTGTGGAGGGGGTGAGACGGGAAGCTGAACGTTGCAAAGTAATAGCATACCTTCCTGAGTTCCTGGAGGTCGTCTTGAAACGCGTCTGCTACAGTCGCCATCCAAAACTTCTTGAATCTCGCACGCAAAACCGCGTCGTCTTGCAGGGGGCCGTCTGGCGAAAGGAACGGAGGAATCGCGGCGTCGGCGGGCGGAGGAGAAGGTGACTGCTCTTTACGGGCTGCTTGAGGGGCTGGCGCGAGGACATCGCGACGAGGATAGATGGGCGAAGCAGAGCTGGAGTCGCTCGAGTCTGAAGATTCTGAGGAAGACTCTTCCGAAGAGGACGCCGGCTTTGGTGCAGGAGGCTTGGAAGAGGCAGCCTTGCGCCGGACGAGAGTCGCAGTCGGCGCCGCAGGCGAATCCGAGTCCGAGGCCGACGAGTCCGACGACGACTCGGACGACGACGATGCGACACGTCTTTTGCGCTTTCGTGCCCGCTTTTTCTGCGGGAGCGTTGTGTTTTCTGGAGCCATGACGGAGCAGAAAGAGATCGAGGCGTGCGCTAATGACCAGAGGGCAAATGGCCGGCGTTTGCCGAAATTCCTCCTTCCTCTCCTCGACTCGGAGTCGTCTTTCTCGCACCTGTACACAGATGGCAAACAAGACGGTGGGAGTCCTAGGTGAGAGTGGGTCCCTCTATCAGTTTCTCCTCGCGAATCGACGACTAAGTACTTTGTTCTGCAGATACGCCGTGGGCTGCTATCTCGACGCGAACTGAACCCTGCATCGTTTAGGGGGCGGGCAGCTGGGCCGTATGCTCGCAGTCCCTGCGTCGCTCCTCGACATCGATGTCGTCTTCCTGGATGTCGGAGAACTCAGTCCTGCGAAACAGGTCTTCGTCGCTAAATCCTACGAGAAAGCTCATATCAACGGTGCATTCTCCGACCCGGCAAAGATCAGGGAACTCGCGCAGAAGGTGGACGTTCTTACCATCGAAATCGAACATGTCAACGCCGATGTCCTGGAGAAGGTCGAACCGTCACTACCTCTGGGCGTCCACCCTAGTCCGTCGACCATCCGGATCATCCAAGACAAGTTGAGCCAGAAAAAACACCTACGGGCACACGGACTACCCGTTTCTGGATTCCTGCAAGTCGATTCCACCAAAGACGCTTTGGAGGATGCTGCCCAGAGGCTCGGCCTCCCTTTGATGGTCAAGAGTCGGACGCTGGCATACGATGGACGGGGGAACTTCGTCGTGCGCAATCTCTCCCAAATACCGGAGGCACTGAACTTCCTCAAGAACCGCCCCCTCTATTGCGAGAAGTGGGTTCCCTTCATGTCGGAAATTGCAGTTATGGTCGTCCGATCTACCTCTGGAGAAGTTCGGTCTTATCCAGTAGTCGAAACCGTTCACAAGGATAACATCTGCCATCTCGTCTTTGCTCCTCTCCGCAACAAGGATCCAGCCGTTGCAGGTCGTGCTCGTGCGGTAGCAGAAGCTGCTGTGAAGTCATTCGAAGGGGCTGGCGTGTTCGGTGTGGAGATGTTCTTGCTCGAAACTGGTGTGCACCTTGACAGTCTCCCCAGTGCTTACCCTGATTGAATATCATAGGAAACATCTACCTCAATGAGATTGCACCGCGACCCCATAACTCTGGTCATTTCACCATCGAGGCTTGCGAAACTTCACAGTACGAGAACCATTTACGCGCCATTCTTTCCCTTCCCCTTGGCTCTACTGCAATGAAAGTCCCGGCATCAGTCATGCTCAACATTATCGGTGCTTCAAATGACCTCGAGGAAATCAAGTCATTCGCGAATTACGCGTTGACTGTGCCCGGCGCGTCGGTACATCTCTATGGAAAGGCCGAGTGTCGGAAGGGACGGAAGATGGGCCATATCACTGTGGTCGCGAATTCCGATGGCGAGTTGCGGGCCCGGTTACGCATGCTCCTCGATCACCTTCCAGGACCGAGGGACAATCGTGAGGTCGACCTTTTCGCCCCAGCTCCACCATCCCCAGGTCACTCGAACAAATTCCCCCTCGTCGGAGTCATCATGGGCTCTGATTCCGATCTCCCCGTCATGCTACCCGCGGCCCGCATGCTGGACCGCTTCAATATTCCATACGAGCTGTCCATCGTTTCAGCACATCGTACGCCGGATCGTTTAGTGGAGTATTCCCGCTCAGCTGCTTCACGAGGTCTTAGAGTTGTTATTGCCGGCGCAGGCGGCGCAGCACACCTTCCAGGGATGGTTGCCGCCATGACTCCACTACCAGTCATTGGCGTACCCGTCAAAGGGAGCTCGCTCGATGGTGTCGACTCTCTTCATAGTATCGTCCAAATGCCGGTACGTTATGAAGTGCCAGTTCTCACTTTCTTCTTCTCAATGATCTTTACAGCGAGGCATTCCAGTTGCTACCGTCGCTATCAACAATGGCACGAATGCCGGCTTGCTCGCAGTACGAATTCTCGCCGTCGCCATGCCCGAGCTAGTCCAAGCGATGAGCGATTATCTCAAATCGCTTGAGAAGGAGGTCCTTACCAAGGTCGACACGCTGGAGACTGTCGGCTGGGAGGAATATGAAGTTAAAAAGTAACGTGTATATTGCCCCTACGGTCGCGCGTAGACCGCGCGGCATGTTGTATTCGCTAAGCTCGCGCGTACGGTCCCGCGATTCTGTTTGAATTTGACGCAATAAAGCATAGAACTGTATTTCTGCAAACTCAACGTGGCAGTGCGGCCTCTAGGCATGGTGTTCCCGGGCCGCTATACTTAAGCTTTCGAATCGTGTGGGCTTCTTCCGACATTTCAGTGACATGGAAACTGATGCCTGTTTCGTTTCAGAACTGTACGTGCTAGCTGTCGTCAGGCTACTGGTCGACTGTATTGGAACGACATCACCAGGCCATTCACCTTCAGAGCGTCGGGCCGCCTTGAGCATGCGATTGATTGAAGCACAGAGACGCGAGACGTTTTGTGCGAATGACCGCTCGACTCACCCCCGAGGAGAATAGCCGGACTGCGAGATACTTCTGGTTGGAATTGATGGTGAATATGCACCCCTTCGCATAATAGAAACCTGTTCTCATTTCAAAATGTTGCAGAAACGCGTGGCTGATCTACATCAGTTGCCACAAGGGCGAAGCTATATGAACGAAGCGCCGGCAGAGGCGAATGCAAGAATTAGCACGGTCATATGGCACATGCTATAGATGCTGTCGCGTATACACCTTCTCACTACCGGCTGGCGTTCTTATGCGTGCTCTTCATCGTCAGATGCGCACTTGGACCCGGGCCGTCGTGTTCTGTATGCTCTAAACAATCACCGACTAGTACCGTGCTGGTGAGGACGAGGCCTCGCTGCCCGACCAACATCCGACCTTTTTGCATTGGAGGTGTATAAAAGGTGTCTGCAGTCGACAGTGGCAGTCAGGACACGGCCTCTCCACAGTCTTCTACAGAGCTCCACTCACCATGCAGTTCCTTCTTCCTCTCTTCGTACTCGCCTCAGCCGTCATGGGCCTGGTGAGTAGGTCTCATCGATACTTTGAACCAACGATAATGACTATGGCATCAGGCTACGCCCCTCACCAAGCGGGCGTCGACTTCTGACAAGGCTACAGTCGGATATGCGACTCTCAACGGCGGGTACGTTGACTATGATCCTCATAGTTCATTTGTTCATAATGGAACAGAACATCTGGTGGCGCTGGCGGCCCTACCGTGACCGTGACCTCTTTGGATGCGCTCACCTCGGCTGTTACCGGGAACGACCCCAAAATTGTTCTTATTTCTGGTAGAGGAACTCGCTGGATCTAGTATTCACGGATTGACCAATCGCCCTGTCAGGAACCATCTCGGGCGATGCGGTTGTCAAAGTCGGCTCGAACAAGTCCGTCATTGGCAAGTCGGGTGCTGGTACGAACACATGATTGGTATAGTGGTGACTTTTCTGATGTTTTTCTAGCTTTGAACGGCATCGGTCTTCGCGTCCTGAACGAGGCCAATGTTATAATCCGCAACATCAAGATTTCTAAGGTCCTCGCTCCCGGCGACAACATCGGCATTCAGGCCGCTAATCACGTTTGGGTCGACCATGTCGACCTCTCGAGTGACAGGGACCACGACAAGGTACTACGACCCCTATGTTTTTACGGTGCAACACTAACGCTGGTTTATCGCAGGACTTGTAAGCTGATGGTCTTTGACATCGGTTTTACGGCATTGCTTACCTCAACGTTTTAGCTACGATGGCCTCCTGGATATTACCCACGGCTCTACAGAGATTACTGTTACGAACAGCTTCCTCCACGATCACTGGAAGGTACGCATGCATGCTTGGTCCCCGTATCCTTCTAACAAACTCCCGCGTTTCAGGCTTCCCTCGTCGGACACTCGGACAACAATGGTGCAGAGGACACCGCGATCACCGTTACCTACGCCAACAACTACTGGCAGAACCTAAACTCGCGTACTCCCTCGTTCCGCTTCGGTCATGGTCACATCTTCAACAACGTTTTCGACTCTAACAACGACGGTACGTATGCATGATTTCTATCCTGTCCGCGCTCCGCTCACAGTCTGTTACGCCCCTGACTAGGAATCAACACGCGCGACGGTACGTGCATCGCGCGCGCCACTGCTGTGCGATAAGCTGACAGAACCCTCTAGGTGCCCAACTTCTGGTGCAGAACAACGTTTGGACTGGCGCCAAGAAGCCACTCTACTCGACCGACTCTGGTTTCGCCGTCGCAGAGGGCAACGACTTCGGCGGAGGCACCAACTCAGCGCCCGCGGGTACCTTTTCCAGCGCTCCGTATTCAACTTCGCTCATCGCTACTGCCAACGTGAGGGCTTCTGTTGTCGGCTCCGCTGGCGCCACGCTGTCGTTCTGAGCGCCGCAAAGAGGTGACACGTAAAATAGTGCCTGTGGCGCGAGTGTACCATTCGTACTTGGAATAGGAATGAATGTTCTACGCTGCACAGAATTGGGCTAAGCAAAGTTTACTATCGGCGGGTGACAGTTTCAGTAGCGAGAAGCGGGATCTATGATTGTTCGTGAAATAGCCTGTAGAGGGTAGAAGTTACTAGGGCTTATCAAAGTCCATAGTGAGCGTTGTTCGATACAGCGGGAGTAGATAGCGAGAGCGACAAGATAATCAAGCAAACAAAATAGCGTTCCGTGGGCTACGAATGTGCATTTCTGGAATGGTGAGGGCGTCAGGTCATACAAGTCTAGTGCGTTGTATCAGTCGTCTATACGAATGTTGCAGAAGGAGTTGCAGCGCCTCCACAGAGGAACGCCGTAGAATCGGATGGCGCGAACCATGCATCTGGATACACGCATCCCGGAATGGGCGCCGGGGCAAGAATTGTATCTTGAGGGTTTGCCCACCCGTCTCCACCGCTGGTAGTGGCCGCGGGGAAGGTCGCCACTGGAAGCGTCGGGTTCGCACTAACAGCGGTGTAGTGCGGCAGTAACGTTGGATTTGCTCCCATGGCGTTGGAAAGCGTGGGTGGGTATTGCTCGATGGTTGCGGTCGCAGCCGGCGTAATCTGCCCGGCTCCGGCACCGCCAGTCTGCCACGCCGGATACGCGCCATCGAAGGGATTGTTGAACTGTACCCCGAGCGTTCCACAGATGCCGACTGCGTCGCGCGGATCTGTCGGCATCCAACCGTTACGGAGGCCAAGCTGGTACGACCACATGGGTGCGGAGGGAATCCCCGTGGCGGAGGAGTTTCCGATCTAAATATAAAAAGTACGTTAGATGCTGGGAGGGTATCGACAAGAAGGGAGAGGACGAACCTTCCATGTCCAAAAGAAGTAACCGGGCATGTGCATAGCGTCCATACTGGCCATGACAAACTTCTTTATGCCATCCTTCATCTCGGACGTCCAGCTGGGCCAATCGTCCCATGGCTCACAGTTCGGGAAGCTCGCGTTCGAGCCGACGTTCTTGAGCCACTTGCCGCACTGCACAGAATAACATCAGAGCTCGCCTGCAATCCAAATCAACGATGACACGTACGTCATTGATAGCGGCGCTGAACTCTCCTGTGATGGTGGGGCCAAAGTCGATGTTGGACTGGTTTACCTGAAACGCCTTACATGCTTCAGGTGGCCAGAAGTCAACCGGCTGGTCAAGGCCGCCGCCAAATGCCTGGGTGAGAGTTATGTTAGCGCAGCATCAGCGTAGCGGGAGACCTCAACGTACGATGTATGGATGGGTTTCGAGAACGAGTCGCTGGCAAGAAGATAAGCTGTCAGGGTGTGAATTTGAGCGATCCGCGCGGCAGAGAACGTACATCCGCTCCTGGAAGGAAGCCTTTCCAAGGTGCTAGACCCTGGAAACCGTCGTGGAGTGAGATTGAGGGTCCTTTGCCGATGCCGGTCTGTGATGTAACAGCAGTGAGGAGCGCATTGAGCATTCAGGAGATGGTACCTACGACATTGCGAATGATGTCATAAGCCTCGAAGTAGCTGACATGAAGGTCAGGTCGGAGTTAAACAATGAGTCCCGTCGAAAAGGCATACAAGCTGTCGAGGACGTCACGTCCGATAGTACCCATGAGCGGCTCGTTGATGGGCCCGAACATTGTGACGACCGGCTCATACTCTGGCTGGCTGATGAATTCGGTGAGGACACGGATGTGTTCAAGTGTTCGCTGCGCGTTAGCAACACCCATAGGACCATTCAGCCAGTTGATGGGGCTGAGTCTGCCAGAGTGGTTGAGGCCGTTTTGAGAACCCGGGGCGGTATGAAGCTCTAAGAAAATGCGAAGGCCATACTTCCGCGCCCACTTGAGGGCTTTCAAGACGTATGTCCAAGCGGTACGTTCGAAGTAGGGCTCCGAATCAAACGTTTCGATAGCCCAGTAAGGAACAGGCAAACGGACCCAGTTGAGACCTGCACCTGCGATCTCGGCGAAATCGCTTTCGGTCTGCAGAGAAAGTGAGAGACAGATGCACAAGGAGAGAACGAGGCGTACAATGAACGTCTTGTAGTGGTTTTCAAGCTGCTGGATGCCCCCTCCAGGGTTAGTATCGTTCCTCATAGCGACACTGAGCGTCCACTCGTCGACTGCGGGCGGTTGAACATTTTGGTACTTTTCGTACAAGCTCGGGACGATGAATGGCTCCGTGACCAACCAGCCCCCGAGGTTGACGCCTGCGATACTTCAGAGTAGCAGCCATAGACTTCGAGGAGGCGAACATACCCCGTATGAGATCTTGGCCCCAGACCCACGTCTCCTCCAAAGACGGCGTGTAGGACTGTGCTTTCGCAGTGTTGTTGAACGGGTTCGTAGGATCATCAACCCCTTCACACAGAGATTAGCGCTGGTGGTGACAAAGTAGAGGAAGAAACGCACAGAATCCTCCAAAGTTGTTGACGTAGGTGAACGTCGTGCCATCCTCCGTAGTGATGAGGGAGCCATTACCACCCGAGAGCGCACCGGAAGGTGACTCAGGGTTGGCAGTCGGCAGAGGAGAATGAGGACTGTTAGCACTGCTGGAGGAATTGCGATGCTTGTGGATGAGGGTGATAGGTAGGGCTACCGCAAGGGCAATGACTACAGCTACAATCACGGCTGCGAGGATATAGAACACGCGCCGGCGCCTGTTGGAGGAGGGAACTACGACGGGTTTGACATCATCCTCTTTGAGCTTTTCTTGGGTGTTTCCAGGAGTGAGCATCGGCCGGGTGAGGTCTGGCGTAGCAGGAGCATCAACTGACGAGTCGGCATCCTGCAGCGAGGGTGCTACAAGACTGAAGTGTGCAGGCTCTGGAGGGAGTAGGTGCTCGGCCATGAGAGTAGAGCAGCGGACTACGGGACGAGAGCTGCCTCAGGGCCGACTGCCATGCTGCCGATAATATGTCGGAGCCAAACACAGACGCCGCGAGAAGGACGCACGGTTTGATGTTCCCGCCAGCCAGATAACGGCCTGTCCAGCCACTGCGTTCGAGACAGGCTAACTCTGGCGCGTCGTGGGAATGGTGCTGTAACGAAGAGCTTGCGTGATTGGGGAGCATCGACATCTACAGGCGCAACAAGCCAGGTGATCGCGGAGAGCGTGAGAGAGAGCAGACTCGTTTTCACAGAATGTCCGGGCGACTGGAGGGCTCTGTTCTCGAGACGTTCCCTGGGGCGTTCCACGGAGGGACTTCAGTAGGGTGAATCAATCTTGGCCGATGCTTGTCCGCACGCAAGATCAATCCTCGCAGAAATCAATCTCAGCGGAGGAGTGATGGTGAGCAACGATGCGGGCAGTGTTGACAAAGGCAGATGACAAGGGCGAACAGCGCGTACGATGCCCTCGACGACACGGACGGCGTTGGCACGCCTGCGAGCTCTGAGTGGTGAATATCGCGGCGAGCAGCGTTGACAAGCGTACACTGCGGGAAGTGGGCCCGTTTTCCCGAAGTGGGAAACCCACTGGCGCGCTTCGGATAAGTGTAATTACCACTGATGTCGGGGCACCTTACAATAAATGGGACAAGGGCGGCATCGCTCCGCTCCGCCGGGAAATGGAGCATATATGTAATGGGAAAGAACAGAGGCATGGATCGTGCCATGAGTAAAAATGGCAACACCCTGCACACACGAGGTCAACCAGTAGCGTCGACGAAGTGAAAAGGTCAATGAAGCAGGGCCGTACATCACTGTCCTCCTTGATAAGAATCTTTGACGCGTCAATCAATAAATCGTATTTGACGTTGTTGTTGGGCTCCTCTCTTGCAAGTGTTCTAATCTGCAGCCGGAATTTGCATCAGTATAAGGCATGGCGCGGAAACATCACGGAAACTCACCATATTTCTAAAACCAGTCTTGTGCCAGAATTCGCGAAAGAACATGACTTCAATTGCGTCTCCTGTTTGATTGTTGCACTGATAATCCTTGAGTTCAGGCATTCGAAAAAGAACGTCCAAAACCCGTAGACGGGCCCATAGTCATCGATGTGGTCAAATATATGAGTCAGGTAGTGTAAGTTGGGCTTAACCAACTCGGAATGGAACTAGGAACCGTAGACGTCTTGAGAACACATATAATATATATATATGAAGACGCACGTACCTTCATAAATCGCCACCAGTAGTCTGTAAGGAGCTCCCATGCCCATGGAAGCTCAGATTTGGTGATCGTGCACACAAAGAGAATCTTCATGGCAGCGGCTAGGTTCAGGAAATTATCTGTGTTCCCGTCGTGCATCCGACACTTCTGTCAAGACCTAAACCCCAGGCCCGGGTTAGGCCGATGCCTGGAGATCCAGTAACCCTAGATCAGGGGTAAATTCAGATCAAAGCGGACATCGATCAGATCAAGAAAGTGGACAACCTGGACATGGGGGTGACAAATCAGATGGGCAGCGGCTTCATCCTGCGAGGGGATGCGCCATCCCAAAGGCCACAGTGCCCTGGTATTTCGGGGTTACCATATAAGGCAATAATGTCGGACGAGAGTCGGACATGCTAGGGGATGAGGGCTGAGCGCCGGATGAGGGAATAGGGTGTCTAAGTCAATTTCAGCTCTAAGATATTCTACAGGGGATACTAACTACTTATATAGACTACAGGGAATACCTTAGAGGGTTATTAGGGGGATAAGTAGAAATAGGGAATATTACATAGGGGGATAAGCCAGGTGATTAGGGGGATGTCCAATCAGGGATTCATACTGCTGCGGCTCATGATCCGAGATGGGCGCCTGCGTTTCGGCCGAGCACGGTTGGTCGTTCTCACTGCGCGACGACCTCGTTCCTTCCCTCCCCCTCTCTCCCTCGCCGTCGCACAAGTCTGCAATGGATGGGGGATCCTTGCGCTGCACCCTCACCGCCTCTTCCGCCCTTCTCCGGTCGCCCACGACACCCAGCACAACAATCATCGCCTGCGCAAACGACAGACAGCAAGACGGCGACGACGCAATGCAGGAGGCCCTCAGCATGTCCACTCAAGCTGGACGCACTGGGGGAAACATCTCTGATGATGTTTGGGTGGTCATGCGGGATGGGTGTAGGATGGCACGAAATGGGTAAGTCGTTATTTTCTATGTTGGGACCTCCTCTCGCCCTTCCTTCCACCCCTGGCCGCTATCCAGTGCGACTCCTGGCCCTACACACCACCCACCAACTGCACAGACCGATATACCACCCCTCTAAGGCTCCCACGCTCGTGCACGCCGCGCCCCTACCAACGTGAACGTGAACGTGCCGCGCAGCATGGGACGCCTCCTCTGCCACCTAGGAACACCTCGAACACCGCAGAAAATGTCCACCCAATGTCTGCAAGCCCCCTGGACAAGTTCCTGGCCGTGGATCTCGCAGGACGGACACAGGACGGCCTGCCTGCACACGGTCGCCTGCCCAACGCTTTCCGTCCATCCCATTCCTCCCTGACTACAATTTAACATCAGAAACCTCCACCGAAGCCCCAATACGATATTATTACCATGCCGGGGCCCGTCACATCTGGTATGTTTCTATTTTATTAAATTTCCGCTTTTATTTCGTTTTGTATGTTTTGTTCCATATTTCCGCCCCTATGCGCGTCCGTAGGGGCGTGCATGTACTACCAGAAATATACATATATTATTTCAGAGGTTTCTAGAGTGTCCCAAGGGTGCCAATTGCAGCTGCTTTCGGTACGGCGGCTGCAACATATCCTACCTAAAATGGTAATCGCGAGCACACAAGTACTGCGACGCGAGTACTGTGGCGCGTGTTGAATTTAGAGCTCTAGCTCACGGACTCTGTCCCTACACGGACTATTTTCTCCTATCTTATCAGTAGATTACCCATTATAGTCCGCCTTGTTTTCTGTATCAGTGATCTTCCTCATTCGGCACGCTCCTTGTAGTTTCCTCTTTCGGACGATCCCTTGTACTTCTGGTATATAGTCCTGGCTCTTTGCCCTCGCTCCATCGTGCTCTTTCCCTTCGCACACGGACTCACGCGCTTTCGCGCCCTCGTTAGATCAGACATCGCACACCCGCCCTCGGGCGTCGCTCTGTCGCTTTTCCCTGCTCCCATCTCCCTCTCTGTCGGGTACCGTCTCGCCTCTGGCCAGACTGGTACTTGGGTCGTTGCTTGCTCTAGCCACACCACCGCTCAGCCGCTTCTGGCCGCTGTTGCTGTTCAGCATCTACCCTCCCGATAGGTCGGAGGTCCGCAGGACGTAGCTGAACGGTCGACGTTCAACAGGTTATGAGCCCCGCCTGGCTCTGATCTATCGTCGCGCATCTCTCCGCTCCACAACGCATCTAGCGTTAGTCCGTCCATTCGCCCGCCGTTTCCCGGTCCACGCCCCCGTACCCAACCATGTCTACCATCAGCTCCGCCTTCGCTACGTCCACCAACGCCCCGCCTATCAGGCTGACCGACATCGACAAGCTCAAGGGCTCCGCCAACTACAAGCCCTGGTCGCTCCTGATACGTCAATACCTTCGGGTCACTGACACCTGGACAATCGTCGACGGATCGCTCGCCAAGCCCACCACTCCTGCCGGAGACGTCATCAAATGGGAACAAGCAGATGCGGCTGCAAAGCTCATCCTGCTCCAAACAATCGACGTCTCCCTCCTGCACCTGATCGAAGACGACACTCTCACCTCTGCCGCGAGCTGGACTAAGCTCAAGGACAACTACGCCGCCACGTCCACGCTCACCACCTACTACAAGTTTCGGGACTATTTCTCGACCGCGATCGATGGCTCTGCGCCTCTCGCCGAGGAACTCGAAAAGCGTGGTCGTCTGTGGCAAGAGGTCGACAACAGTGGCATCCTTGCTAAGAAGGAGCTGCTCAAAATCTTCGGTCTTCTCTCGTCCATCCCCGACTCGTACTCGCACATCGTCCAACCCATCCTCGCC